>LR749490.1:3520109-3632609 GCA_902729485.2 Mus minutoides | reverse complement strand
TAGCAGAATCAAGGGAGATCTGCTATTACTTGAAAGGATGTTTCTTCCCCCTCTTCCTCTGAGTACCTGACCCCACAATCATCGCTGACTTTGAAATAATAAACCCATCATAATTATGAGAATTAGTCTGGAGGCTTCTGCCTTGTTTGCCCCACTGAGGTTATTTGGCTGGTTTTAGAGGTGGAGAGGGGCATCCGGACTCGGCTCAGCTGCGACGGCAAACCCAGACAGATGCCTGTGGGCTGGGGGTGGCCAGGTAGTGAGTGTAGGGAAGGGGTCGGTGAGAGGAGCCCTCCTCATGTGAAGCCTGGCGGCTCCCATTCCTTAGGCCCATGGGCTAGGCTTTGGGAGGTGGCGTCTCAGAAGAACCTGAAGAGCCTGACCTCGAGGGAGGCCTTATGGTAAAGGAATGTTCCAAGGAAGCAGCTATTTAGCACTTGAAGACTGTTCAAGGCATCAGTTTGATGGGAGTCCTACCTCCCACACATAGAGCTGAAGTCTGAGGTCCCAGGGGATGGGGATGGGAATGGACTTGGTCTGTTTCATTCAAGTACACATTTAAGCCACAGGTCCCCTCCCTCTCTCTCTGTCCATGTCCACTGAGCTGCATGTTCACCCACCCTCAGTCAGCCTTGTTATGTTTTGGATGTGAAATGTCCCCCCAGACTCATGTGTCTGGATACTTGGTCCCCCAGCTGTGGTGGCACTGTTGATGGAAACTGTGCAAACTTGGGGACTGTGATCTAAGAAAAATAAGTGTCCGAGAGAAGGCCCCGAAGTGGCTGTCCACTTCTGAGTCTAGCCCAGGCCCTCTGCTTTCCTGATCTGAGCAGGCTGCACCCTGCAAGCTCCCACAGCCCCAGAGCAGAGCAAGCCTCCTCCGCAACCAGGATGGACTGTATTTCCAGAAGCCACAAACAAAAACAAAAGCCGTCTTCCTTTAAGTTGCTTATGTGAGGGATTTTTGTCACAGCGGCCAGAAAAGTAACTAGTACAAACCTGGTGACCACTTGGCCTGCTTCTTTTAGGAAACTTCTGTAGACCCATGACTAGGAATGTCTGCCTGGCTCTCTATGGCATAGGGTGGCTTTGAATCCAATGTACAAAGCCATATAGAGTCCCTGGTCCAACTCTATGGTCCTGCTGTCCCTGGGTAGCAGGCTCCATCACTCCCTCTTGGAGGCAGAGAGGGCAGCAGGTGGGGGAAGCAGAGTTCTTCAGAGGATAAGGTTCAATATTCGTATAGGGTATTAAAGAAATGGAGCAGCCGTTAATGCAGAAGTCTTTCTTTGACTTAATTTATTATAATGTATGTGGCTACAATGTAGCTCATACTGCTGTTTTGGATCTGCGTTTTGATTCCCAAAATTGCAATCATGATAGGTGGATTATAAGCGTGCTTTAACATACAGATGAGGAAATGTATTCTGGTGCAATTTTCCCCTAAGGAGAAGTCGGAGGATAAGGGGCAGAAGCTTTGTATAACCTTGCAACGTTTAGTTGTCTCTCTTGGTTACAGGGCAGAAATTAGCATCACAGGGACCAACAGAGCTACTGTATGTGTGTGTGGAACTGCTTGGAATGTCAGCCCAGAAGGGTTTCCAAAAGGACCAGAGGAACTGATATTTTTTCCCATATTAAAGAAAGAGTCACCAGTGTCTAACTAGCAAAGGTGTGTAGACCTGTCCAGGTGCTCTCTATTCAGGAAGTATTCATTCAGCGTTACCCTGGACCGTGAACCTTGCTCAAGATCAGGAGTGGCCCAGTAAGTCAAGGCGGTCAGAGAGTCACTGGGGAGTAGATACTGGGCAGTACCTGAATAGAGAGTAAGCCAGGGATGAGGGACAGAGATAGAAGGGCTGGGAAAACTGTGAGAAGCCTGAAGGGCTCTGGGTTCCAGGCTGAGTGAAGCAGAGAGAGACACATGCCGTCAGCATCACACAGATGGGAGAGCTTAGCTCCCATCCTCACTCTGGCGGTGCATGCGGACACCCCCAAGAGCATATGTCTGCACAGACTTTATCCCCAGGCCTAAAAACTCAGCAGAGGCACAAGGCAGAACGAACTTCCTGATGTGCCTGCCTGGGGCCACCACCCGCTCAGCCGATCACATACTAAAGTTCTGCTTGCCCAAAGCAGGCCACCTGCCTCTGGGGTGGGGCTCCCCAAAGCAGAGCAAAACTGTGGCTGGCTGTGTGAATGTCTGTGTGACCGTCTGTGTGGATGTTGGGCTGTGGCTGAAGCAGGCATGGGTGGGGAAGGAGCCTACCATGGGAGAAGTTATGGGTATACTGGGGAGGTAAGACTCCCCATGCCATTTTTTAAAAATTTCTCCTCCCCCCTCCCCTGCTTCTTCCTCCCTCCTTCCTTGAGGCTGGGCAGAAGAAGTGACTAGACAGGTTGAGGGCATAAGAGTAGGGTCTAGGGCTGCAGAGACAGTAGTCATTCTGTATTCTGTGTCCTGTGTCACCTTCATAGCCAGAGAGAGCTGCTACAGGTGTAGCCATGCCAGGCCATCTGTACTTAGGGTTGGATCCCACAGGATGAGGAAGGGCAGGACCATGCTGGTGAGTTTAGCCCTTCAAAAGATGAAGTGGCCTCCCTAGATTGCACTATTGTAGAAGGGGCGCCCTGTGTGTGCTCCCCAGTGTCACCTCCCCATCTGGCCACTCAGTCAGTCTTCATGGGGAATGTTTTCTGGCCCAGTAGTTCTAGAGATGCATGAATGGAGCAATAGATCCTTCCCAACGTCTAAAGAACAGGCAGTGTCGTGGAAGAGACCCGTCAAGCAGGTTATCAGCCACACAAGTATCCCTTAGCTAAATATCCAAAGCTTGTTCCAGAATCTGAAGTTTTGAGCAGAGCTTCCAGTATTCCATGACCAACACATGACAGGCTGCAGTTTAAAAAATTGGTGAAAATACGGTATAATGGGCTGGCAGGATGCTGAGCAGATAAAGGTGCTGGCTGCCAAGACTGACCCCTGAGTTCAAGCCTTGGGACCCACACAATAGAAGGAGATGATCAATTCTCCAAAGGTGTTCTATGACAGAGTACGTGTTTATACACACAAATACAGACACTGTGAGTGTGTTTGTGTGTGTGTGTGTGTGTGTGTGTGTGTATACTCTAGCTGGGCATGGTAGTATATGCCTGTAATCCCAGAATTCAATACACTTATGTGGGAGTCTTGTGAGTTTCAGGCCAGCCTGGACTATATCAGATTCTAATTATTTTTAGAAGAATTATGAGAAAGCAGTGAAACTTTTGAAATGCTGCTGGTACCAAGCATTTTGGATAAAGGATGTTTAGGTGGTCATTCAGAAAGTTCTAGACCACTGAGGAAGCCCAACTTAATCTGATCAGAGAGTGGCTCTTCAACAAATGTGTCTGGAAACACATGAATCTGGAGGGTGATCCAGGAGGCTGAGGCTGGACCTGGTTGGTCTTTCAGGAAGGAAGATGTCAGTAGAGGGCATGCTGAGGTCCAGGAGGGAGAATTCCCCAGCAGGTGATGGTAGCTCACCACTGGAGTTAAAGGTGGCTCAGAGCAGCAGGGATGAGAGACTGGGAATGACAAGCATCGTATGGTTGTCTCCAGGCATCACTGAGAAGATGAGAGTCCCTAGGAGAATTCCGAAGCTACATCCCTCAAGCCCCAACTCATTCCCTGTCACTGCCCACTGTCTGTAGACAGCTCTGGAGCTCCTAGTCAGTTTGTTTCTTTTAAAGCTATTTTTATTTCTTGTTGCTTCTCCATATCAAGATGTGCTTTCCTGGGGCCAGGTACGGGCTTACCTAGGAATCTGTAGTGCGGGCTCCTGGAACGCAGAAATAAAATCTTCCATGACTGGTACCCTGGGGCTGCTCACCATCTAATGAATGAGGTGCTCAAGGAAAATGTTGAGAGGCAGCTTCAACATGCACCAGCCACTGAACAGAGAGAGCCAGGGCAGTGAGGACCATCTTCCCTTTGCTGCCACCCAGTCCCCTCCCCCACCTTCTTTACCCCCTCACCGGTTCACCTCAGGAGAATGAGGGGCAGATGCCCCAAAAAGCTGTATGTTCTATCCAGAGAACATGGGACAATGTGAAGAATGAGTTTCCTACCACCAAGCACCGGGTGGTACCCAGCAACACGGAGACTACTTGTACTGTACAGAGGAGGGAGTAGGCCAGCTGGTGTGTTCTTGTATGACTCCATTACACGGACTGTCACCTGTTGGTTTACTCGACTTTGTCTGCACTGTGTTTTGGACCTTGTAGGTGGCAAAAGGGAGGCTGTACGTTGAAAACCCACCAGATGGCCTTTCCTCTCATGGTCTCACTTGTGTCCCACGAGGGACTGCAAAGCAGGTGCCTTGATTCTCATCTTAGAGGCAGTGTTGGGGGCTGGGCAGAGTTAGGAAGCATTTACAACTAGCTCAGGAGCAGCAGAGCAGGGTCCGAGTCCAGAGCTTGCTGTGACGAAGCCCCTGGCTCCAGAGGGTGGCAGAATTCCTTTGCCATGGGCACCAGGACCCAGCCATCCAATTCTATACCAGCTAGCGGAAGGTCAGCGCACAGGATTTGAGTACGGGGCAGAGCGGGAGCCATCTCACAGTCTAGAGGGCCTCGGTGTGTTCACCTGTTCTAGGGCTGGGTTGGCCCTTCCAGCTGGACAGGAAAGCTGCATAGCACTGTGGCTTATCTGCCCCTCGTACATGGAGGGTGCTGGGAGGGCTTCGTGCCCTGCCGCTGCTACAGGCAGGGCTAGAATTTACTGGTGTGTGGTTCTTTTATCCACAACCACAAAAGGGATATGCAAGTTGGCCTTCCTGCTTGCATTGCTTCCCAGGAAGCCAGACCTGTAGCCCATGGGCACACATCAGTGTGCCTCTGTTCCCTCATGTGTGGGATAGGTTAACACTGAATGTGTGTCCACTCTGGGCTCTGTTTGGAGGCAGGTGTTCTTCCAGCACATTTCTCTGCAATCTGATATGCTACACGTAGAGCCAGTGTCAGAAGGGTGAAGAGTAGATTCTATACCTGGCTGGAGAAACTAGTCAGGGACTCACTCCGGAAGGGACTGGAGCTGCCGGTCATTATGATTAGGGCAGGATGTGGGTTGATTTATAATTGAGGAAGGCCAGGTATGTGGCTATATCAGAGTAAAAACAAAATTGTTAAGAACTACCAAAAATTGGGCCAGCAATATGGCCCAGTGGGTAAACATGATTGCCACACAAGTCTGGTACCCTGAGTTCAATCACAGCTATCCACACAGACGTGGAGGGAGAGATTGATTCCACAGACTTGTCCTCTGGATTCTCCTGCCACATGCCAGCCCCACCCCCACTTCCCCCAATAAAAAGATTTAACAAAGAGAATAAATTCAACCTCCCGCCATTTGTTGCAAGAGGGAGGAGTGGGCCCTAAAGTAAGCATGGCTGTCACGTTGGCTGAGACTCACTGCCCACTGAGTTGCCTGGGAACTCAGCCTTCCCATGAGGGTCATTCCCAGGACACAAGCCATGTCCACCATGTGTCTGTGAGTCCCAGGACGGCAGACAGGGTCTTGGCCCTGAGTCAAAGCCAGAGGGCCATAGATCTATGTGCTGTGGGAGATTGACAGAGCTGGACAGACTGTTCTCTTTCCTTTTACATTGCTGAGGATCGAACCCAGAGCCTTGAGCACGCAAGAGAAGCATTCTACCAACACCCTGGATAGAGCTGTTTGTTGTTGCTATTTCTAATTCGTATGTGCCAGACAAAATATTTACAACCGTATAGTATTAAGGAAATGGGCATTTGTTCAAAACAATTTTAAATCTTGATCTAGTGATGACGTCTCTCTGATAAAGATTCTCAAATTAAGAGGGCGAGAGGTCCACAGAGCTCAGAGCCGGCAGGAACTTCAGAGCTGGCAATTGACACTTGTTTTCTGCCACTGTTTACTCTTCAATAAAAAATGCATATTTACCATAGCAACCTCCTGGTCACGTGGCGCCCTGTCTTACTGCTACCCTCTACAACAGAATAGCTTCTTAAAGAAACACACACATCCTAACAGGAATGCTTTTCAGATGCAAAAAATACCGGGGCTTTTTCCAAGGAAGCTTTTCTCCTGCCATAAGTGTAATAATAAACACATCATCTTTACAGGAATCATTTTGGTCCTGTATCTTAAATGTAGGACATTGACTACAAAAGCCTAAAGAAAATGACTCTTGGAGGGGCTTTTGATGCTTCAAGGATGTGCTGATTATTTTAATACAGTGTTAAACACACACACACACACACACACACACACACACACACATACACACACAGATTATTTTAATACATTGTTAAATACACACACACACACACACACACATTTGCAGTTACATACACACATCTATATACTAGACGCCAGCCGCTTGTGTCGTCTGGAAGGGAGTTCGGCGTGGATTCTAATGACCTGCCGCTTCATCTGTGATTAAAGATTGTCATCTATGCGAAGCTCAATTGCAGCCTGAATTGTTTTTCCGCTGTTAACTTGGGAGAATTGCCGGGTTTTAAGAGCTTTGCAGAGCCTGTTCCAACCTGGACTGCTCAGGAGACGAACGCAGATTCCTGTTCTATAGTTGGACTGTGTGCCATTCCACGGGTCAGGGCAGAGGGGAGAGACCTCAGGTCACCCTGGAGCTTCTTGCCTGGAGTTTAGCCTTCCGGTGTAACCCATGTGAAGATCCCCCATTTGTAGAGCATCTTCTGAGCTCTGTGAGGGGAGATGTCTCCTCCTGTCCCGTTCAGGCCATTAGGTTATGAATTATCACAATTACTCAGTTTCGCAGATATGAAAATAGAACCTTAGAAAGGTTAACTGATTTGCTCAGGATTGCAAACCTAGAAACTGGTAGAACTCGGCTTTCCTGGGGTTTTTGTTTTGGTTTGTTTTGGTTTGGGGGACAGGCATTTGCTGTGTACTCCAGGCTGACCCTAGCCGTCCTGCCTCAGCCCGTCCGTCCTGAGGGCTGGGATTACAGGCATGCGCCATAACACCTGCTCGGCACTTAGTTTCCACCTGGGGCCTTTGTATTGCAAAATCCTCTCTGTTCAGCCCATGTTGTGAACCTGTCTACCCAATTTAACGTGGAAGTTACAACTGTGGACAGAGCAGAGACACTCGTGGAGACAGAGCAACAAGACTAGTACTTTCTTTGCCCCAGTGTTTCCAGAGAATTCTGTGGCAGCCTCAGTATAAATCAGTTTGGGGGGTTGGTTTTTTTAAGTTTTTAATTTATTTTATTATATTTTTTATTTGCTTTTGTTTGATGGGAGCAGGGTCTTGCTATGTAACCCAGGCATGCCTCTAACTCTTGATTCACCCCCTGCTTCTACCTCCCAAGTGCTGGGATTACCGTCATGAGCTACCACACTCAACATGAGCCAAGACTTTTGAAACTCCCTTCTCATCCTGATGTTCCGTTCACCCAAGCCTGGCAGCTTCATGACTCCCCCAAACACACACACACACACACACACACACACACACACACACACACACACTCACCATACTGTGCTGAAATCAGTATCAGGGTGCCACTGTCTTTATGGTGACAGAACCCTAGGGTTGGGGCTTCCTTCTTTGCACGGTCAGAACTCTGGCCAGCGCCCCTGGCAAGCATATGAACCTCAAAATTGGGCCTGGTGTTATTGTGGTGGTGGTGGTGGTTAAATTCCTTTCAACTACACTTAAGCCAGTATGAAGAACAAGAATATACTGTGTGCCTTTTATGAATAATGGCTTTTTTGGCAGGGGGTCTGATTGTGAAGTGGGGCAGGGCTCTGTGCCCCAAGGCGGCATTGTGACCCAAACCACAGCAAAGGAGAACAGCCCAGATCCTATGCCCTTCCAGCCAGTCTGACAGAGGCGTGTACATGAGACATTTCATAATTATCCATCATGACTGCCTCTGTGCTGCCTTAATAGATTATTTAAAATGGTGTGTGTGCCTCTCATGCAACCTCGAGTCAGCCCCGAACTGTACATACATACAAGCTGGGAGAGGTAATTGCTTATCATGTATCTCTTTGTTCCAGACACTTTTATAAAAGACTATGTATTATGTATGGTGTGACCTTCAAATGTCAGGAATGTGTTGTGCAATAAACTGTCAATATTTGTGGTTATAAGGTACCAGATGACTTTTACAATAATTGGAACGGCTATATTAAAAGCTTGGATCACTCAGCTGGTTAAAGAGAAAGACACAGGCCAGCGTTCACCAGGGACTCGCCTTCTGCCAACTATTAAATGAAAGATATTGCAAGGTGCTTACGATGTCTTCTTTGTTTAAGAAAGAATATGGCATGACACGTCTCCAGGGGATGCACAGTCTCCAGTGCAGCCTTCCTCCTCTCCGTAGGTGCAATCCCCAGGAGGAGACTGAGCTCCACAAGTTATGGCGACTGACCAAATGGATGTTAGAGAAGATGTGTCCAGCTCAGCCACAGCTGCCTGAGGAGAGGATTCCTCCAGGGAGGGCTCCGACCTGCTCTCTACCCCACCCAAGGAGAAGAGGCCGTAAATTATCTTAAGAGGATCTTAAAAGCCATGTTTTTTTTCCCCCTCTTAGGAAAATAAATTATATAGAAATCTTTGGGGAATTTACAGTGTGCTGAAAGTAGAGCTTTCTATAGTTTTCTGCCATCTTTGTTTTTCTTCTTTTCTCTCCTCATCCTCCTTCTTTTGAAATAGGAGCTCTCAAATTATTAAAAATAAAGCACCATGAATATTTTCAAATAATTAAAATAGAGATCAGATCACTGATGACTGAGAAAAAAATATCTGCTTTTGTGATGTCTCAAGCCATTTCCTGCTAGGCTGTCTAAGTAGCCCCTGTCAAGGGGACCAGCCTTAGAATTTGAATTTCTTACCTTCTGAACATCCTAGGCAAATGTTCTACCACGGAACTACATCCCTGACCTAGCTCTCTATTTACTTTTTAGTTTGAGACAGGATCTTTCCAAGCTACCCATGCTGGCTTTGAACTTTCGATCATTCTGTCCTAGCTTCTGAATAGCTAGCCTTGCAGGCGTGTGCTAATGCCTATTCATTCCTAGAAGTATTTTTTTTTTTTTTGGACATTTGATACAGGCTGAGTCTTCACCATGTGCCAAGGGTATAATGTTGAATGATGGCAGCTTGCCTCTGTTCCCTCTCTGCTGGAGGGAAGGAAAGGGCAGTAAGCTCTTTGATATCCAGGCTACCTGTCATGTGCTTCCGATGTCAACTGGCTTCCCTCAAAGGAGATGTGAGGAGAGAGGCAGCTTCTCTTGGAGGTGATGTGGGGTGAGAACCCGGCAAGAAGTAGTAACCTTGTGAATTCTGGGAAGGGAACTCCAGGAAGAGGGACCAGCGGAGGGAAGCTATAAGGTCAGAGTCTGCCTAGGACAGATGGAGAGGAGAAAGGTGAGGATGCGGATGAGGCTCCGGCTGTAGTGGCATGACTTGGGCAGAGTTTGGGGGATCTGGTAGGATTGGGGTGATTAGCTCCATAGGGAGCAGAGGATTTCCTGGGAGATAAGAGCTCCTCGGGCAAGGCTTTTCCAGCCTCACTCAGGTACCAGCTTCTGCTTCCCGAGCCCAGACTCTTGGATGAGCCTCCTTTGCTTTGCCCCCTACTGGTGGTCTCCACCTCACTGCCCCTCACCAGGCCAGAGAGAAGAGTAGGTGTGCAAAATCCAAAGGACACCCCACATCTAATGAATGCACTGTCGCAGGAAAATACTGTGGACCCCAAACCCTATCTGCTACAGCGCTAATCACAATTCCCACCCTGCAGACTGAATCTAGAATGTCTCATAAGAGAATTCTTGCTCACCTTCTGGTGACACTATTTTGGGAGGTGGGACTCGTGGAAGTAGTTCATTGGAAAGTTACAGTACGGCTCCTAGTTTTGGCCCATGGTGATATGGAGGAGCCAGCACAGCACATTCTGGCCACAGAGAACGCTGCCACACTTCCATGTAGTGATGGACTGAGATCTTGGAAACAGTGAGCCAAGAGACAGAGAACTTTTGTCTCTTCAGTTGTTTCTGCACAGGATTTTGGTTTCAGACCCTAAAGTAACTGATACACTGCCCGAAGCCTGTGGGGAGCCTTCAGACCCACAGCAGGAGCAGGAAGTCCGAGGATTAGAGGGGTATTGGTAACAGCAGCATCAATGGATAAGAAAAGAAGATACCCCACAGGTGGCCCAGTCACAGCAGGTGACAGGCAGGTCCCTCAGACTTCCTGACCCTTAAGAAAGAACTGTAGGCTAAGTAAAACCAGAAATATGTCTGAACCACAGTGCTTGATTTAAAGCTCAAGTGAATCTTAAGGGAAATTTAACCCCTGTGTTGCCCATTCTTCTTCACTGAATTCATCAAAATGTTGCATTATAGAAGTGATTTGAGGTCCTAGTATCTGATACATTCTTTCTTTAAGAAAAAAGTTTAGTCTTTCAATGACCCGTTTTCCCAGTTCCAGAAACCCTACTTTGCCAGACAGCATCAAGTTGAGCTGTGCTCAGTTTGAGTTTCAGTTGCAGGTGAGTGGTGAACCACAGAGAGGATCCCACCTCCTCCCCAGGGGCTCCGGGCCTCTCCTGCTGCCCCAGACCCAAGGACCTGATAGGAAGCTCGATGTTGGTTAACACGCACACACACACACACACACACACACACACACACACACACACACACACATAGCAACAACAACAACAACACCCTTTTAATTTAAACACATGTTTTCGCCCATCCATATTTTGGTTAGCTGTTGGATATGACTGTATATGACCATGAGTAAGCTTTAATAAAACAATAGAGAAGCAAGTTAGTTCTGACCCATCACAAGAATCCTGTCTCTTAGGAGCTCACTGGAATCATTCACAGTCCTGGTGCTGCCATGTGTGTGTGTGTGTGTGTGTGTGTGTGTGTGTGTGTGTGTGTGTGTATACATTAATTTTTAAATATCTTTCAGAAATAGAAGACTCACTTTCCCACCTCAGAATCTTTACTACAATGAGCATTGTTTAATATTTATTTATTTATTTATTTATTTATTTATTTATTTATCAGTTAATTTATAGGGATTTTATGTGAATGTATGCCATGCATGTATGCACGGTGTATATGCGTCTGTCTGTCTGCCTGTCTGTCTGCCTGTCTGACTGTGGAAGCTAGAAGAAGCCACTAGATCTCCTAGAGCTGGAGTTACAGGTGGGCACGAGTTGGCTGATGTGGGTGCTGGGAACTGAACTCAGTACCTCAACAGGAGCAGTAAGTTCTTTTAACAACTGAGCCAAGAGCACTCCAGCCCACACACTCATTGCTTCATTAGAGCCTGTTAACTTTAAAGCTTTCAACATAAAGGAAAGTATTATGCTTTGAAGAGGAACTCTGTACTTCTCTGGATATTCTCCAAGGTGTTAAGGGTTTTTTTGTTTGTTTGTTTGTTTCCCCCAGAAAAAAAAGCTTTGAAAACCCTGGTGTATATGGGCAAGGACACTAGGAAATATGTGACATCTCAGGATCCTGCTGCATAGACTGACCACAACTATCAGTCTCTACGAAGTCCCCCAACCCGAACTCCCACCTTTCATTAATAAAGAGAATTGTGCTTTTGAGATCTCTTTGCACATTTAGACTTTTGGAGTTAGCTGCCAGGTCATCTCCGGGAATGTGGGAATGTAGCTACTGTTACACTAGAAGGTCCAACGAGTTTACAGCCCCACAGCATGTTGTGAAGTGAAGGAGTGCATGCTCAGGTACACAGGGAGCTCCGCTCCCATACGTGCTAGCCGGAGAACCCACAGTCACTGTGTGAGGACTTCACACCTACACCATCATCACTAGAGATTTCTAAGCAATCTTTCTAAGATGTATTCTGAAAAGTATAAAGGGTCAGGCTGCCTGGTTTTCACTGATGATACATGCACAATTCAACAAGACACCCTCCCCCCAATTCTTTGATTAATAGAACTATTTCAAAAGTTGATATAAACTCAGAAGACTTTGGCCATTTCTCTTTTGAGTTTTTAATATTTAATTAAAATATAATTATACCTCCTTTCCTTCAACTTCTTCCAATGGCCCCACCCCATCTCCCTTTCAAATTCATGGTCTTTCTTTCTTTAATTATTTTTGGTGTGTGTGTGTGTGTAAATGCAACCTGCTGAGCCTGTTTAATATTGCTTGTATGTGTATGTTTTCAGGGCTCATTTAGGGGATCATTCCTGGGAAAGACTAATTCTCCCTCTCTCCGAAGTCCATGATTGCCTGTGTCTTCTCATCCAGGGGTGGAAACTCATGAAATTTCCCAAATCCATGTTGGCATGCCAGCAAATGGAATCATCACTTAGCTCTTGCTGAGGTGGTTACAGCGTTGGCATCTCTTAGGTGTGGCTTCCCCACCATATCTAGAAGACACAACTTCACAACAGACTTTCCGGTCTTCCACTCTTTCTGCCTCTTCTTCCGAGATGTAGCCATCGTCAGTTCTTGACCATCTCTCAACAGTAGCAGCCCTCTAAATCTCTGTCCTGCATTGAGAGTCTACCATTTCAACTCTTTCATAGCTAGATGCTGAGGTGGAAGAGGAGGAGTTAGGGTGCTTGGCACAGTCTCACTCTGCTCTTCCTCCTTCGTTCATTGGCTGAAACCAGTCACCTGGTGTTAACCTAGCACAAGGAAAGTTGGGAAATGTAGTCCACGAAGTACAGTTCACTGGAAGGAAATACCTGTTGTCCTTTATGCAGTTTCCTCCTTACATATTTTGGCTGTACCCCCTAGTATGTTACTTGGTTCTAGGTTGTTGAAGCCAAGGGCAGGTGACTTGAGGCAGTGGGCAGAGACAGCCTGGGGTGGGCTTGGGACTTCTCCGGTGTCACAGCACCACAGGAAGTCAGAGCTGAAAGACCCAGGTGGTCGAGCCCTCTTCACCCCCTCTATCCCCAGAGGAAGAAACCAAGTCCAGAGAGGGATGAGGGACTTGCCTAGGGACAGACAGACATCGCACATACAGAATGATAAGACCTCACATTCATTTACTATCTTCTAGGAGCTGTCTGAGCAAATGAAGTGCTTTTACTATACCAAGGAAGCCTAGTGTTTTAGGACAGCCTATAGAAAAATCTACCTTTAATATACAAAATCATTTTGTAAGCCAAAAATTTAAATTCCTAATATATTATTTATGGGTGAGGTTTAGAGTATCATGTAAAAGGTGCTCATGAATGGAAAAAAAAATCATGTCTATTGTATAACCAGATAGCCAACCTCAGGGCTGGTCTCAGACAACCCTTTTTGTATTTCATGTGGCTATATTTTAGAGTCAGAGAACTAGGCTTCCAGAGTATCTGTCTGCCTTGGATCTCCAGTACTGCAGTTACAGTTCTGGTAATGAGGGTAGTAAGATGTAGTACCCAGGTACAGGAGCACCTTTCTCCAGCTTACTGTCTACCCTTGGTGACCGACCTCACCCAACCCACAGAGACTTAGAACGACCGATGCGAGTAGAAAGCGGACACATGGTGTCTGACCTCGAGAAGATGAACGTAGGAAGGTCACTCAGTGACCCTTACCCCCAAATAACATTAATGAAACACAACTTGAGATGGGGTGGTTCTCTCTCCTCATGTTAACCAGTAGCTGCAGCTTATAGCCATGAAGGAAAGCCAGCAAAGGCATTGCATCCCTGCCTCTGAAGTCCTGAGGTGGTGGCAAACACAGCTCATGCCTCTCAGGAGTGTTATCCACAGCATCTGTGTATGGCACTGCTTTGCGAAAGATGGCCTGTGTTATTCAGGACCATAGAGAAGCAATACAGAGTTCACAGGCCAGTTTCTCGTGTGCTGTTATGGTAGAGGGCAGGCAGGGCTGTCCCTTCTTGCCAGAGGATTACAGAGGGCCAGGTGGTAAATTCAAGGCCGTCCTCTTGTCCACTTGGAGGAAGGGTTTTATAGGAGAGAAAAGAACTGCTATGGTTGAAAGAGGGAAATCAAGCTGGGCATGGTGGCGCACGCCTTTAATCCCAGCACTCAGGAGGCAGAGGCAGGCAGATTTCTGAGTTCAAGGCCAGCCTGGTCTACAAAGTGAGTTCCAGGACAGCCAGGGCTATACAGAGAAACCCTGTCTCGAAAAACAAAAAACAAACAAACAAACAAACAAACAAAAACAAGAGGGAAATCAAGGATGAGGGCCACTGAGGTGGTTTAGTGAGTCAAGGCGCTTGATGCAGAGCCCGATGGCTTGATGTTCTCTTAATTCACTTTACATCCCAATTGCTGTCCCCCTTCCTAGTCCACTACCTCCCACAATCCCTTTTCCCATCTCCCCTTCTTCTCCTCTAAGAGGGTGGAGCTCCCCCTGGGTATCTCCCTACCCTGGCACATCAAGGGTGCGTGGGGTGGGGTGGGTGGGTGGTTAGTTAGGTCCAGCCCAGCCCGAGTGTGCTCCTTGGTTTGTGGCTCAGTCTCTAAGAGCCCCCAAGGGTTTGGGTTAGGTGACTCTGTTGACCGTCCTGTGAAGTTTCTATCCTCTTCGGGATCCTCAGTCCCTCCCCCAACTCTTCCACAAAGTCTCCCTGAACTCCATCTAATGTTTGGACAGCCTGATTTTGATACCCAGGGCCCACAAGATAGAAAGGAGAGATTCTCATAAACTCATGCATGTTGTTCCCCAATGCTTCGGCATTCACGTGCACTTCTGAGCACGCACACACTACCTAATAAATACATAAATAATATTTCTAAATCTAAAAAATTGAACCATTTGACAACTCACTAACCATTTGACAAGTGACCACAGAGGCCATGTTACCAGGCCTCTAGAGTGATAGGTTTCAGGGCTCTGCAGCCACACTGTAGGTACCCTCCAGGCACTGATGGTGGGGTGCAGCAGGATTGGAGGCAGAGGGACACTTTGACCACTTCTGGACTCAGAGCAGCGTGAGCATTAAGGGCCACGTGTCTTCCAAACCTCTTGGCTCCTGGGCTTGAGTCCTGCTTAGTGTGTCTAAGCTCACTAGCAGCCATCTGCATGCCGGTTTGGACAGGATTCATCGCCAAGGCCTTGTGTGTGTGCGTGTGTGTGTGTGTGTGTGTGTGTGTGTGTGTGTGTGTGTGAGTGTGTGTGTGTGTGTGCATTGGGCACAGACTGCAGAGCTTTCCCAGACTTCCTTGCGCTTGGCTTCCCTTCTCTGTGGACACTTCCTGGGACCACCCACCATTCCTCTTCATTGTGGCTCAGAGTTTGTTTTTCTAGAAGGATTAGTCTAAGAGTAAACGCCATAGGCCCGCTGGCCCTCCTGGAGAAAACTGTTTCTGTGTAAAGTGAAAATTAAACTCTTAAATCTGCAAAGAAAGCTGTTTATCTTACAAATTTATTCCTTTTATTGGACCACACATATTCACGATAGAAAGATAAAAGAGAAACAGATATGGGCCATCACTTAGAGTGACATATAGCGAGGCATAGGTCATCGAAACTTCTGTAAAGCCTTCCAGGGCAGCATGCTGTGTCTTTCCATATTTATCTAGAATATTCGGAGTAAGTCCTCACCGAAGGCTCCATTAGAAATAGGCCCTTCCTCAGCATGTGCACAGCTTTTATTCCACGACTGCCATGCCCTTCACATTTGGACTTTGCTGGGAGAGGTTGAGGGGGTGGCTCATGGGACAGGAGGCCTTGCAGGAATCTGCCTTTAGAGGCCTACACCTCCCAGACTCCAACCCGACACTTGTGTCCTGTGTATAGTTTTAAAAGGCAGCCAGCCGTTGGCCTCCAGACTTGAATTCAGCATCTTGATTTGTCTCCAGGTGGTACTTGGCAAAGTCTGCGTGATCTAAGATGGGCAAAGTTTATGGGAGGGAGAGGAGGCACAGGGATGAGGACAAGGAGAGGTTATCTGTGCCATTCAAACACAGCTGGACTGCATGCAGTCAGTGCCTTGGGCCTTTCAGCCCAATACTCACAAGGCTGAGGCAGGAGGATTGTGAGCTCTTGCAGAGGGCCTGAACTTGGTTCCCAGCGCTCATGTCAGGCAGCCCACAGCCGCCTGCAGCTCCAGCCCCAGGGTCTCACTCACTCTCTTCTGATCTTCACTGGCACCTTTACCCACATATTCAGAAGTCTCCCATATAGGCACATACATACATATAACTAAAAGAGATGAATCTTAACTAAAACAAAGAAACAAAAAAAAAAGAAAAGAAAACAGGAACCTGGGGCAAGGCTACTGAGCATACACAAGGCCCCAGGCTCTTTCTCCATTATAGCCAAAGGAAAACTCTTGGTAGACTCAGCCTGCAGTTCATGCAGATCCCTGGAGAGACATCGTGTGGGGCCTGTGTGACCCAGCTTTTCCACACTATCTGAGCTTTTCATCCTCACACATAAGTCATCTTTGGGTGCTTCTCATGTTTGTTGGAATGCCTATAAATCTGGAGCTCAGTGAGCTGACAGGCTTTGGGTAAGAGTTCTGGATATGGGTAAACCTACTCCTCCAGTTTGTAAAAATCATGAGAAAAAAAAACCCACCCTCTGAGTAATTGTACACTCCAAATGGGTCTTCCAACAGTGACGGGGGAGTTGGGGAGAATCGGATTAGAAGGAGGCCTTCAATGTACTTTTCTGGGGTGGTGATCTGCTCACATATGGTCCAAAGGCAGAAAGGATGTTCCAAGCCAGGGCGCTTTCACAGTCCCTGGGAGCCAACATCCAAATAAGAATTAAGTGTGTTTGCCTTCATCTCGTTCATGGTCTATAAGTCTGTCCCTTTCGGCCGTTAGCAGAGAGCACCGGCAACGGATGTTGCAGAATAAAGGCAATTTGCATTTTCCATTGCTTGGAAGGTACAAATCTTATTTATTCTCGGCTCAGCAGAACGCACAGATCTGCTCATTATCTCAGAAGGTTCTCTTGTTCTCATCGTGGGATTTACCATGAGGCCTAGAGGGGAGGCTGGAAGCTAGGCCAGGGACCCTTCCAGCCTCAGAAACTTGGGCCTGGGGGCTAGGTTTCAGTGTCTGCTCTGTGGGAAGACCTGAGGGGAAGGCCAGAGACATGGGGAGAAGTGAATCCAGAGAGGGTTCTCTTACCTCCCCTCCTCAAAGGCACAGATGCACGAGGTCTGCACTACTCTGGAGATGTCACCTGTTTGGCACCATGATGTCAGGCCCTGGGTATTGCAATAACATCCCCCACCCCAAACACTAGATATTTTCAGTTTTATTTACTATTATGTCCTATCATTTCTGTGCAAAAGGCAGCCGTATGTAAATTTTATTCCACTTTCTAATGGTTTGGGCTACATAACAAATAACAGCAGGCTGGAAAATTTGTATTGATACTTTACTGAGGACTTCTCAAGTCACGGCACGGAGATTTAAATGCAGTGCTCTGAGTTTATGGGAGTTTGGAAGCTGAGCTTCTTCTGCACATGACTTTGAATGTGTCACTGTGTGTTTATCATGGGCTAATTGTGGAACCGCATTTCCATCCTTTCTCTTCTCCCTTTCATGCGGTTCCTCCAGTCGGGGATGGATACCAACTCTACGAGGAAGCAGCGATCACTTTGGGATAATTTTCCTTCCTGTCCCGAAATAGCCTCGTGTCTGCTTGTCTTGGGGAGCCAGCCGAGACACTCTCCCCACCCCCTTGTTACTGGCTAAGCTGCAAATGTGATTTTGATCCCAGAGTGAACTTTCCAGCCAGCCTATATTACAAATTAATCGAATTCCACCAGTGCCCAGATTTTTAAACTTTTAGAAAAAAAAATATTTAATAGGAACTAAGCAAAAAGAAGAAATCAAACCAGCTGCTGACACAGCTGTTTCTTCTCTTGTTTAATTCAGTTCAATATAAAGGTACCATATGCTGCTTAAAATGATGATAGGAAAGATGAAATAATTTAAGAGAATAACAAGAAAATACATGAATTGTCAGCATTCTGTCAGATTCAAAGAATGAAATAGACAGGTGTAGTATTGACATGTTTAACTTTGTGTGGTGTTAGCAGTTCTGGTGTGAACAACTTCTGACATGTGCTGAAGTGATGTGAGAACACTTCTCATCCACTGCAGACATCGGCGAGGAGGCTGGGAGAGCCGGTGGCGTCCAGCAGCAGGCGCTGCTTCGAGACAGGAACCTGGGCTCGGCCATGAAGGACTGCCCGTACTGTGGGAAGACTTTCCGGACTTCCCATCACCTTAAGGTCCACCTGAGGATACACACAGGTGAGAGAGATTGAGGTGTGTCCGGGTGGCTAGAGGGTACCGCTCAGAGCTGAGAAAGTCCCAGAATTCAGCTGTGTCTCTGGTCCAAGTCCACAGCTGTGTGAGTCCCTAACACTCCAGTGTTTCATTGCTGTGGCAAATAACGAGAGTGCAGCAGTTGAGAGAGAGAGAGAGAGAGAGAGAGACAGACAGAGACAGACAGAGACAGAGACAGAGAGACAGAGACAGAGACAGAGAGACAGAGACAGAGAGAGGTTTGCTTTGGCTTGTGCATTTAGTTCAAGGTCAGATGGATCCATTGCTTTTAGCTTAGTGGCAAAATATAAACAGACCAACCATCATAAGAAGATCCCCCCAGATGGCCAGGCAGACTGGCCTCTGGCCCAGCACGGATTCCAGGCCCATTCTTGGGGCTGGACAGGTAGAGTCGTCCTTCTCCATTGCGTGGGGGTTAGGTGGTCCACCACGGTGTTGCCTCCAGAGAAACCTAGAGACGTTCATTCTCAGCCAAACAGAGAGAAATGGCCACTGGGCCACCCTGGCCATCTCCCTTGCCTTAGAGCACTAGTTTCACGCAGTGAGGGCATCCTTTTAGAACTCTGTCTTGTTCCCCAGCTTTTCTTTAAAAAAAAAAAAAAAACTGTTCATTTTAGCCTTTCTGCTAGTTGTTTGTGTATTGCCAATATAAAAAAAAAATCTATCTGAGTCATGGACACCTCCATTTTCTTTGATTTTTCTCCTGACACTTTATCTATTGGAGTATGAGCTGCTGCAGAAGATAGACAAATATGCCATCTATTTTCAAAAATAATTGTGTTCTATTTCCCGCAGAATCAATAACTCTGCTCCTGGACGGGCAGAAACAGCTACTGTACACAAGTCTTGTGTGTATCTAAAGGATGGGGAGCTCACCCCCCTCAACCGCTTTCTTACCTGGTGCCCAAACACTGACACCAGGGAACCCTGGCCTAGGTGGCCACTTTGTCATCAGTAGCCGAGGTGTAGTGAGCATAGCCACAGCCCCGCCAGACTTGGAGCTATTTCTTGGGAGTAACTGAAGGTCACATGCTGGTCGCTTTTTTGAGGGCCAAGACTCAATGAGTATAAAAGAGGAGAGACCTGATTTGGATCCTAGTTCAAAGGACACAGCCCCCCTTGGAAGGGATGTCATAGTAGTTGACAGCTCTGTCTCTGGTGGCAGGGAGAGCCTGTCCCCACCTCAATAGGCAGAAAACAGCTCCAGCCAGAATAAGGTTCACTTGCACATCAGCCAGTCCTGGGTCTCAAGGGTTCTGTCTGCAGCCTTCCAGAACAATGCCAAAGAGACTGTAGGGGACATTCACATCCAAATCATAGAAGAGGGATGTTTTGAGACTGCTCTATCAAAAGTCTCTTGCTGCAATCTGACCTGCTTCACCCCTGACCTCATCTCCCACCATTCCCCATCCTCAGCATTGTGTACCCTTTGTCTTCTTTACCTCATCCCTGAAGTGCAACACACCTGCCCCTGCTGCAGGACCTTCACACAGCCAGTGTCTCCACCTCAGATGGTCTCCTTCCCAGGGGTCCCCCGGAACGTAGCTTAAATGAGAATACCTCTCACTTTGCCTATTGAAGATACCCCCCCCCCCCAAACACACACACCATTGACTTTGGTCATGAACATAGCACATTGTGAAAGAGCCTTACTGCTTACACTGGTACCATTTCCCACTAAGCAGAGCCTCAGAGAGTTGTGAGGGTGGCCATCTGCCTCATCCTTCTCATTAGTTCTGTAGCCCTGGTCCTGCAAGAGTACCTTACACATGGGGAGGAGGACATGCTGAAACTCTTTTTCTTACCTCTCTCTCTCTCTCTCTCTCTCTCTCTGTGTGTGTGTGTGTGTGTGTGTGTGTGTGTGTGTGTGTTTTCACGTGCACACAACAGAATGTGTCTGCGAGGAAGTCTAAAAACAACAACTTCCCTGCAATTGGCTTTATCCTGCTATGTGGTTCCCAGGAATTGAACTCACGTCCTCACACTTGGCATCAAGTGCCTTTCCTGGCTCAGCCATCTCCGCAGCTATAGGGACACCCTGAAGTTACGTGTGAGGCTGAGTGACAGAGCACACGCTGGAATAGGGAAGCAACCTCATTACCCCTGTTCTGTATAAGGTGGCCTGGAAGGGTCAAGTAGGTAGGGAATGCCATCCCTTATCTAGGAGACTTGAGAATCCATCAGACACCACTGCATGGCTGCCAGCACTGCATTCCCGGGAGCAGCCTTCCCTAAGAGGGGCTCTGAGCTCTGCCCTCAGCATCTCTTGCTTCTTGCCCAGCTTCCCTTCCTCTCCCTGGTTCATTCTTCTCCGCAGCTCACAGCTCATCTGGCTTACTCATACATTTTTACTTTGTAATTGTCTCTCTCCTTGACTATAGTATGAGTTCCATGAGAATAGAAGTGTCTGTCTGTCTGTCTCAAGGAGGGAAACAGAGCCTGGCTCTCAGGACTGCATAAAGTAGTGAGTTCGTTAGGAGAAATAGGCAGTCTCCTGGGGAGTCATCTCTGACACCTCGCTTCTTTGGGTTATAGCAACATGCCCGTCCTCCTCAGGTTGGAAGATACCCCTTAATTGTGGTAATAGTTATGGGACGCTGAGGTTTTCAGGACATGAAAGCTCTCTGTGGGCAGGGCGGTGTATATTGTGGTGCGGACACCAGACCAGGGTATCTTGAGACTGATTTTAGTTGACTTGAACATACAGCCCCGGGCTGGGTTGCCGGGGAAGAGGTAGCTCCCTGTGGGTAAAGGATACATCTTAGTTCAAGGGTGGGTCAGAAAGCAAGGGCTCCTGGTGATTGTCAACATGGAGATGAGCGTGGCCTCCAGGGTTCACCCAACACTATATTGCCATGTGAGGAGACATGGACTCGGACTTCTGCAGGTCTGGGGACCTGCACGGAAGCGAGTGGATGCTGCTGGCTTTAAATCTTGAGGCACATTTGTTTCTGTGCCCTGGTTTCTGTATCACAGACTTCTAAAGTTTCTGACTTAGATAGAGGTAAGACAGGGCCAGCAGCAGCAGCAGCAGAGCAGCAGCAGCAGCAGCAGCAGCAGCAGCAGCAGCAGCAGCATTCCAGAAACTTCCTCCATAGGGAGAAAATGAAAGAAGCCATGGAAACATCACATCTCTACCACCCACTCCCGGAAGCAGCATTTGCAGGGTTTAAAAAAGCAGAATGGAAACCAGATAAAGATCAATTTCCTTTTTATCTAAGAACAAAGAAGTTGAAAAGCGGTTATACTTGTGTGTCTGAATAAAACAGAAAGTGTTACATGTTAGAAATCACCGAGGTAAACACCCATTGCTGCAATGTGAAAGCGTAGATGACACACGTAATTAAAAAAAAAAATCAAAACCAAGTTATTTGTTAATACAGGATTTCATGTGGGGCTCATGCGGTTGAGCTGGGGTGAATTGCTTTCCACTTTGCCCTTGGGAGTCCGTGCTTCTAAACAGCATGACCAAAGGACAGCAGGCCATGAGAGAGGAGCATGCACTGCCAAATCCTCCTTAAAGTCCTCTGGTAAGGGACACATATGAGGGCATTTAAAAAATCCAATGTGTAATGAATAAGGATTAATTGGTTCAGCTCTACAAGGGACCATTCTCTGTATTTTTCTATCCCACTCCATCTTTATTAGAAGTCTTGATCGTGTGACATCGACTGATAAAAACCATTTTCCTTTCTTTTCTCCACTGCATTAACTTAATTACTGCTCTTCTTCTCCCAACACCTGTTTATTAGAGAGGCGCTGAGTAGAAGCAGCATTCAGACGGCTCTGAACATCTGGGTGCTGAGGCGAGCCTGCAGGTAGCTAGGACATTTCTGCGGCCCACCCCCACCCTGCTTCAGACAGATTGGTGGGGGTTGGGGGTGACCGGGGTACCTTCAGGACCTTTGGAGTCCCTAGCATCACTCAGCCCCAAGAGACTCTCCTCCACCCCGAGTCTGGCTCCTGAAAAGGCAGCATCCTTGCCAGCCAAATTAGGGGAGGGGGAACCCTGGGCTGCTTAAGACTTGATGGCCTAACCACCCATGCATGGACAATTTCCCTTCTGTTGTTTAAGGGCTATGACTTGAATCCAGAGCAAGAATGCACAGGCTGTAGGGAGCGTGAATCAGTCAGCGTGCTTCAGAGCAACAGAACTCATGTATATAGTTGTGCATTGCACACTGGCCTTCTGTCAGAGGATCATAGTGGAGAGGCTTAGCCAGTGTCATGAGCTTGAGGTGAGCCAGCTTCAAGGCCAGCCTGGCTTACACAGTGGGACTCTGTCTAAGGAGAGATTATAATTCAGCTGAAGATTACTGTGACCTGGTGGCGTTGCAACACTGAGCATGTATTTTATTTCTGCGGTACCAGAAGTGTAAATGGACCCACTGCACCGTTCAGGAGCCCAAGAAGTCATGGTCAGACTGTAAAGGACTGTGCTTTGCCTTTCTTTCCCCTCAGCAGTGGGGACTGAAGTTGGGGCCTCATGCATACTAAGCAAGTGCTTACCACTGAGCCCCAGCCATTACAGGCAGCATTTCCATACATCTTGTGTTTCCCATGTCTCTTGCCACCACAGACAACCTGTCAAGGGTCAGACTATTACCATTTGGGTCTGTGTAAGTTCACTATGACATGGGTGTTCTCATGGGGATGAAGTTGACTGATGGTACACCTGTCCGAACAATGTCTCCATCATTATGGGTTGCTCATTCTCTCTCTCTCTCTCTCTCTCTCTCTCTCTCTCTCTCTGTGTGTGTGTGTGTGTGTGTGTGTGTGAGAGAGAGAGAGAGAGAGAGAGAGAGAGAGAGAGAGGTGTCAATAAAAGATTGACTCATGCCATCATTATAGAATCTGGGATGTCCCAAGATCTGCAGTTAACTATCCAGAGACCCGGGAGAACCAACTATGTAAACTCCCATCCAGGTCTGACTCAGATGCCCGAGACAAACAGATACCCCAGCTCAGAGACAGCCAACAGAGAGAGCAAATTCCCAGCCTTTTCCACTCGGTTGGAAGAGGCCCACGCACACTGGGGAGAGCAGTCTCCCAAATCTAGAGAGTCCAGGTTAAATATCCAGAAATGATCACAGACATACCCAGAATAACTCTAAACCAAATATGTGGGTATTCCAGCCCCTGATCAAGAGAACATTTGCCATTAGTGGTTGCAGATGCATCTGCTGGCATTGAGTCCTAACATGCAACAGGAGACACCGGTAGCCCTGAGGTTCACTAATCATCTTACTGTTGGCCATGTACACACAGACTCTGTTCCTTCTCTTCTGTACCTCTTTCCCTAACACTGCCCTGGGAAAGTGGGTGTCAGGCAGATATTAGACGGACCCAATATACCCATTTCATGTGCTGGAGCAAGGTGGGAGCTAATGGCGCCTTGAGAGGCTGAGGTGTGAGTTTGCTGATGGGTGTATCATCCCATGCTTTGGGGTCCACAGAACAACATGTTGAATTCACTCTCATGATGCATCTGCACATGGATCCAGACCAAAGAGTTGTGGCCGTACCAATGGCCATTGCAGAGACTTGTAATCAGCAGCCTCACTTGCAAAGACTTGGAGGCCTTAAAGTTCAGCCACTAATTAAAAATAAATCTCATTAGTTCCTTTCCCCTCTCAAGTTATGTGGGTGGTTTATTAGTCTGGTGGTGATGTGCTGGGCACACTGGTTCTCATCCCCAAGTGAGTAAGGACCTCTTCCCGGGGTGCACTGGGAAGCCCAGGGTGGCTATGCAGGGCCCACGGATGTAGTCAGGCAGCCTAGGCCTCATTTGCCGGGCCACACCTGCTGGCACTGCTGCCGTCCTCTACCCCACTCCCCAGATGCTTCTGTGACATGGAGGCTGAAACTGGCTGGGTGGGGTACAAGGAGAACCCACCTTTGTCTCCTTGACAACATTAGTCATGAGGCATGAGATTTCCCTTTCACACAGAACCTCAGAGAATAGTAGGAGATCTCTCCCTTATGCCCCTCTAAGGGTGTTAGGTCCATAGGAACAGGAGAACCATCTGGGAGTGATCTTGCTGGGTTACTGGGCTGTCTATGCAGCAGGACAGCAACCAGCTGGTACACTCTCTGAGCTTCTCATGTAGGGCTAAGTTCTGTATACTGCTTTGCTGCTGAGTCTCCCAGCATGTTGGGGACCAGGTTTCCTACTGCTACCCTACAGCAGGAAAGGAAACTGAGGCTCAGGGCTCGTTGCTTCCAACCTATAGCTGCCAGGCTAACGGAGGCTGTTTCCTTGAACTGTCTGTCACATTCCAAAGCCCTTTCTTGGCTCACAGCTCAGCATTAATACTGCTCACTGCTTGAATGTCATGCTTGCTGTAGGGAATCACTGTGGCATGTCTTTGACTGCCTGTCTACACCATGGGCTGCTTTTCACGGGACGCCATGATGGAAGTCTCTCCCCACTCCCAGTGGCATCCTGAGTCCCGCCTGCCTTGGATGCCAGTGGCTTCCATTTTTGTTTGGCTCCAGGAGCTAGCCAGCTGATGTAACACACCGCACACATATGACATCCCAGAGCAAGCTGGATTAGATGGGTGTGCTCTTTCTATCTCCTCCCCCAGCAGGGGAGTGTCTGCTGTCATCCTTCACCCTAGAACGGCCATCTGAGCCATGATGAGAAGGGAAACAGTGCCTCCAGAAGAAGACGTCTCCTTTTTTCTTTTTGTTTGGAACTAAAATGCCGTTTTTCTACCTCTAAGACAAACTAAAAGCTCACTTTGTTCCCCAGACGTCCCTCATGCCTGCTCTTCCTGCCTTTAATGACATCCCAAACTTTTGTGGAAAATAATTGATTGAATTTAAATTTCCTTAAAAGTTTAAGAGGTAATGTTACAGTATAAATTTTCTAGCAAACACTAAGTAGGGAAATATCCATTAGTGAAATTAACTACAGTTTCTAGGTAGCTAACAATGTGGCGTATACAGTAGGGCATGGCTAATGAACACTGCAGTGGGTGATATTTCATTATACAAATTAATGCTCACATTTTAATGGGAAAGTCACATAATGAATCTCGGCTTCAGTGACAGCAATTAGAGACACAGATTGTCCCCTTCTGGACAAGGCAGTGTTTAGCAATAAGCAGCTGTGTGAGAAGTCTTCAGGTTTACAACGTATATATGCTTTGGGGGAATTAGTGTACAATTTATATTAATGTACTGAAGCTTCTCTGCAAAGGCACCACCGTATTCATCTCTCCTGGTATTAACTAAGTAAAGACATGTAAGAAGACTAAATAAATATCTGAAAAAGGTTGCAATACCAGAGAATAGTCAGTTACTCGATTTAAAAGTGGAAACACTCTTAGAAATTTAGCAAAAGAAGAAGGAGGAGGAGAAGGAGAAGAAGGAGGAGGAGGGGGACAGACAGACAGACAGACAGACAGACAGACAGAAAATCATTTATAAATCTACCAGTATTCTGGGTATCATGTACACTAGTGTTTGGGAGCTGAGGGGTGTCATGAGTTCAAGACCAGTATGGGCCACACAGAGAGACCTTGTATTAAAAACATTAAAAAAAAAAAGACCATGGAACAATGACTATTAAGGAGTGATTGAACAACCTGGCCCAAGTCTAATGATTAGGAGGAGGTTATAGATGAGGCTCCAAAATTAAGTATATACTTCATGCTACACACTGGTGGAAAGTTGGCTTAATTTTAAGATGTTTTCTATATGTTCATTAATTCACCAAAATGTTGAACTACTTACTTTTTTAAAAACAAATATTATATCTTTCCTTGCCAAATTCTTTTCTAAACATATATTGTATGGGCCTACATTGTATTCCTTTAAAAATGTTGCAAGAAGGTCATTAATGTTCTTACCTTCCTCTGTTCCACCGCCCCCCCCCCCCATCCCACAGTGGGTGGATAGCCTGGTCCATCCCACAGTGGGTGGGTAGCCTGGTCCATCCCACAGTGGGTGGGTAGCCTGGTCCATCCCACAGTGGGTGGATAGCCTGGTCCATCCCACAGTGGGTGGATAGCCTGGTCTATGCCACAGTGGGTGGATAGCCTGTTCTTAGACATCTTTGTACTAAGCACAAGTTTTGAACTAGATTCCTGTTCTAGATCCATTCTTCCAGCCAGGGTAGCATGGCCTCGGAGTGTCCAAAGTTCTAAAATGAGATGGTAGCGTATACATGAAGGTAGATATGTGAGCATCTGAATAGGAACATTTTCCTAGAACAACAAAGACCCGGGATCTCTCAGAGGGTTAAAGATGAGTGGATGCTGGTCGCCACAAGAAGCCTTCATCCCTCTCAGCACTGCTTCCTGTGCTCAGGAGCCATACAACAAGCAGATGCCAGGACCGAGAATGCCACACATCATGGACGTTACTGGAGGACTCAACCCCCAGCAAAGCCTGGGGCAGTCTGAGGGATTCCCTGAGGAGAGTTAGACTCATTTTGTGGCTTAAGTGGACAATCATTCAACTAGACAGAGCTCCTGACAAGGTCTGAGGTTACCTGCGCCACCCAGCTGCACAGGGGATGGCTTTCCAAGTCTCTGACAGAGTCAGCTCTAAGTTAGGAGAAACTAGGCAAACCTATTGCCTGGCTTTGTGCAGAATTCTGCACGTCTGCAGCTTGGAGCTTGTCACAGCCAGCCCAGGGAGCTGGGCTGGAAGAATGTGTCCAGACATGGTGATTTTGACCATGAAGCCATTCGTTCAGTATAGGTGGACTCAGCGTTTGTTTGCTGGCCAAACAGAGAAGGGACCTTTACCACTCCTCCAAATTGCTAAACTTGCTGATACGACTTCCTTGCCATTTTTTACCCGACTTCATCCAGGCCAATGTTGTGCAAAGTTTGCCTCCTGAGCACGTCCAAATGCATCCTTTGGGAGAAAAAAATGCATGGGAACAGCTGGGATGCTCCCAGTGGGACATAAAGCCCAAGGTTCTCCAGCCCAGCCCATGGCACGCTCCTAGGTCCGCCTCTCAGTAGAAGCCCAGGGAGCAGAAAAGAAACCGGCACATCAGAGGGTTGGTGCTCAGAGTTTTCAAATGACTTAGAAACTATGAAAACACTTAAATCAAGAGGCTTTTTTTTTCTTTAAGGTTTACCCCATCTTCAGTCTGAAGTACTTACTTGGTGGGGAGGTAAGAAGTGCCCACCCAAACAAAAGCCCTTTAGGACCCATTCAGGTTATAGAGCTGTACAGAGTGAGAAGAGACAGCACTGTAAGAGGATAAAGGTGGGTGGAGGGCTTCCTGAACCTGTGCAGCCAAAACAGTGCTTGAAAAACCCCGAGGAAGGGACTAGAGAGATGGCCAAGTAGTGTATGAGTGCCTTGCTGCTCTTGTAGAGGAACCACGTTTGATTCCTAGCACCCACCTGACAGCTCACAACTGCCTATAATTTGATTTTCAGGGGATTCTAGGCCTCGGGCCTCAGGCCTCCTAGGTCCTGCACTCACCTGGGTGCGCACACATACTTACGGTAATAAAAGTAAATAGAAAAGAAAAGGAACGGAAAGGAAAGGAAAATGCAAGAGGAAGCTCTTTAGTCTTGGGCCCATAAGGTTCTAGCATTTAAGTGGACCATTCCAGATTCTAGCAATACCTTCCTTCTCTGTCGTGGGACCAGAGCAAGCCAAGGGCTCTTCTGAAGTTTAGAGATGCTACCTTGGCTGTGTGTGAGACAATGCATGTGACCTCTTTCCCTAGATCAAGGGGAGGGGTCCGGTCTTTACCTCGGGGCCAGCTAGGGTGCTCAGAGGAAACAAGTGTTCATTCATACATTTATTCATTTAGATGTTTATGTCCAAACATGCACATTTCCGGACAGGTGTGTGCATGCACACACATCTCTGGCCCCTTCTGGAGGCTCAGTGTGAGAATGAAGCTGAAGCTGTGGGAGCCTCTAACATCTCACAGGCTGAGGGAGCAGATGCCCCAGACAGGATTCCATGTCCAGGGGAGCACAGAGAAGCCTGGTGTTTAGCTTGTCTCCCGTGCAGGCTGTGTCAGAACTCTTGCTTGAGAGGAATTGTTCAGGGAAACTACCATGGCCCCCATGCAGGCGATGCAGAGGAACATCTGGGGACTCTGGATGGATCAAAAGCCCTGCTGGTGCTTTTAGGACTCTTAGTTCAGAATTTGGGGGGCCAGAGCCGCTGTAAAGACCTCTCATGTTGGTTTTTGCAAAGAGGAGTCCTCTCGGTGAGTATGCCCAGCAGAATCACATGCTAGCAACACTTTGAAGAAATACCAACCCCTGGCCCCCATCCTAGACTGGGGGACCCAGAACTGGAGCCTCCACTGACTCCCCACCATTTGTCTTGCACAGAGTGGACTGAGAACCAACACCCCAGTGTGTAGTTCAAACATGTAGCCCTGGGAAGAACCAATCACACAGCCCCTGTATGTCCCTGTGGTCCTGCCTTGCCCATCTCAGGCCTGAGTCAAAGCTGCATTCTCCTGCCATCTGCTAACAAAAGCCCATGCTTTTTCTATACAGCCTTTGTCAGAGGCACTCAATCACTTCCAGGTCCTCTTATGAACAGCAGCTTGATCCTCTCAGGTACCTGCTGGTCTCCCTTCTGTGCCTGTCCACATTCTGAACTCTCTTACCCTGTCTGCACTGACCTGTCAGTCAGGATCCCAGGTTTCTAGTCTGGTGCTCCACATATGTGTCGCATGCCTGCCCCCTTACTACACCTAGCTAGCTGCTAGGTTTCCAGGCAAATGGAATCAAGCCGGGGACATCAGCTGACTAATTGCACTTTATATTTCCAGTGCATCACTGCTCATGCCTCAGGGCTACCTGAATCTCAAAGTCTTTGTAAAGTCTGCCTCTTTATGTCTACAAATTTAAAAAGATTTATTTACTTTTTATCTTACATATATGAGTGTGTTTGTCTGCATGTGCATCCATGTGCCATGCACATGCAGTGCCCACGGAGGCCAGAAGAGGGCATCCTAACTGGAGTTATGATCACAGCAAGTCACCACGTGGATGCTGGGAACCTAACCCAGATCCCCTGGGAGAGCAACTAGTACATTTTAACTGCTCAGGTATCTCTCCAGCCCCATGCTTATAGTTTTGATGTAGCCAAGATAGCTGTGGTGGAAAAAAAATATAGACCCAAAGAGCAAGTACCCAAGAAGGCCGGCCTTAGCCACTTGTGGGAATGCATTAGGTACCTTCATTTGAATGTGTGGGGTGGAGTGACCCTTAGGTAGAGCACACAGCCCACAGATGCAGGATGGTATCCCTAGCTCAGCACCTGGGCTGTTGGTGTTTCTATTCTAAACGAGTCCCTAAACACACCTCTGCTTTGAGGATCGAGACTTGATGTGTAATATTCCCAAGACTAGATGCAGTGAAATGCCTTCAGAGCATCCACCCACCAGCTTTGCCTGGCTTTCTAGATGTTTGACAGTAGAAAACAGGACAAGGTGGTGGGGATAGGTGTGTGTGTGTGTGTGTGCGTGTGTGTGTGCTTGTGTGTGCCAGGGGGGTAAGAAGCCACTGTAGAACAGAGAACTGAAGTTTAAAGCTATCACTGCAGCTGCAGACCTTTCTGGATGCAAAGTCTAGAGCAGACCCAGGGTTGCTAGCAAATCCTTGGAATGTGTTTAAATCCACATCTGTTGACGTTCTCCTCCACCCTCCATGTAAGTTGTCTGTTAAGGGACTCTCTCTCTCCATCACACAAAGAACAATAGAAGTTGAGTGTTGAATTCAGATAAATATTTAATTCATGAAAATAATCTTATATGTTCCAAAACACACTTTAAAGCTATTTTTGTTCCCCAGAAAGCACCCATTACAGGTAAATTACACAGCATACTACCTCAGCGTCAGGACCACCATTAGTGCAAATTTTAGACTCGACAAAGACCAGTAGATAATGTTAATTTCGAATCCAGAAACTAAATATACTCTGCGCCTTTTTATTAGTCCTTTTTCTCTTAAGTTTTATTGGCTGCTTTTCATCTTAACAATATGTCTTTACATCCTGCCATCCCAGTGCACTGTAATGATATTAATATTTTATAGAATCGGTATTTATAGTTCTTTATTTAGAGACAATGCAGTAGGTCTGCAGATATCAGAGCCCGTCTGGAATGGTGCCCTCCAAATAATGATGAATTGCTTGTGCGGAATGCCATTTGCTAATTATATCCATGATTTACTGTGGAGCAAGGCTTAAATCATTCATTTCAGTCTTGCGTAACAGTGCCATAGAATTTTTAGGTTTAAAAATGGTTTCCATGTGTATAATTTAAACAAATTCTAGAGCTCTTGTATACACAAAATACTCGCAGCCACTCATTTGTTACGTACTCCGTCTCTTTAAACTTCTACTTTTAATGATCACTGTGGTCGAAATTATTATGCTTAATTTTCATAATCATAGCCTTTAAATCTACAGCCGTTCTCACATGTTAGATAAAGAAAAAGATAGCTAATTGTGTGTAGATAGTGTGTCATCCCTCAATAGTCCCCAATGGTACAAAATCATTAAAAAGCTTAAGAGCACAAATTATTCTTCTATTAAAAAACAGTCGTTCTCTAGCTAATTATTAGTTTGGGCTGCTTTGTTTCAAAGAACAAATGTTGATCCTTCTAGCCTTGTTCTGCACTCCAAAAACTGTGATAAACACTTGGTTTTCTCTTCCATCGATATCTTGCAGGTGAGAAGCCCTATAAGTGTCCCCACTGTGACTACGCCGGCACCCAGTCAGCATCCCTGAAGTATCACCTGGAGAGACACCATCGGGAGAGGCAGAATGGAGCCGGGGCCCTGTCGGGACAGCCCCCGAACCAGGAGCACAAGGATGAGACCTCCAGCAAAGCGCCTATGTTCATCAGGCCGGACATCCTTCGAGGAGCTTTTAAGGGTCTCCCCGGAATCGACTTCCGAGGTGGTCCCGCCTCTCAGCAGTGGACAGCGGGCATGCTCTCCTCCGGAGATCATTCAGGACAGGCCACGGGCATGTCTTCAGAGCTGTCTTCAGATGCCCTAAAAGGCTCCGACCTTCCTTCCAAAAGCTCCCACTTCTCGGAGATCGGAAGAGCTTATCAAAACATCGTGAGCAACGGTGTGAACTTCCAAGGGTCCCTGCAGGCGTTCATGGACAGCTTTGTCCTCAGCTCTTTGAAGAAAAAGGACACGAAGGACAAGGTCCCATCTGATGCCCATCCCATGAAAGCCCATACCGCAGAGGGTGGAGAGGAGAAAGCAAGCATGAAGCCCTCCCAGCGTAAGTCTGAGAAGTCTCAGTATGAGCCTCTGGACTTGTCCGTGCGGCCAGACGCCCCCACTCTCCCTGGCTCCTCCGTGACCGTGCAAGACAGCATCGCGTGGCACGGCTGCTTGTTCTGCGCTTTCACCACCTCGTCCATGGAGCTGATGGCCCTTCACCTCCAGGCCAACCACCTAGGCAGAGCCAAACGCAAAGATCACCCCACAGGGGTGACAGTCAACTGCAAAGAGCAGGGGCGGGAGGCCAGCAAGGCCTCTGCACTGCCTTCCCTACAGTCCAACAAAGAGATGGCCCTTCCTAGCGCTGTCGGTGCGCTCGACTCTGCTCCCGAGAAGATGGCCCAAGGGCCGGCCAAAGAGACTCTAGGGGACCAGAAGAGTGGTCAGTGGCCCAACCACATGGACCCCGCCTTTTGTACCTTCCCATCTGACTTCTACAAACAGTTTGGCGTTTACCCCACTATGGTTGGCTCGGGCGCCGCAGGCTCCTGCCTCAACACCGAGGCGAAAACCCACCCAGAAGACGACGCCCCTATCCTGATCCCGGAAACCACAAACAAAAACACTACTGATGACCTCTCAGATATCGCCTCCTCCGAGGATATGGACTCTTCCAAGGGAGAAAACAATGAGGATGAGGAGATAGACACCGAACCAGAAATGATAAGCAAGCCGCTGTCTGCCCTCAGCAAGGATGGTAGCAGTGAGGGCGGCGACAGCCTGCTGTCCCCAGGCGCCCCGCAGCCCATCCAGGGACTGGTCTCACCTTTAGCCCAAGCAGCCGAGGAACAGTGGCATAGCCCAGGCCTCCTTCCTGCCCAGGACCCCTCGGCGGCGGGGCTGCCCAAGCCAGAGAGGGGGCCCCCGGGCTTGGAGAAACCCATGAGCATGCTGTCGGTCCTCAGGGCCTACAGTGCCGATGGCTTAGCAGCCTTTAACGGGCTTGCAAGCAGCACAGCAAATTCTGGATGTATCAAGAGGCCAGACTTGTGTGGTAAGTTTTAGAATCCTCTTCCTTCAGTTCATTTCCCCCCAAAACATCACTGCTAATTTGTGCATATGAAAAACAAAACAAGACAAACAAAACAAAACAAAAAAAGAAAATCCAACAACAAAATGGGGGTGATATACCCATTAACAAAATTTAAACTAAATCTTTAAAAAGCAAAAGCAAAAAAAAAAAAGCAAAGCCAATGCTGTATATACAGTATAGACAATCACGAAAGTCAAGTTTCGTTCAGTTTTGAAACGTGTACTTTTGGGGTCTGACTTTCTGTGTGACGCCCATACAGAAGGCAAGGGCAGGAGACAGTATCTCAAAGTGCAGACTCCCCTCTTACTTTTCATCTATAAGTTGAGGAGGGGAAGAAAGTTCACCTAAAACAAACAAACAAACAAACAAACAAACAACAACAACAAAAACCAAACAGATATGGGGACTTGCAAGCTTCCCAATGTTTTAACTCATTCAAAAAACAAAAACCAAAACCAAACCAATGCCTAAAGAGAGTCTCCCACTGCTCTGCCACACGAGTCTGCTTGCCCTCATCCTTGTCATTGACCTAGAGGATACTAAAAATCATCACACTAACACAGCGTAGCAAGGGGTTCTCTCTCTCTCGCCAAGTTAGGGAGATGGCTTCGGGGTGTTTGTGACTCACCTGTGACATATCAATTGACAGTTACTGTGATGTTGGCCTTCTGCCGTTGTTGCCTTCTGTCTCTGTTTGTCTGTCTGTCTGCCCAATCTGTCTGTCTGTCGTCCTAACGAGAAGCCTGCATTGTGAAGTGTCTGATCAGCAGTGTGGTGACCCTACATGTCTTGAATTTATGCCTGTCCGATCTTGTAAGTCAGCACCCTCTCCTTCCCTTCAAGAATCCCATCACCCCCATGGTAATTCTAGATTTTTCAAAGCACAGTCCTAAACCTGAGTTGGACCAAATGGGTATTGGGAGGGGCAGGGACAGGGACCATCATAAATGGTTCCTGTGTGGAGTCTCATCTGCAGAGAAGCAGCTCCTGGCCCAGGGATTCCACGAGAGACGAGCAGCATGGGACTTACCCATAGAATTCTTGAACGAATTTCTGAGATCTTCCCCTTCTTCTTTTGTGGAAGGAAGGAAAAGAGGAAAGGAGGGAACGGTGGGCACAGGGGAGCTTTCTAAACCTCACATCCTGATTCCTTCAGCACAGAGCGGAAATCATGAAGCCAGGCTCTTATAATCTAAATCGATAAATTTCCTTTTGTTTTTTTTTCTGTCATTCCCGAATTCACTAAGAAGTGGACCAAGCAGTCAGAAATACCTTTTTGAATGGTCAAAAATCACTAAATGGATTTATGACAGCTCAAAAAAAATATCAATGGTTCCTTATACTGAATGACTCCCGAGGTCCCATTAGCCAGTACCCCGGTTCTATTTTTAGACTCGTACGATTCATTACTCTCAAAGCTGTTAAAAACATTTTTTAAAAGAAGAAGAAAGGGGATTTATGTCTGTCCAATATTCCGTCTTCCTTCTGCAGAGAATGATATTTAAGTCTTTTTCTTTCATTTGTTTCAAGTTTGGTTGGGCTGGTTTTATACTTATTGTTGTTGTTTGAGGATTTTTTTAAAGTCTATTTTCAGTTCTTTTGATTACCTACATAGGATCATGGTTCCTGCCAGGAATCTACGCATCAGAAAAGATCAAACCCTGGCATGTACATAAGCTCATTATTATTGAAATGAGCTCATATTACCCCCATTAATTTCCCCATCTTCCTATCTGTGGAAGAAAGGCTGCCTGCCTTGAACAAGCTTGTCCAGTGATGTCTCTTTGCATCAGGCAGTGGGTGGAGAGGGCAGCAGGGGAAGGGAGCTTCTGATATCCTGAGACACGTTTACAAATGGTAAGAGTTCAGGTCCCTTCCCCAGATATCAGCTCACACCACTCACCTAATATTGCTATGGTATATGCAAAACACTGTTCCATCAACCTGTCAGTCCCTAGGCAACAGCCCCTGGAAGGCCAACCACGGCCCCCCTCTTTTGAAGTACATGAAGACCCTTGGACCAGCAAGAGAGGAAGGCTTCCTGATAGCTCCCCCAGCCAAGGATCCAGCTTTAAAATACCAAACCTCAGTCCAGCCACTGGCCATCTAGTTTCTGAGCATATCGTTTCTGTGTTTTATTTGGCTCCATTTCTTCTAGAAGCTTCTGCAGTGGTTTGGTAGCAGGTGGGATGGCTCTTCTTGTCTTCTGGTCCCCAGGCATCAGCCCAGCATAATTAATTATAATCTCATGTTCTTGATGGGCGTGGTAGGGCGTAGGACCCAGAAAAGCAGTTGTCATCCTGGCTAAGAACTGATATTCCAGAAAGAAAAAAAACAATTTTTCCCTCCTTAGTCTAGTTTTTCTCTCTTGCATGGAACAGTCTGCATATTGTAAGCTACAGATGACCACCAGCTTCAAGGCACATGGCCTAAAACACCCCCAGCCTTTACCTCTTCTCTCCCCCACTGAAAGTAGATGTGACTCGGCAAACAGGTCCATCCAATCAACAGCTAGTCTTCCTCACAGAACTGGGCTTTGACAAACCAATGCCTTATTCCGAGATTGCTTATCTCAGAGTTTAGGGCCTCATTTCATCTGTTAAGTAGGCCTAGAATCCTACCCGATGCCCCTAGAAACTCTAGTGGCTATTAATTGAAGTTCTTCTGTATAAGGAAGAACTCTCTTCTCTTATACTATAAAAGTACTTGAAAAGCAATCTGTAAAAACTTGCCTGCATCATGTAGACCCATACAGAACTCAGGAACCCCTCCCTCTCTTACCCACCAGCGGTCAGAGAATGGGTCTTCTCTACTGTTATATGTAGGACTGTGTGTTGAAAGGTGTACACCGGGTGATACAATACTTGCTGTGCTGTTGCCTCCTAACTTTTAGAATGTTAGTCCTATACCTCGGGTGTTAGATCCTGGCCAGTGTGCACTAGCCATTTAGAGCTAATACGCTCTGACCTGGACGTAAGAGAGCAAGCTGATGGAGAGGCTACTCCATCCTCTTGGGTGATGAGTCCCATAGCACAGCCCATGTAGAAGGCAAGATGGCAGTTTTTCAAAAGAACCTTGCGTAGAGGCTGGTATTTCAGCGTGTCAGGGACTTGTTACAGACGATCCTGTGGGAGAGCCCGAGTCATCTCAGAGTCAGTTGGAAGATGATTTATTAAGTTGCTGTTAGAGAGGGTCAGGTCCCACTGGTCTGGTCTTGTTAAAGGATATCTTAGTCTAGCCAAAACTTTTACTTCTGGAGGTGAGTGTCAGGATCCAGTCACGTCCCATACTCTCTTATTCTGCTGAACAGTATAAAAAGGGCAAAGAAGTGCCACCAGAGAGCCTTGATATGTCCTTTGTATTGTTAGAGTGGATCTGACCTTGTTTTGCAATGGGATGAGCTTCTCATATCAGTATTTAAATTGGGGGTGGGGTGGCACAGAGGATTAGAGCCCTGTCCATCCACTGGCAAGCAGGGAAGGGAGGGGAGGGAGGGGAGGCAGGCTCCTGGTACAACTTGAGGAGCTAATGCAGGAGAGTGTGAGATGCAGGAGAATGTGAGAGGCGCAGCCGTGGTACACGCACTGTATGATGAGTCTGCCACCAAGAACCTGGACATTACTGCATAGAAATGCTGAAGACCTGGTTCCATCCCAGGAATGAGAGCACACCCCTGTCCTTCGCTTTTTGAAACTGAGGCCTCCAGCTAGAGCTGTCTGGAATTGCTGTGTTAGCTTTCTCAAATGTAGCTTTCCATATCCTTTTCTGAATCCTCAGAGCATGACACAGAACTCTTGTCAGGTTAAGAGGCAGGCGGGAGCTTGGGGCACAACTCCTTTACCCTTAGCTCTGCCCTGGAATTGCTACCACTCAAGGAAGCCCAGCCCTGTGTGGAGGATCGGTCAGCAAGCCGCTGCGGTGCTGAGGCCCGGTGTGCAGCAGCTGTCAGGCCAGGTGATGATCCCCTCGTGGATGGGAGGAGGCCCCAGGGAAGGCATAGAGAGCTCCAGTGTTCCCAGTGCTTTATCCTCAGTGAATTGTGGAATGAAGGCCCACTGCGTTTTGCCAGGACGAGAGCGGAAACCTATGTCTCAACACCATGGTGGTGGCATCACAACTTCTTTACATCATGTGTCCTAAAATGTATGATGTCATAAAATACAGTGACCAAACTAAACTATCTTAAAAGGCGACTTCTGCCCCACCGTGATTTCCTTGCATGGACACTCTGAAAATACTGTTTTTGTTTTGTTTTGTTTTGTTTTCCCAGCTACATAGCCTAGAATGGAAAGGTCAACAGGCATCTTCTGAAGGGCCAGAGGGTAACTGTTTTCAGCTTACAAACCATGAGCACCCTCATGGTTCCTCACTGCTGGGTGGCACTAAAGAAGCTATGGACAGTGTGAGTGTGCCAATAAAACTTTATTAATTAAAGCAAGGGACTGGCTAGAACTGGCCCACAGGCTAGAATTTCTGGCCCCTGCTGCTTTAGTGTAAAGAGGGAGAGGGAGAGAAGGAGAGAGAGAGAGAGAGAGAGAGAGAGAGAGAGAGAGAGAGAGAGAGAGAGAGAGAGAGAGAACACTTACAGGAAGGTACCCCTTCCCATTCCCTCACACCACAAGCAAAAGATGGAACAGCTGTGGCTTATCTTTTACAACAGCTGTTTCCCCTCCACAGACAGAAGTACAGGGATGAGTTAAGATGGCAGACACCTGAGAGCCTGGGGCAGATGCCCCCAGACCAGTGAGTGCCCAGCAGAAGGTACTACAAAGAAGCCCGGGGCGCATCCCAAGGTCTTTAGGCCACCCTCGGCCCCTTAGCACTAAGGTGGTTCCAGTCTTACTTTCCAGCAGTGTGATGGAAAGTTGTGTTTCCTCGTGTCGCCACGCCACAGTCAGTGCACAGGAAAGTCATCTGGAGAGACGGACACTGGCAGCTTTGTGACGTCACCCTCCCAGCCGGTTTCTGCTTGGGCTCCGTTCAGTTCCAGACTTAAAACAAGGGGACCAAGGGGGTGGGGCCAGTCCTGACTCCTTGTCTGTCTTTCAAGGCTAAGGTCTGTGGCCAGGTAGAGAACCCAAAGCAGCTGTTCTACTTAGTGTTCCTATTGCTGTGAAACTCCATGTCAGAAGCAGCTGTGGGAGGAAAGGGATTATTGCTGATCACACTTCCAGGTAAGAGTCCAAGCGGCAGGCACCTGGAGGCAGGAGCTGATGCAGAGGCCATGGAGGGTGCTGCTTACTGGCTTGCTCCTCATGGCTTGCTCAGTCTGTTTTCTTCTAGAGCCCAGGACCTCCAGCCCAGGAATGACACCACCCTCCCCCATCAGTTACTGATTAAGAAAGTGCCCAGCAGGCTTGACCACAGCCAGATCTTACGGCTGAACTTTGTCAGTCAGGGTTCTCTTCTTACATCTGACTCTAGACTGTTGATGTGAAAGGAAGCCAGTACAGCATCCATCGCTGATATAGGAAGCACCATGAATGTGGACTCTGTGACACGTAGACACCTGACTGCTGTGATGCATGCATGTGTGGCAGTTGTTATGTGCTACAGCCCTGATTCCAGTAGGTTCCACTAGGAAAATGATACAGGTCCCATTCTGCAAAGCATGCATTTGCCCAGACAGATACCAGCCAACCCAGGGAGGGTAAGGAGTGAGGGAGTGGAAAGAACTGAGGTTTCCTGCTGCTCTGTCCAGTGCTGCTGTCTTCCCTAAAAGCCAAAGGAGCCTGTAGCATGGCTGTCTTCAGAGGCTGGATAAGGCACTGAGCACCCCATTCTGTTCTCGCCCAATCTGACCAGTTTTGGATTTGTCTTGACCTCTGTGGTCCAGCCCAGTCCCAGTCTAGTGTTTTCCCAATAGGAAGAACCATTTGACCTACTGTGAGACCCAAGGGCAGAGCCTCATAGGTTCCTGGAATTCATTACCTTACAGTGCTTGTCTGGACCTGCTGGCTGCCTCTCAGCTGATTATCAAGAGTCTGTCTCTGAGTGTGTGTGTGTGTGTGTGTGTGTGTGTGTGTGTGTCACAGGTGACATCCTGTAGGTAGGATCTTCTGATGATATTGGCACTCTGGGGCGGCTATCCTCTGTCCTCACCCAGTACTGTGTGTGGGGGTGCCATGACTGACAGAGACAGCCCCTCAGATGACAGCGCCGTCCTCCAGATCTCACAGCATCCTTTTCCCTCTCTTCCCTCTTTCTAAATTGAAGGGAGCGGGACTGGTGTGGTGTCGTCTGCACACGGCAGGATGACAGAACTGTTGTGGGGACACCATTGTGTTTGCCAAATGGTCCACTCGTCATTTCAGAGCAAACAAATGGATGGTGTCTGGGAGTCGGCAAACACTGGTGACATTTAGCCTTGTTTATGTTTCTTGCCTTTTGCTGCATCGGTTTTTGGCTCCAAAAGCTACTGTCTGAATCAACATTGCCTCCGAAGTGGGAGAAAAGTCTGTTAGAGTTCATCCTGGTGGCTGCGTCCATATTCCTCTTGGGATTGTGCAAAACCAAGGAATCGCAGCCAAGTGTTTTTGTTTTTGTTTTTTTGGGTTTTTTTGTTTGTTTGTTTTGAAATCTGTGGACTTCGTCCCTTTGATAATGAGATAGGACTGGGGTGGGGGAGGGGAGTCGAGGAAGAGTGTGCTACAGGAGCTTACACATCCGGTGGAGTCCAGGCTCTCCGTCCTCTTCTGTCTCCTCTGGGAGCTGTACAGCCCTGTCGGTTGTGCGACATGGGAACAGGATGCCTGGGCAGGAGCTTTGATATCTGTCTCCTTAGTCTGTTGCATGTCAGTGATGTTTGGGAATGGTGGCTGTCTATCTAGACTCAGGTCACATGTCAGTTGCAGAAAGAATCAGGTTGCTTGTCTCTCTCTCTCTCTCTCTCTCAGATGCTGTGAAGCCCAGTTTCAAATAAGGTAGCAATTATATCCTATTACTTAGAGCTGATCAACAATACCTCTCTATCTAATTGCCAGCCTGCTATAATCATGTAGCCTATTCTTACTTTCACCAGAGATAGAAAGTCCAAATTTTATAAATACCCTGTTATTGTCATCCTTCCATTAAACAATAGGGACCATGACCCTGCCCTTGCTTTCAAGCGCCTCTAGCCCCAGGCAGTTTCTGAATTAATAAATCTACACATTTTCTTTCAGGTAAGTGACACCCCATGTCCTAGTCGCTCTGTCTGGACTCCCCCCCCACCCCATCCCCATCTGTCCGTGCTCCTTCGTGGTTTATCTGCAGCTTGTTAACCGTGCAAAGTCAACAGAAGAACTTAAACACATACATGTTTTTGAGTCAATAATTCCTACGGGCACAGGTATGTGTGCGCGCACAGCACAGCACACCACACCAGCCTTCAGTCTGCGTAGTCAGAGAGGCTGAGAGCGTTGCCCTCCACCCCACATGTTTGCCAATAGTAATGGATGCAAATACTTAGAAACCTGAGTGGGAGAGGAGATTCACTCCTAGTCACAAACCCCAGTGGGTGGTGAGTCCGCAGGTCAATGAAAACCTGACTGGGGCAGTGCTGTGCCCTGCCACCTCACCTGAGCTCGCAGGGCTGGGCCTCATGGTAGCCTCGCCAGCATTCCTTTCTTGTGTCTGATTGTCATGTATTTTGTAACACTTTAGAAGAATACAGAAAAGTGCAGTAATTATCTTTCTCCATAGTATTTAAGCAGAAATATTGCTAGTTTAATATTGTGTCAGGTCGTCGTATTAACCAGGAACAGGTGACAGTAAAATCCCCGCCAACAGCACTCTGACACCCACAACTTAAAAACGGCGATCGAAGCAAAATGTGTAAACGTGTACCGGGTTATCCTGTGCTTTGGAATAGACTGTTTTTGAAATAATTAGAAGATATATTAAGGTGTTCCTGGTAATGAAGGCATGTAAGTTATCATAATTGTAGTTTTCTGCATAAGTGTCAAACTCTATCTTTCCGTGTGCTGTATGCTGAGTTACAAGTTAGGTCATTTATGAATGGAATGTAAAACAATACTAAAAAAAAAATGCTTCAATAAGTTATCTTGGTATTGCTAATAAAAAAGAGCTGTGAAACATTAGTGCAGTTTCGAGTCATTATGTTAATTCATACCACCACACGCCCTCTCCCCTCACATTCTTCTCTCAGTGGGGAGCCCCAGCAAGACATTGGGGGAGAACAGGCTCCCCATCTTTCCCATTCATCTTCAGGTGGCCCTTGAGCAACAATTCACAAACAGGCAAAAAAAGGAAAAGTGACTTCCCTCCTTTGGTGGGATGACTGTAGTGGGCACCAGAGAGCCAATGACAGATGCCCGGCTCTCTGTGCATGTGTCTTAGGCAGGGTTCTGAATCATAGGACCCCTGGATAAGAGATACATGCACAGAATCTACAGGCCATTGAACTCAGGATCAGACATGCAAAAGGGCACTTAGGCCCAGCCTCTTCCAGCGAGCCATGTGCCCCTCCATGCTGTGACCATCGATCTTGGGTGGGTTAGAGGAGTTTGGGTGCATTTTCATCCCACCCAGATGTTTTGTTCACTGCCCGTGATAGTTGTACCAGGCTTGTTCTTGCCCCACCCTGCCTCATCACAGGGAGAGAGTTTGTGTGTTCCCTGGTTTCATTGCCCCAAGAGCTGGGCCTTCAGACCCTGGCCTCTCAAGCTTGAGTATGTTTTACATACTTCCCAAGTCTGCATACACTATACCCTTTCTAACTGGTCCCTTGGGGGGTGGGGGGAATGGGCAGGGCATAGAGTCCAAAGCTCCAAGAATTGCATCTTTAAATGAAGTGCCCAACAAGGGGATAGACGTTGAGAAATGTCCTTTAGTATGTTGTTCTCAACCTTGGCCTTAGTGACAGGACAAAGGCATCCACTCAACTAGATGAACCAGTCCATCCTGCATTTCTCTAGAAGCCCTGAGATCACAGTACAGCATTAAGGAGTGTCTACCTAGAGGAAGGATAGTGTTCAGACCTGGGCTGAGAAGATGTGAGGAGAGGTCCAGTGGTGAATAGAGATCTTGAAGATTTCTAGCCTTCAGTACTCTGTTCTCTGGTCTGGGGCAGTTTCTAGATCCCTGGAGGCAACACTGAGGTCACACTGTGGGTTCCAGTGGAGAAAATGAGTACTCACCAGATGCCTAACAAAGATGAAGGTCTACAGGAGCTAGGTTCTCATGGTCACAGCCCAGCAACTCCAGCTCCACCAGGGTGCAGGATGACCATAGGAGGGCCTCCTCTTCTCTGAGGGCTCTTGACTCTGGGGAACTGTCTTGAGAGATGAGGAATACAAGAGTGGGATTGATCTAAGCCTTTTCCTGCTGTGCCTCCCCTCAAGGCTGAGTATATCGTCCTCACTTTGGCCGATCCTTTAAAACTATTTCCTCAATACTCCAAAGATACCATGATACCTGCTGGGTTGTAAGCTAGGAAGGGCTTCTGAGAGACCCCGCTGCAGCCTAAGGGGACAGGATTTGGGAGGAGCACCAGAGAATGGGAAGTAAGGGAGGAAAGGCACACAGAAAGATTCCTTCATCCTCCCCCAACACTGACAGCTTGGAGGGCTCCCTGGAGCCACGTCTCTGTCTTCCTTCCCTCAGGGCCCAGTCCCTCTCATGGGGTCTCTAAGCCAGAAGGCTCGGTAGCATTTCCTCTTCAAAAGCAGGGGTATTTCCTGAGTGGCTCCCCAGTGGTAACCAATAAAGCTTAAAAGAGACCTGCGTGGATTCCAATTCTCCCACTTTTATGAACCCAGCCCCAGCTTCGTCCCACCTCTCATTTGGGCATAGCACTTCATCATGCCTTACACTGTCCCTCCTGCCCTGGTGTGTTTCCTCCTCCCCATCTTCACCTCTGGGTAACAAGCGTTTTCACCAGTTGAATGTTCTTGGAAACGTCCTGTCTGCTTCCTACAAAGGGAGCCCTGTAGCCCCAGGCCTCTGGGACATTCAGTTTACTTCATTTCACAGCTCTGCATGAAGGCTGGTAACTCTGCTTCTGGTTGGTTCATCACACCCAAACTTCTGCTCTCCCTGCCCCCCCTCCCCCCAGCCATACCTGGGATTATAACAAGACCCACAACTTTGGATTCTGATCTGGGGCAAACACAAATAACCTACCTTTATCCTTATAGCATAGACCTTTCCAAGCATGGGGGGCCTTCTGCTTTGTGGTGCATAAGAGACACCAAAGAGCCCCCATCTATGGAACAGAGTATCAAGAAGGTGTCTGGCTTTAAGTTCAAGAAGCCCGGGGAAGACAGGTAGAAAACCTGCACACATGTCTCTGTCCACACATCTTTTGGAAGTAGATATACTGCAATGTAATTTTGGTACTCTGGTGAAGGAGAGAATCTAAATTTGGGAACAGGTTAGTGTGTATGTCTCTTTTCCTCAAAGAAACCTCAGAATGATTAAATATACAAGTATACACTGACAGTAGTGTCCCTGACAATGATTGAATACACAGGTATACACTGACAGTAGTGTCCCTGAATGAACAGGGTCAGAGTCCACGCCAAGGTCAAAGTCAGGAAACTGTGCAAATCCATCAAGTTTATATGATCAAGCTGTTTGTATATGCCAATGCCAGCTGGCTCTCTGAGGAGTTCATCTTCTCTACTCTCTGTCCTGTTCAGACATACCCATTTCGTGGTAACCTGCTCACAAGGTTACATTTCTTGAATCTCTGTTGTTGTGGAATGTGCATAACATGCTCTTGGCTATTCATATAAAAGGAGAATGACGACCAGTCTGGGAAGGCATATTACACTTGCCTTACCAAATGATTGCTTTTTCTATGACAGAGGAATTGCTTTTCTGTTTTAAGCCCAGTGGTTGGTATGTCCTGGGAGGAGGAGAGCTGGTGCTAGCCACTAAGAGATGCTACTCCAAAGTATACCTGACGAAGGGTTGGGGGTGGATGTTTAGGAGATTCAGTGGCTTCCGTGGTTGGGTAATGAAGAGTTCACACTCTGATGAGATCTTTCTTGAGAAGAGGGGCCATAATTTTTTTCAGCCCTTCTCAGACTTCTTTGGTGACAGGGTCAGGATCATCAAAAGGCAGATCTTTCAGTCACCTGGATACAAGTAATTGATGCAGGAGGAAACTGAGTGGCCTGCCTGCTAGGGCAGACTCTGGACATCTTTTCACCTTCTGGTTTGAGTGTAGACCTCCCTGGACCTGCCAGAGCCAAGGATGAGAGCAAGTTAATTAATTCTGTGGCTTCCCATGGGAAGTGAACTGCAGATGTTAAATGCTGAGAAGTAGCCAGGCTTTCAGCTTAGGGGCAAGTTTATCAGGGTCACAAAGTCAATCTGAGGTCAGGTGACCAGGCCTCCAGCCACAGCCATGCCCCAAGGAGCTCCTTTTTTGGCTTTCATTTCTCTGGGGAGCAGGTAGCTGGCATCATCTCTTTGGTCTCCAACCCTGTTTTTCATGGCCTTGATCTTTAGATGGTACCCTATACCCGGTGAGCAGCATAATCCTCATAGTCCCGTAGGATATGGGAGTCAGGCTGGTACTTCCACGAAACCTGTCTACACCCAGGACTTCAGCTAGAACAAAGGCGTTCACCACATTAGGACACAGGACAGGCCAAGACTTGGAGGAATTTATCCTAAACCATTAGGAGATCACCAAAGAGTTTTCTCTTTTAATTCCAGAAGACATTCATCACAGACAACCAAACGGGAGTCCACTAAACTGGCTTGGTAGCTTCATGAAAGGGCAAGAAAAAGATGAGTCTTCACTGGTCAACCTCTTAAATTGATTTATTTAAAGATTAGTAAAGGTTTCTAAGCAGTTTACAGAGCATCAGCCTGATAAGCCATATTGTCCCACTTGGACATCCATGTGCCTTGCCTGCCGCTTCCACGAAAACATACACAGCACAGTAGTGTTCCGGAGGGGTGGCAGTACTGAGAGTCTGTCTTGCGTGGGTGGGGCACAGAGTTCTAGCCACATCCTTCCTTCTCTTCCTAAGATTTTTCTCTCCTTTCAGTCCTCGATTTCTAGTTTGTCTTGACAGATCCAGCTTTTAACCATCAGTTTTACCCTCCATCAACTGAGAAACTTGGACACCTTTAAGAGAATAAAATGATTATAAATACACATAGCTCAGAGACAAGTCACCCTCATCTCAGTGGTTTTCTGACTTCTTTTAGCAAGCAGGTCCCAGGCAGAGTGCCATATAAAGCTGCCATGGTGTTGGAGAGGGAGTTACTGTTTGGGTGGCCTGGGTACCTTATTCTTGCCCACTGTACTCACTACTTGAAGTCTCCTGTCTGCACATCTAGCTGGGTGGGATCCCTCACACCTGGACTGAACACATCTGGAAATCTGGCCCCATGAGACCATCCCTGGGACTCAAAATACATCCCCGTTAGCTCTAATTGAGCTATTTTCCTGTTTGCTAATTGTATAAGGACTTAGGAAAACAGTAACACTGATCTCTGGGAACCGGGTTCTGCTGTGTGGATTGATCAACAGGAAAACTTGGGGCTTGAAATGTCTGTCCTTTTTAACCCACATTCAGGAATGTGGTTTAATTTTAAAACACAGGGGGTATTTTCTTGAGGGAGTCTTTGGAGATAAATATCCGTACACAGATTAAGGCCTAAGATTCCATAATGCTGGAGTGGCTTTTCACAGTCACCAGTTTTCAGCAGGAGATGCCGCATGAGGCCGGTGACAAGTCAGGAATGGAGCGAGTTGAGCTTACCATCCCGGGAGACACAGGTGGAAGAAGTGCTGTGGTACAGGACTGGACAGGAAGGAATGATGGAACCTTAGGTGTGGAAAGAGAGATCTGGGGAGGGCCCTCCAGGCCTGATGACTTCCTATAAGACAGCATTAAACGTGCTTGAGGCCTGCAAAGTATTAAGTCCTCAGAATCGGTATCATTCCCATAGTGTCCAACAGCCTGGCCCTACCTTAGGAGCTGGGCAAAAGGGAGAAAATTAAAAGCCATCGAGAAACTAGGGAAAGGGGAAGCAGGAGAGGGAGATGCCACAGGAAAGCAGCCTAGGATGCAGGTGGTAGGTGTTGTTAAGCTGACAGGGCCAGGGAGAGAGATGCTTGCCCACTCCCGGTGAGGAGAGGGCGAAGCTCTGGGGTCAGGTGAGGTTCCCCAGCGCAGCACCTGCTGGCTAAGGCCTGCCACTCCAGCTGCGCCCTCTTCTCCGCTCTGCTCCCCAGCAGCCAGTTTTTCAGGAGGAAATGCTACAGCTTAATCAGAATTATTTACAAGATAATGGTCCATTGTTTGCACTAAGACAGATGTTGTCTGTGGGAACTTTGTGTTTTATGCTCTCTCCCTGCTCAGCCTTCCCTGGTGCAGATGGGACCCAAGTAATGTGAGTTATTATTTGGGATGGGAATCCGGAGGCTCCTCCTCTGCCTCCCAGACTCTGCTGGGTCACACAGATAGCCTGCCTATGAGGTGGGCAGGAGTATAGAGGGCTACTGCTGGCTGTGAGGGTCAGACAGAGCCCTCCAGCAGGCTGTGATTAAGAAGGTCATGTTTCCTCGAGGGGCGGGTTGGTGTGATTGCCTTGTCCAGGACAGGAAGGAGTCACACTGATTAAGATGTACTTGCTATGTGTTGACTTGTGAGGTCACCACTGACATCTCCAACGAGGGTGGCCATCTGGTCCCTGCTCTGCCAAAGGCTAAGAGCAGCCCCTCTCTGGCGGGGGCTGTGCAGTCCTGATCCTCTTCTTTGACTGGCCAGAGGCTTTTGCTCTGGGTCTTCTGTGGTCGCTTGAGGAGTGGGCTCCCCTGGGGTTGAGATTCTCACTCTCTTGCTTCAAGGTGCAGCTGGGTAAAAGAATGTAGGACCCCTGGGGCTGGGCAACGAGGGAGCTTGCAGATCAGGAGAAAGATGGGGCGTGGTGGAGGTGTGCATGGGAGACTCTCTGAGTCCCAGCTTCTAACACCAAGGCAAACAGGTATCCCGCTCCACCACCCTCCCCCCCCCCTCCATTGGACCATCCAGTTATCCAGCCCTTGAAGTCAGCCAGTCCTTCAGACGTTTCTAAGTTTCCAGCCTCTTCTGCATAGAAAGCCTCATTACCCCATTGGCTGTCACAACCCATTTTATGAATGAGAAAATGGAGGCCAAGAGAAAGCAAGCCACTTGCTTCCTGAAAATGACTCACAGCTGCAGCCATGCCTTCCCATTGCCTCCGTGGACCTCATCCTGGTCACTTGCTTGCAGGACACAACAGAGCAAGAAGAGAGTCATTCCCTGAGGTGCACCTATCAGATGCCAACCCCAGAGCTTAGCACCTGGAAAGGCTTGCTGGACAGCCAGAACTTAATGTTATTAAGGCAAGGGCCAGACCATTGAGCCACACTTCCAAGCCTCTCTTAATTTTTTTTTTTTTTTGAGACAGGATCTCAAAAAGTAACCTAGACTGGTCTAGAACTTGGGGATCCTTCTGTCTCTGCCTACTAAGTTGTGAGCTCACAGGTGTTCACTTATTGTACACACCTCCATTTTTTTTAAAATACAATGTATTATTCTATATTCAGCAGTGGCCAAGAACAAACACATGCAGGTTAATATATGTGGTCACCTTGGGATGTGTGAAAACAAGAAGAAATAGGAAAGAGAGTGGCTTTTGTGAAGTAAGTGAGCATGCACCCCGTATGTGGGTGCCCAGAGGAAAGCAAGCAGCCACTTCTCTGGTGTTTGTTGGCCTACGCGCTACTCAGGAATTATTTCTAACCACGGGACCTTATTCCCTTTATAAATAGGCTATTTAGAGCAACTTGGCCATGTTGAAGATGACAGTCTCCTGTCTTCTTCCTGATAGCACCTATCCCCACCTGAGGAATGGCTCTGGCAGACTTAACAGAAAGGCCTGGTCTTTTAAGTTATATAACAGGCCAAATCAAGGTTAAAATAATATACACTCACTGTAAACCCTGGCGTATTGGTGTAGGCCCGTAACCTCAGAACCCAGGAGATGGAAAGAGGATCAGGGGTCCAAGGCCGAGGCTCTGTTATGTAGGGGACTCGGTCTCAAAAAATTCATAACTAAAATTTCATAGTATGAGCCAAGGCCATGTTATATTCTCAGCCCCTTACAGAGGATAATGTCAACTACATTCTTTCCACAAACCCCACAAAAATCCCAAGGGGGTGGATATCATCCTGTTATTCTCTGACAGCCTCAGGGATGGGGTCTGGGGTGAGGGTGGGGGACACTCAGAGATGCTCCCTGCCTTACCCCCAAATCACCAGCAGCTCAGGCAGAGGCAAACCCTGCGAGGCTACTCCCTGCATTTGTTACCTTCAACACTCCTTTGGGGTACATCAAAACTAAAGTGACCAATAAATAAAAACAGCCATATCTGCCAACCTGTGACTGAGTCCCAGGAAAGGAGAGAGCCAGTCCAGGCGGTGACTCAAACCCCAGGCACCAAGGCTGGCATGGCGGCATGGTGCTTAGGACCAACAAGGCTTGGGCTAGCCTCGGGTCCCTCAGACCTTGGTGTCTCCAGCTTCAGTGGCTCAAGTGAACGCATCTTATGACTGTATCCAGTCATTTCCCTGGGTGGCAGGGGTGTGTGTGTGTGTGTGGGTAAAACTTCACTGTCCCTTTCCTGAAGCAACAGGATCTCAAGGAAACCTGACCCCTAACCCAGCAGTGGCCCCCTGGGGAGGGGTAGAGAGTGGGTGGCCGGGAGCACCAGCAAGCCCTCTTGGCTGGAACTGCTGCCTGCCCAGCCCCCAAGGACAATGGCGGCAGCAGAGGTCAAGCTGGGATAATATTTATCAATCTTATTCTCATGCCGTCAGCCTCTGCCCCAAACCCAGCATCTCGGGAGACCTAGCTTATGTCTCTTACGGCCCCACCGGAGCCACCTCACATGTACCCAATTACCTCTGTCAAGCAGGGGAAGGAGGACCCCTCTGTGGGTGGGATCTTAGGCCTTTGAGCCCATTCCTCCTGTCCAGCCAGTTAAAACTGTTGAAATTGCAAACCAGTAATAAAAGGATCATATGTGTTTCCCACCGAACAGGTTCTTTAGGGCTATTACGATAATTAAAAACATATGGTGCTGTGCTAGTCGGAGGGAAACCGCAGATGTACAAATTAGGTATTATAGAAGGGTTTTCTGCTTTTGCCCTTTTAAAAACGTCAAGCCAGAGAAGTTTAGGGAGATAAAATGGCAATTGTGCAGACAGTGGGTAGCGTTTTTGCTTTTAAAATCTTTAAATATATAAGCTCTTGTTTTTAGGCTTACTGGGAAATCAACAGCTTCTGGTGGGGGAAGAAGAGCAGCTCAGGGGCTGTGGGGGTAGGGGGGTTGGTGAGGAAGCCAGCTTCCCACCTCGGGATCTCAGATACCATGAACTCATATACACTTTTTTGACGTTATTCTGCAAGAAGAGAGTTATATTTATTAAATATCGAATTGTATTCCAGTGCAGTTGGTAGGAGCAAAGATGGGTGGATTTGTTTTGTTTTGTTTACATTCAACTTTTTAGTTGTTAGAAGGCCAAGCTGCAAGTATCAGAGAGTCTAGAAAGCATCATTTGTTTTCATTTAAAATATGCAATTGATTGTGAGTCGGGTGATAAATACCGCTAATAAAAAGGAATTGGGAGAGTTTCTGGAGCAGCTCCTCATCAGCGGCCTTCCAAGTGTGGCTGTTCAGACGGGTCCAGTTCTGAGGAGGTTAGGAGGTGAGCAGGATTGAGCTGGCTGGCAGGGCTCAGCCATGCTCGGGTGCCGCAGAGACCACAGACATGCAGCCCTAACACAGCGAGGTGCTGGTTCAGCAGCCAAGGATGCAGGACTTTGTCACTGCACGCATGACAGGGCTGCTCTGAGGGGAGGCAGTGTGGGTGCAGGTCACAGGAGCATGGCCTCAAGGCTTTGCCTCTTACTATTCATGAAAACACTTCCAGGTCCCTCCCGAGGTTATCCACTCAAAGCAGGGATGGCCTCAAACCAGAGAATAGCTGATAACTCTGTAAGGAGGTGAATGCCAGTCACCAAGAATGCACAGCAATCAGGAGGTACACCCTACCCCAGAAACCAGCTACCAAACAGATAATCAGAATTGACGGGATCACAGTGTATAATTACTGAAATTCTTAATAATGACCAAAATCCCCCCACTTCCCCCATACATACACCCAAACTCAGTACTGGGGACTGAATCAATCTTCTTGGGCATATAGGATATGTTCACCCATATCTCTAGCCCTTTTTTATTTTTTATTTCTTATTTTTACTTCGATATAGGATCTTACTTGGTTGCACAGGACAGACTTGAATTCATTCTATAGAGCAAGCAAGCCTAGACCCTGTAATTCTCCTGATTCAGCCTACCGAATAGCTGGGATTATAGGACTGTATTCTCACGCCCCAAACTTGATTAACACATCTTTGTGTTGTGGTATTTATTGTATTATGAACTTTGATGAACTTAGAAGACTCCAGATGAGAAAGAGCCCTTTCTTGGTCATTATCAACAAAGATGACCCGTGAAATGGCCTTGGTTCCATCCTAGCTGAGGACCCTAGACCTTCTATATCATCAGTTTTAGCTATACGCCTGAGATGCCTTGCAAGGGTCATTGTCATCCAGTATCCCTACCTTTGGGATCTGTGACTTGCCCTCCTGCTGCCCTGCCTCTGGATTACATGGTATAGCCAGCCTTCTGTGATATCTCCAGCCACGATCAGGATGAGAGGGAGATTCTTCAGACACCTATGAACAGGGTACTATATGTGGCAGTGACTCCCAATGGTGGTGGAAGGACTTTTGGCAGTATCTGGAAGCACTGGGTGGTACACCTGGCATCCGATGGGTAAGGACCAGTGAAGCTGTTCCTCCCTTCTCACTGGGCAACCTCTCCAGCAAAAAACCTAGCTAGCCACACTAATTGTGTCCGGGTCAGTGGCTGGGAGATCCCTGTGCTCAGGGATGATGAGTTCCAGGCCTGCTGTCAAAGAACAAACTTGGGTAAACAGTAGCCAGCTAGGAAACAGGGCTTTCTACCTTGCTGGTGCTAGGTCCTGCCATTGACTACTGAGACATCCATTCCTCTCCAAGTCATGTTTCCTTCGTATGCTAGGCCATGAAGGGCTACACACAGGACGACTCACTGTGCTTTGGAAGTGGAAGTGGAAACTTTGAGCAAAAGATTCATTCCTCCCAGCTCCAAGGAGCATGGAGGATGTAGAGAGGGTGGGGAGGATGGTAGGGTGTAGGGAGGGTGGCAACTGAGCTGGCAGCCTAGAGCCAGCCTTTTCTTCTCCCTTGAGTGATAGCAAGCCTAAGATGTTATTGTGCACATAGGTATTACCGCCTTAACTTTTACTGAGGTAAAATAACACCTTGTCACTCAGCGCAAGTACCAATCACAAAATGAATTAATTGTAATAACTGTTGTCAACAGAACAAAAGACTTGTTGCTTTTCTAAGCAGATTTCAGCACACTGAGAACTATATACAAACGCTCCCATTGGGCAGGCTGGCGGAAACCAGTCAGAATATAATTGTATCTGTCTATCTCTTTACTTTGTTTTTAAGGGCTAAGGAATCCAGTTAAAAACCTATATTTTAAACATATCAATAAATATAGCCCTTTTTGTGTTTGGAATGTCTCCTCAAAAAAATAAAATAAAAATGGAGTCTTTAATAAATTGGCCATGAAAATAGCCTTTGCCGTTGATGGCTCCAAATAAGGGCCAGCTGCAGAGGCTGCCTGTGGACTCTCAAGTCACGAAGGGAATTATGCCCAATTACCTTCCCATAAAACACCCTCTCATTTCTGGAAGTTATCAAAACGCATCCTGCGGACAAGTGGTCAGCTGCCCCTTTGCTCCTCGGAGAAGCACAAGAGGTCTCACGCCAGGCCCACCGGGCGCTTAACTGCCCTCACGGCAGCACGGGCAGACTTGTTTATAGCCACACTTTTTACAGTTTCCCCACTCGTTGCAACCCCCTATTTTTTTTTAATTTAATTTTTTTTTTTTTTTTTTTTTTGCATTCTAGCTTTTTCACATCTCTGCACGCTTCTCCCTTGAAGAACTGAGGAGTGTTGCTATCCTGGGAGAGCAAGTGGGCAGAGGGGCTGGGCATGGGTCTCTGCAGGGTCCCCTACCAGTTGAGTATCCAGTCAGGTCATTCTTGTTCAGGGGTCTCTGTCAGATGGGAGAGAGTGACTTGCCTTCGAGGGTGGGGCTTTGAGATAGTCGGAATGAGGAAGAGCCTAAAGAAGTGTACCCAGGATTCACAAGCTAAAAGTGGGTGAGACCACTGCCTTCTGAGGGATCATAAGCAGGTCAGTAATTTCCAGAAGGTTCTTCAAACTCTGTGCAGCCAAGCAGAGGAAATGACAAAAGACCCATAGGGATGGGGTAGGGTGCCTCATGGTTCCAGGGCATCTCATTGGTGCTGACTCTGCCCCTCTCCTTTCCTCCAGTTCCCTTTCTCCCATTTCTCCATGCCCTTCAGCTACCCTGACTCTGGTGTCCATCCCTCAGATACAGTGAACTTCTCAGTATGTCTGGTGCTCTATAGGCAGCCTGTTTCATACTTGTACTCACTGAAGACTCGTTTGGTCCCCCATGATGAGATGATAAAAGAGGCCATGAGAGGTGTTTCTGATGTGCAGAACAGGAACGAGCTTGTTGGCTATAAACCACAGACAACCATGGGTGCTATGTTCATGCATCCAAGTCTGTCCTCCTCTCCCTCCTTTGTCCTTCTTCTTCCTCCTCCTCCTTATCCACAAAAGGCAATCTCCTTCCTGCTTTCTAGGGCAAGTCTTCTCTGTACACGGCCTGGGAAAGCAGGCTGACCCCTTACATACCCCAGGGACGGCAACTCTATGGCTGTCAGTCACACAAGTTCCAGGCCTTCATGGTGAAAGCAGGCTATGAAAATGGAGCAAAGAAGGCAAGGGCCTGTAGGGGAGAGAAGACTGAAGGGGAAGATTTGAGGTGGGTAGAGGGTCATTCTGAGGAGACTGATGGCTCCAAAGGCCTCTGCTACCTGGCCTCATCCTTCACTCCATCAGCATTGTGAAGACCATGCATTCTCTCCAGAAACAAAAGAGTCTGCCGCAGGGAATGAGTATAGTCACCTGCCTGCTTTTTTTGTTTTGTTTTTTTTGTTTTAAAGCATATATCAAATCATTCCAGAGTGTTGAGAGAGGGGTCACCAACCAAGCAGCCATGGTCATGGCCTTTGGGGGGGGTCTGGCACCCTCTGATCATAAATCAGTTCTAAGTTCAGCTTCACAAGCCTGTGACGTTAGAAAGTCTAGAAAGTGACCCAAGGGCATCAGCTCGTGACCCTCAAAGGTCAGGGAAGATGTCTTGGGGGTTGTGGTTTGGAGCAGGTGGGGGAGGGCACTGGAGAAAGGCCTGAGATGACAAGAAGCCAGCTATGCAGACCTTTAGGTGTGTATTTCCAGGCAAAGAGACTTCACAGATTAAAAAAAAAAATCCTGACCTAGGAAATGAACAGGACACCCCGGGCTACTGCATATATGAGATCAGCACTTCCTGAGGGCTATCTCAAAGCATGAGATTATCAATACTGTGAGCAGTCAGCAGGGCCAGGACTGGGGCTATTTGATCTATATGTGCAGATGAAGAAAGGAAAGTCCCTAGAGGGGAACACTTTGCTGCAAAAGGCAAGTCTAGATGCCCAGGATCCTGCTTCTCAGGTTGGGCACCCTGGAGTACCCCTGGCTAATCTGGGACTCGGGTGGGATTACTAGATTCAGGGAAGGCAGCATCGACAGAATTCCAACACTCCATCCATCCTCAAGGCAGGAGAAAGAAACAGAAAGAGTCAGTCATGATCTTGGAAACGTGACATCAGGAGAGGCCCAGGCATTTCTCAGTGGCTCACGTCTACAGACCAAGGCTGCCTGTACAGTTACATTTGTTTTCTTTTTAGAAATGAACGCATAGCAAGCTGCAGCTAGTCAGCAGTCTTAATGGCTATGCCCAACAAAGTCTCCTGGGAAACACGAGCAAGCCTCTTGGTGCGTCCCTTTCTTCTCTTGTGACCAAATACCTAACAGAAACACTGCAAAGGAAGAAGGCTTTATTGTGGCTCGAGGTTTCAGAGAGTTTTAGTCCATGGCCACTTGGCACCATGTGCTGACAGAGACTGTCACTGTACAGCTGTTTAGGGAGCACAGAAAGGGACCATGGATATATCCCCAAAGTCCTTGTACCTTAGTGACTTAGTTTGATTCCTCTGCTGGCTCCAACAATGTTCCTAGGAGTTCTAAGAATCAGTTAGAAACCAAATGTTAAGAGGGATATTTCGGATTCAAACCATAAACACAGGTCAAGTTGATCTGAGCTGTCCTGGAGAAAGGTACAGAACTCTCACTAATGACTACTATGAAGTTCCAACCTCCATTCTAACCTCGGTCGGCTCCAGGTTCAACAATTACTTGGCATGGTCCAATATGGTGGATGGCTTGCTTGCTTTTGTCAACTCAACACGAACTAGAGTCACTTCTGAAGAGGGAATTGCATCCATCAGACTGGCCTCTGGGCATATCTGTGGGGTACTTTCTTGATTAATGATCTATGTGGGAGGGCCCAGCCCATTGTAAGTAGTGTCCATCTTAGGCAGGTGATCCGAGGGGTAACTGAAAGGTAACTGAATGTGAGCTTGAAGAGCCCACTTGGAAACAGTGCTCCTTTGTCACCTCTGCTTCAGTTCCTGTCTCCATGTTTCTGACTTGAATTCCTGTCCTGCCTCCCATCCATGGTGGACTGTGATAGAGGTGTATGAATCAAATCCCTTTCTCTCCCAGTTGCTTTTGGTCACAATGTATTTAGCTGAGCTATAAAAACCTAAGACAGCAGGTCTGTACAGACATTATACTGTAGCAACAGAACAGGGCATATAAACTATATCTTAGTGAGAGGTATGTACATAAGTAAATGAACATGTACACTTACATTATAAAATAAAATTTAAAACATACTTTCACTCAGCGCCTTTCTCCTACCTGTCACGTGCTGAATCCTGAACTAGCACACAGAATTGTTGGAACAGTGCATCTCCACTGAAGACTGACAAGGGGACTGCTGTGTGTTCTGGGTTGTCATCTGTGCTAGGTACTACACAGACCTGTCTACACTGGCACAGGTCCATACTGGCTTGCCTCTACTTATGTGCTTACTCCCTTATCCCTTGTGGTCTGTTCAAGGGGCTGCTGAGGTGAGCAGTGCTCTGCAGCCAGGAGGGCCTGCTGAGTATTTGGTCTTTCACCCTGCACTGCTGCCACTCAGTAGGTACTCATTGTATATTGCTCCTATGCCGGGTACTTTCCTTGGCATTAGGGCACAGCTATACCTCTATGGATCTATTTCCCCACATCCCTGGCTCCTCAGAGCATAGCCCTCTGCTGAATGCACCTCCCAGAAGATAAGCCTTTGGTGATGGAGTGGTTCATCCACTCTCATCCATGGGCGTCTTACCTGAAGGTGCTCAGCCCTCCATATCCCTCCACATACGAGAACCTGCTCTATCTACATTCCCAAGATGATCCTGTCTATCGCAACAAAAAAAGAGAAAATCAAGGGAAGAGTACTAGGCTCCACTTAACAAAGACTTCCTGAGGGCTCCAGTGTGCCAAGCCCTCTCCTAGGCACTGGAACCCAGGGTAAGTAAAGGGATCCAAACTTCTAAAAGTGTACTTTTCTGGGAGGCTGTGTGTGTGTGTGTGTGTGTGTGTGTGTGTGTGTGTGTGCCACACAACTGACTCCATCCAGCAAGAGGAAGGAGAGAGGAAGTCTAGGCTGGGAGAGAATTTAGGAGTGATACGAAGGGGTGGTCATTTCCATGGTGTGGATAGAGTGAGGGCTCATGGGTAACATCCAAGCAAAGATTTGCAGAAGATGGGGTAGCCATTAGGAGAGTCTGGGGAACCTGTTCCACACAGGGCTCTAGCAAGGACCTAGGATCTGAGAGCCAGGCCTTATGAGGTTAGAGGAATGTCAAAGAGAAAAGGTGGGGATAGGAAGCTAAGGAGGTGGAGGAGGGCTCTGTAAGCCATTCTGTGCACCATGGCTAGCTCCACAGGCTGAGGAGGCAGCCTGGGGCTCTGGAAGCCATTCTCTGCACTCTGGCTAACCTCATGGGTGAAAGTCCCACAATCCCTGTGCTCTCCTCTGCCTCTTTTATTGAAATAGATTTTTTTTACATAACATGTCATATCTTGATCATGGTTTGTCTTCCTTCTAATCCAGTTCTTCTTCACCTCCCTTACCGTCCAGATCCATTCCCTTTCTGTCTCTCATTACAAAACAAACAGGCTTCTTGGGTATAATAATAAAATAAAATATGATATAATAAAATAAAACAAAAAACTAACACATCAGAGTAGGTCAACACAAACAGAAGAAAAAGAACCCAAGAAAAGGCACAAGAAACAGATATAGATGCAGAGACCTACTCATTTGCACTAATATACTAAATCAGAATCCAAAACATATGTAATGTACCTGTAGGATTAAAAAAAGAGAGAATACATTACTATATATAATATATATTTATATATCATTCTCATTCATATATATACACACATATACATATATATTATATATATACATACACACACACACACACACACACACACACACACACATATATATATATATATATATATATATATATATATACACACATACACACACACACACATACATACATACATACATACATACATACAAACAAAAAATAAGGTTAAAAAAAAACCCCATTGAGTTAACTTTCTTCTGGGCACTCAGCCTGCCCTTAAGAGTAGTTTGTCTCCGGGTGAGACTCCCTGAGGAAGACAAAGTGTTTATTTGCACGTGGTTATCAGTTGGAGAGCATGTGGTTATCAGTTGGAGACAGTGTCTAGATTAGGAATAGGGCATGTGTCTACTTCTCCTTTCTGCTCTAGGACCCCATGTGGTGCAGACTGGTGCAGGCCATGTACATGCTGCCCTCAGTCTCTGTGAGTTTGTCTAAGCACTGACCACGTGTATTTAGAGAACCTTGTCTCCTTGGTGTTTGCTATGGCCTCTGGCTCTTACAGGCTTTCTTCCTCCTCTTCCTCATGATCTCCTAAGCCCAGAGGGGAGGGATTTGATGGAGATACCTCATTTAGGGCTCAGTGTTCCAAGGTCTCTCACTTTCTACATAATCTCTGCATGTGGGTCTCTGTCCTCATCAGCTGCAGGAGGAAGTGTTTCTGGTGATGGCTGAGCAGGGCCCTGATCTATAAGTATAGCAGAATGTCATTCGGAGTCATTTTATTGCTATGTTCCTTTAGTAGAACAGTAGTTGTTGGTTTTACCTTAGGTCTCTGGGCTATCTAGTTTCAGGTTTCTTGGTTACTCAAACCATGTTGGATATGGGTTCCATCTCATAGAGAGGGCCTTATGTCAAACCAGATGTTGGTTGGTTACTCCCACAGACTTTGCAATTCCCATCAAAATTCCAATACAATTCTTCACCGATCTTTAAAGGGCCATTTTCAGCTACATATGGAAACACACGTATACAAAAATTCCCAGGTAGATTTTTTTTTTAAATTCTGAATAACAAGAGAACTGCTGGAGGTATCACCACCAGCAGCCTCAAGTTATACTGCAGAGCTACAGTAATAAAAACAGCATGTCATTGACACATAAACAGATGTGGATCAATGGAATTAAAGATCAAGACACAAATACACACACCTATGGATAGCTATGTTTGATAAAGACAGAGATACACACTGGAAAAATAGACACTATCTTCAGCAAATGGCGCTTGTCAGACTGGATGGGTGCGTGTAGAAGAACCCAAATACATCCATACCTACCCTGCACTCAACTCCAAACGTACCAAAGACCTCAACATAAAACCAGATACGTTGAACCTGGTAGAAGAGAAAGTAGAGAATAACCTTGAACTCATTTGGCACAGAACAAGTCTTTCTGAACGGAGTGCTGTTAGCTCATGCACTGAGGTCAACAATTAGCAAATGGGATTTCATGAAGCTGAGACACCTCTGCACATTAAAGGACACTGTTATTCAGACAAAGCAGTAGCTTATAGAGTGGAAAAAGGTTTTTTTCCCCAATCCACAATTCCATAGAGGACTAATATCCAAACTATATAAAGAACTTAAAGAAAAAAATATCAAGAAAACAAATAATCCAATTAAAATTGGGGTAGAAAAAAATGGGGTAGAAATATAAACAAATCTTAACAGAGGAAACTCAAGTAGCCAAGAAACACTTAAAAAAATGTTCAACATCCTTAGCCATTGTACTGGCTGGTTTTGTGTGTCAACTTGACACAAGCTGGCGTTATCACAGAGAAAGGAGCCTCCCTTGAGGAAATGCCTCCATGAGATCCAGCTGTAAGGCATTTTTCTCAATTAGTGATCAAGGGTGAGAGGGTCCATTGTGGGTGCTGCCACCTCTGGGCTTGTAGTCTTGGGTTCTATAAGAAAGCAAGCTGAGCAAGCCAGGGGAAGCAAGTCAGTAAGTAACATCCCTCCATGGCTTCTGCACCAGCTCCTGCTTCCTGCCCTGTGTGAGTTCCAGTCCTGACTTCCTTTGGTGATGAACAGCAATGTGGAAGTGTAAGCTGAATAAACCTTTCATCCCCAATTTACTTCTTTAGTCATAATGTTTTGTGCAGGAATAGACACCCTGACTAAGACAGCCATCATGGAAATGCAAATCAAAACTACTTTGCGATTTCATTTTGCACCCATCACAATGGCTAAGATCAATCAATCAAATGACAGCCCATGCTAGTGAGGATGTGGAGCAAGGGGAACACTCCTCCATTGCTGGTGGGAGTGCAAACGTGTACAGCTACTATGGAAATCAGTGTAGTGGGTCCTCGGGAAGATAGGAATTTCTCTATCTCAAGATCAATCTATACCACTCTTGAGCATATTCTTAAAGGATGCTTGATCCTACCACGGAGGCATTTGCTCAACCATAGTCACGGCTACTTTATAGCCAGAAATTGGAAACAACCTAGATGTCCCTCAACAGATAAATGGAAAAAGAAAATGTGCTAATTTATACAATGGAGCACTGCTCACCTGTTAAAATGGAAATTATGAAATTTGTGGGTAAGTGGATGGAACCACTTACAAAAAAATTATCCTGAGTGAGGTAACCCAGACAAATGGTTATACATTCATGTGTATGAGGATATTAGCTGCTAAGTCAATGATAACCAAGCTACAATAACAATTAGAATAATCTGTAGAACCACAGAGGTTGGGTGGGACTAGGGCACTGGCAGATAGAGCTCATTAGGAAAAAGAAATAAAGGTAGTTATGGATGGGTGGGGACACTGGATTATAAGCGTCAAGTGTGGAGCGGGAGGGCAGAGGGGAACAAGGGAGGGAATACAAGGAGGGACAGCTAAAACAAAGGGCCATTTGAGGAGTAGTATGGAGGCCAAATACAGTCAACAGCTTCCTAAAATATATACATATAGGAAGGCAACCTAAATAAAATAACCAAATAATGGGGGAAGACAGAACCCCAGTTGGATCTCTCTTATCACCAAATGAACCTTCTAGTACCAGGAATGAATTACATCTAATTGAGTTGTTGGCCAAAGGCCCTGGGAATCCCCAAACAACCCAGGCTGTTGCCAAGACTGTAAGTTGCTCTCCACGAACTGATGGCAAGGCCCATTGCTGAAGACAACACCCACACAATTCACTGAACACGGAGAAGTGGAGCCTACACAGTACCTTCACCCCTACACGCTAGTGTCCTTTGGACAGGAAGGTCCTCCACGTGCTACCTAAGGAGACAGGTAAACACCAACCACGCCACAAACGCTTGCATCCATGAGTGTTCTGCCTGTAAGATATGCTAGGCAACCCCTGTGCTCTTATGAGCTCTGCCCTCTGGGACATGCCTTGTTACTAAGGGCAAAGCTTAGAAACCTTTTTTTTTTTTTCTATCAAAAATAATTTAATTTTTTGGGCTGGTGAGATGGCTCAGCGGGTAAGACCACTGACTGCTCTTCTGAAGGTCCTGAGTTCAAATCCCAGCAACCACATGGTGGCTCACAACCATCAGAAATGTCCTCTTCTAGAATGTCTGAAGACAGCTACATTAAACTTACGCATAATAATAAATAAATCTTTGGGTCGGAGGGAGCAGGGACTGAGTGAGTGAGGCTGACCAGAGCGAGCAGAGATCCTAAAACTTCAATTCCCAACAACCACACGAAGACTCACAACCATCTGTACAGCTACAGTGTACTCACATATATAATATAAATAAATAAATAAATCTTTAAAAATAAAAGAAAATAATTTTTTTCATATAATATACTCTGGTCATGGTTTCCCCAAACTCCTCACAGATATTCTCTATCTCTTCACCTTTCCAACCCCATACATTCTTTTGTGCTCTTTAAAACACAAAAAAAAAAAAAAAAACCCAAACAAACAAAAAAAAACCCACAACAACAAAATGGGGAGAATAAAAAAACCACGAGAAGTGCACATTGGCCCGTGCATGTGCGAGCACACACACACACACACACACACACACACAAACACACACACACAACTTCTTATACAGACACACAATTAGAACCTATAATATAAAAGCAAAAGACCAGTAAAGGAAAAAAATGCCTAGACAAAGCAGTATGAGACAAACATAACCCCCTAAAATGCCCCTGAGTTTGTTTCATGTTGGTCATCTACTGCTGGGGATGTTGCCCTCAAGTGTGGTTTATACACCCAGTGATTGCTTCTTCTACAAGTGGCTGTCAATCGCAGATAGCTTCTTGGTTAGGGAACGCACATCCCCATCTCAGTGCTAGAGCCCCATCTGGCTGGGACCTGCGTAGGCCTTCTGCATGCGGCGGCCACAGTATCTGTGCATCAGTCCTGTTGTGACCAGAACACACTGTTTCCTTGGTATCTCCTGTCCCCATTGGCTCTGACAAGCTTTCCTCTTCCACACAGCTCCCTGAGCCCTGAGGGGAGTGTCTTGATGGAGACATCCCATTTAGAACTGAATGTTTCCAAAGTCTCTCACTATCTGTACGTTGTGGAGTTGTAGGTCTCTGCGTTCTTATCGGGTAGAAGTAGCTTCTCTGACGAGGCCTGAGACACTGATTCAAGGGTACAACAGAATCTTGCCAGGAGTAATTGTACTGCAACCTTCCTTTAACATCATTAATAGCAGTATAGAAATCATAATAATGTGCAAACCAGGGGCCATGTGCTTTACTCTCACACTGTTCTTACAAAGTATGTAGTAGTCCCAACATGCCTTTGACCCCAAGTAAAACCGGACCCTGAGAGGCCTGTTTAGCATAGAGCACTATATTGAGCTGATCCCAGGCCAGCTGCTGAGGGTGAAGGAAATCTAAAGCCAGGCAGAGTCTGTGGCCATCATCAGGGCAGTGGCAGTAATGACAGAGCAAGTGGCCAGCAGATAGAGCATTGGCCTCTGAGCATGTCCATCAGCCCCATCTGTCTCCTTCCCTTCCTCTGTTTCTGTCACATTGTCAGTTCTCACTGTGGTCCTAGTTCTGGCCCGAGCATCCTGGGACTCCAGTTCAGTTTCATTGTTTCTGCCTGTCTCCACCTTCCTGGGTCCCCTCTCTCCCTTGCTCGGAAGTAGACAGCCCTCAGCTCATTTCAGTTGTGGTATAGTATGCTGTAGAGTCTATTGTTTGCTTTCATTTCTGATGGTTTGTGCTCTATAACTGAATTCAGCTCGTAGCAGCGAGGAACTGATGTCCACACCATGTTCCTGAATCTACATCTCCCTTTGTGGCTTGCTGCATGCAGGCAGGAAGATAGCTGCCTTGGCAAGGTCTGAGGATCCACATGAGAGCCAGTCACTCTTGACCCAGGCACTTCCCTGGGTAACACTGGTACCCTTCCCAATAGGCTCTCAGGTGAGAGGTGCCAGCCCTTTCAGGAGTGAAATGCTCTTTTTACATCTCCCCTCCGTCTCCTCAGTTGTACACACTTTCAGGATACCTCTGCTGTCTGACTTTGTTTAGAATCAGGAGCCTTTAATTTTCACAAATACCCTGATCTGGTTCACTAAAGAGAATCTCACAAAAGACAGTTCTTCAATTCAAGTAAGAAATAAAAACAAAAATCTCCAACTCTTCAGGCTTGTGCTGATTGCTTTTACCCTCTCCTCTATTCCAACAGCTCATCTCTTCCTATACGGAAATATTACACACACAAAAGCTTTAAGGAAGTTACATGGGGGTGGTTGTTGTGAAAATTTGCGTCCTGGCTGAGGCCTTGCATGCCAAGCCTTAGCCTGAATTACATATTTACAGCTGAGTTATAAGCCCTTAGAAAACAGGATTTATCATGGAAATGGTGACACGGGCTTCACCCAGCCCGGAATTCTTGGGGGCCGAGGTAATATACTGCACAGAGAAATCAGATCATTAGTTAGTTATAAACAAAGGACAGAGATAGTAAATTAGAAGCGGTATTTCGGCAGTTTCTTACGTATTTACGACAGCAAAATATGCAGCTGAGCTGTATTCCTTGAGATAGTATTTAAGCGTCTCCAATCTAATGTTCGTTTTTTTTTTCAGACATGGCCGCGCCACGCATTTTGAAGCCTTGGCCATTCTCGATCTTCTCCCGTAGTCTTACCCGTGATATTTTCTTCCTTCCCTGTTGCTCATTAGAAAAATGTTAAAAATCCATTTTGGTCTGATTAATAATAAAGCTGATCACATGTAACCTAATTTTCATTCAGGGCTGCCCCTGTCTGTGGAGTCATATACAAAGTGACCTTTGAATCGCCAGTGGACTCATAAAGTACAATAAGCACCATTGTCCTGTCAAAAATTGAAGATGTTTTACATCATTACAAAATTTAATGTTCCATCTTTTCAAATGCACTCCTTTTCAAAGGCCACATTCCAATTGAAGCTCATTAAAATCAGACTCAAGTTTCCTGTGGTGGGGATGAAGAGAGTTTCGCAGGCTATGGGAGGGAAATGAATCACTCTTTTAAAACAGATATGGTTACATATGAGTTTTGAAAGGTGCAGGGAAGGGAGAGCCTCCACTACCGGCCACAGTGAGGCTTTTGTGCTGGGGAAACCAATCACTACCTCCCTCCCGGATCCCCGTACCCTCCCCCGAAGCACCCCACCCCCCAGATCCTATTTACTTCTGAATAAGTCAGTTTTCTAAATAAAATTGTTGCTTTGAAGTTCAGAGGTGGAATCCAAAGAGGGCTTTTTGGTGGGTGGGTGGGCAGAGATGAGGAAAACCAGCCCAGTAAACTCATATATATATATATATATATATATATATATATATATATATATATATATATATATATATATATATTCATATATATGTATGTAGTTTCATATTTATATGAAATTCATTTAATTTCATATAAATATATAGTCTTCTGAGCTAGAGACCTGATATTTCCAAAAGTCACTGTAGGACTCTGGGGGAGTGGGGAAGCAGAGAGGGACAGATAAATGCTGCATTGCTTCTGGACATAGAGAGAGCATTTGAACTAAGACCTGTCTCTGTGGCCTAGTAGAGACAGGTCACACCCAGGGGACCAGGGGACCAGGGGAAGATCCTCAGGACTTTACACCCCTACCCCAGCTTCTCACTCTGAGACCTGTGAATGTAAAAGGCTCACTTTAATGCCCAGAACTCAAATGTGTATTCCTCCAGCTTTAGATAGATGGAACCTTTTAACAGCTAGCTTGGTGCTACACGTCTGTAACCTATACTCACAGGGAGTGAGTATATGAGTGCTCACTTTGTCCTGGGCCCTGGGATGGGGCCTTCAAACACAGTTTCTCCTCACTGAATTTGAGCTTTCACCCCAAGGCCAGAGAAAACCAAGCCCAGGAGAGGTACCTTTCCCTTGTCCCCCAGCCCTGCCACTGTGGTGACTTAAGATCTCATTCACGGCACAGACCAGTTGGTCTGTGAGTTTAAGGTCAACCTAGGCTGTAAAACAAAGTTCTGTAAGTAAATACATAAATAAGGGCCAGGGAGATGGCTTAGCACTGGCTGCTCTGGCAGAGGACCCAAGTTCGGTTCCCAGCACCCACCCTGGGCTGCTCACAGACATTTGCAACTTCAGTTCCATTGCCTCTAGTACCCTCTTCTGACCTCTCTGAGCACTGCATGCAGGCGCCTCATAGACACACCAGTAAACTAATAATCTAATCTAACCTACAAACAGAAGGAATATCCAGGCCTAGAAATTGCCCACTTCTGAGGCCAGAAATCAATAACTTGTGGCCTGATACCTTTCACATCAGAGGATAAGCTTTATTATATGAATAACAATGGATTAATTAAAGTGGATTTTTAATACCTCTCTAATAAACAGCAGAGGGGGAAGAAAAGGTCAAAAATAAAAGCTCCCGAACATTGAGACTGTCCAAGGCTTCAAAATGCACCATGGCCACATCTGAAAATGTGTGTCTGATCTAAAACATACTTAACTCCTATGGCAAGGGAACAAATGGGAGTCCCACCTGCCGGACAAGTGCATCATTCATACAACTTTGGCACTGAGTCAGAAGAGGGCTGCCCGGGTCTGGATGGCACATCTGTGCCAAGCTTCATCAGTATTTAGAACTAACAGGAACTGACATCACAGCCCAGTTGTGCCGTTCGTATCGGTGTGACCTGGCGTAGGTTGCTTAGCTCTGCTGGGCTCCAGAGCTCACAAAGGGAAGGTGATGCAGGTGTTCTCTGATCTACATCCCGATGAATCCATAGTATGTTGAAAATGACATATATACCCCACTCTACATGGGGTATAGTGATATAGGCTTATTATAATATACCTGCTACTTGGGAGGCTGAGGCAGGAGGACAGCAAGCCTAAGGACTGTCCAGATAACTTAAGGAGACATTATTGAAATAAAAGAAAAAGGCTGGCTGCAAAGCTTAGTAGCAGAGTGCCTGCCAATAGTCCGTTTTAGGGGATAGGAGTGTGGCTGGGTAGTGGAATGCCCATCTAGAGTCCCCCAGGGAGGGGCTGGGGGCATGGCTCAGTGGTAGAGCCCCTGCCTAGAATCCCCCAGTGAGGAGCTGGGGGCGTGGCTCAGTGGTAGAGCCCCTGCCTAGAATCCCCCAGTGAGGGGCTGGGGGCGTGGCTCAGTGGCTCTTGCCTAGCATGAAGCCCCGGTTTCAATCTGTGTTACAAGGAAGGGAGAGAGAGAGAGAGAGAGAGAGAGAGAGAGAGAGAGAGAGAGAGAGAGAGAAGAATGGCATTGAAATATATTACATAAGAGTAAACTACCATGTCAGCCATCTTTCTCATCACCAAAACAAACACTGACATAAACAACTTAGAGGGAAAAGAAGATATGTTTAGTCCCATGGTTTCAGAGGCTCACTCCATCTGGGAGTGAAAGACATGGCTCATCATGGCAACCAGGAAGTAGAGAGAGCATAACATTGGTGTGCCTCTGACTCCATCTTTCTTCCATTGCCTGTGCCTCTGGCTCATGGGATAGCACTGCCCACATGTAGGATGAGTTACCCTCTCTGAGATAATCCTCTTTGGACATGTTTTCACAGGCACACCCAGAGGTGTGTGTGTGTGCCTCAATCATTCAGCTCATTCCAAACCCAGTGAGTGAGGTTGACAGGAAAGATCAACCATATCCACAGCACAAAGCATGCTCACAGAACTGACATTTAGCCTACAGCTGGGAATGATCTGTGTATGCAAAGCCTGTGTTACCATAGAGGCCTGAACAGTTAGGGCGGTGTAGTGAGTATCGTGGCAACAGAACACACTGCAGGGATTGGCTGATTCCCCTTTGTGACTGCATAGCTGATCGGGAACTAAGGTCTTTTATCTCAAGACAGTGTCACAAACAGAGTGCTAGCCACAAAAAAAAAAAAAAAAAATCAAAATTCACAGTGTGAAGTACGGCTGCTACAGAGGGAATATTGCTTATGCATGACTGTAGATTTCAGAAATACTAAATTGAACCATCATAAGCCGGGGAATAGCTGAAGTATGGACCTGGCATGACTGTGTAAGATTATGGATATTAAGGGTTTAGCTCCATATCTGGGCTATATTTATCTTCCTTTAGATGTGAGTTCTGCCTGTGGTAGAAGTGAAATACTAGTTGTAACTAATTCAGAAAACCAACAGCTAAGTAATTTTCTTAGCATAAGCTTGTCTAGAGAGCTAAAACAATGGTTAGCCCCTCATTCAGTAACTAGCAACTAAAATAGTATGGTCATATTAGAGTTGTAGTAGTTAGCTACTGCTGTGTAACAAATATTCACAAAATAAGTAGTTAAAATAGCAGCAATGTATCCCCCTTCCTCCAAAATCACCTTTGTGTCAGATGGTGATTCTGCTGATCCAAGCTGGGCTCAGCTGACTTTAATTGGACTTATTCACATCTCTGTCCACAGCTCAAAGGTCTCTGGGAACTGGCTGGGCTAGAGTGGCTTTGGCTAGGGATAAAAAGTCCTGTACCAAGTGGCCTCTCAGCCTCTAGGTTATCATACACCAGTTTCCATTGCAGAGGTGCCTCCAAGAGATCAAATAGGAATGTACAAGCTCTATTTTGTTTGCATGGTTAACTACTGTCCCATTGGCCAAAGTCACACAGCCACACAGTGTGAGACATGCATGGAGAGAGTTGCCTGTGTAATCAGGATCTAGCTCCTTGTGTCCCTGAAGTTGTAACCAAGGCTAAGGAAGGAGATGCCTCTTGGTTCTATAGCCAAGAGTACTTGCTGTCTAAGCATGAAGACCCAAGTTCAACTCAGCAGCACCCACATAAAAATAAAAGCCAGCCATTTTATGTACTTATACACTGTAGGGGGTGGAGACAGGAGGATTGCTCAGGTTTGTTGGCCAGAAACTTAGCTCCAAGTTCAATAAGAGACCCTGTCTCAGAGTAAGAAGGTGGAAAGTGATAGAGTGGTATACCAGATGTACTTTTTTGGGCTTCTGCCTTTATAAATGGGCATGAGAACCTGAGCACCTGCACACCTGTACACACACACACACACACACACACACACACACATACACACACACATATATACAAAGAGAGGGGGATAATGGGGTATGAGAACAGGGAGTGGAGGTCATGTGAGTAGGTGGAGGTTATGGGTTGGGAAGCAGGCCCAGGACAGGGAGTTATTTAATTCCTTCAGTCTCGGGGTGCTATGCTCTCCTGATGGTGTTCTGAAGTCCTTCCTGAAGCTGTCTGTTTTCTGCACTCTTGGATCCATCCTCCCCTGAGGGAAATGCCTTTGTCTTTCCCAGCAGAAAGCATTCTTTTATAGGGATGTCTTGAAAGAGTTTGCAGCCTCCTGGCTACTCCAGTCTGTCCCTATTCCAAAGGTTTATGCTAAGGCTTTAGGGATACCTGTACTGAACAGGAAGCTCCTGCCCTTCCTCTCCCTGCTGGCTTCTTCCTCTCACCCATTCTTGCCAAGTGCTTTCAGAATGGGCCATGTGTTCCAGTTCCTCAGAGGAAAGTCCACACAGAGCTGCTAGCTCAATAACTCTTTCCCGATCTGAGTCCTGACTCTCCCTCGTGCCTTCCAGGTTTGCACTGTGATGGAATATCAGTGCTTAAGATGCCTAGCCTCTCTGCGGTGGGTCCTTAGTACTTCCTGTCCCATCTCAGATAGGTAGAAAATGGTGTGTCTCTCAGGACACCAGCATCAGGGGTCTGGCGTAGGTAGCACGAATGTCTTCAGAGCATGAATGATGAGATGTCTAAGAGAGGCATCAGCTAGGTGCCTGTCTATGTGCTCTACTGCTATGAACAGACCTCATAACCATGGCAACTCTTTTAAAAATTGGAGCTGGCTTACAGTTTCAGAGGTTTAGCCCATTGTCATCATGGTAGGGAGCATGGCAGCATGTAGGCAGACATAGAGCTGGAGAGTCCTACATCCAGATCTGCAGGCAAAAGGAAATGAGAGTTACTGGGCCTGTGTTTTTAAAACCTCAAAGCCCATTCCCAGTGATGCACTTCCTCCAACAAGGCCACACCTACTCTAACAAGGCCACACCCACTCCAACAAGGCCACTCCTATACCAACTAGGTCATGCCTCCTAATTCCTCTCAAGTAGTGCCACTCCTTGATGTCCAAGCATTCAAAGATATGAGCTATGGAGACCATTCCAATTCATACCACCACAGAGCCCAACCAAGAATTCCACCACCAGATATCTCTGTACATTGGTGATACGAGATAAAGGGACTGGTAACCTGCCTCCTTCATCCATTCCTTTCAAAGAGGGCTGTGTGTGTAGAACCTGGGAACTTAAGGGAACCACTCTCTTTTTAGCAGCTGGTTCTTAGAAACTAGCCCTCTGGGTTCAGGTTACCATGATACTTGGAGGGATTTCAGAAATAATGGGGGCTATAAGAAATCCAAGATGATCCCCAGGCCTCATAGGAGGTTTTATAGCTTTTCTTTCTCCTGCCTGGGACCTCTTTGTCACCTAGGTATCTGCAGCAGTGAGGACAAGCCTTGTTCTTGACTATATGAAGTCACCCTACTGGTGACCCCACAGATACTAAATGCAGAACCCTGGGCGATGGGCTTCTACAGTTCAGATGGGGAGGTTGCAGGAGTATACAAGGGAATGGAGCAACTGGAGCGGCAGTGGACTCAGCATTTTCCAAGGCCTCCAGGAAACTGTGTGTCCTCCTTTCATGTATAAATAAATCCCTAGAAGAATTTAGTACAGTTTCTGAGCTCATGAACACTAACAGATCCCTTTAGAATTCTTTAGATCTGGAATCCATGTGACCAGAATGTGTGTGTGACTTCTGAGTCTATAGTGACTGTGTACAATGCTGACAGAGGCAGTTGAGAGAGGAAAGGTTTATTTCCATTCATAACCTTAGAGGGTTTCAGTGCATCTGGGAGAGGAAGGCAGCATACATAGCTCATGACATTGGGGTACATGGTGGAAGCTGTCTGCATCATGGTGGACAGTGGACAGCAGACATCAAGACAGGAAGTGGAAAAGGACAACATAACTCCAACGACATATACTCAGGTGACCCAACTTCTCCAACTAGACTTTACTTCCCAAAGTTTCCAGAACTTCCTGAAACAGGGCCACCAGATGGGGGCCAAGCATTCAAAACCTGAGCCTGTGGGGGACATTCTGGATTCAAACCTTGACACCCAGGGGAGCAGATCTTAGACAAGCCAGCACACAATTCAGATGAGGTCTTTAAGAGAAAAAAATAACTAAATTACAAGCTCAACTCTCCTTCCCTGACTGGGAATGCATCATGGAAACTCACTTGTTGCAGTGGAAGGGTTTGCTTTTAAACCCAGAAAGGGCTCTTGCCTACAGGGATGGCTTTTGATCATATCCCTGATACCAGTGACTCATCCACTCAAGAAGCTTCAGCTGGCACCCGGAAAATCACGAAACTCATTAGTGAGGAATCAGGCTATGAAACACAGTACCAAAGCATCCATCCCCACAAAGAGAGGAAGTGCCCTGGGTTTCTATAGCTCCTGCTTCTGGGGGCTGTATCTAGGGGTATATAGTATATACACCCCCATGTCTGCCTTTCAGTCTGTCTGTCTGTCTGTATATATATGTATACATGTATGTATGTATGTATGTATGTATGTATGTATGTAGGCAGAAGGAAATGAGAGTTACTGTGGTGGTATGAATTAGAATGGTCATATGTATATATGTAGTTCTGTTCATAACTATGTATATAGTTTTGTTCAGACAGGGAAAAACTGGGAACAATTCATATTCATGCTGCCCTTCCTATAATTACAACTAAAGATGACCTGGTTTTCTTAGTAGTTTATTCCTTGACTGACATTGGGGAAGCCTATAATTCTCTCAGGGTTCCTCTGCCATGACAAGGTGGCACTGGGTGAGTCTGTGGGCCTCAGCAACATTGATCATCACAGGACCTATAGGAAGGAGACTCATTTTACAGAGTAGAATTGTTAAGACAGAGGTGAGTGTCAATGGAGGAGAGTTTCAAAACAATTGGCATTGCCACAGGCCATGGTAGAAGGAGAACGGGACCTGGGGGAGCCTGAAGACTCTAAAACTGGTCCTAGGCCTGGCTCCAGAAGCGGGAGGTCTTGAGATGGAGTCACCAGGCTGCTTTGCACCAAGGCTTCCTCTGAGATGGATCAGGGAATGATGTGCTATGTGCACACATGCACCATGCCCTGCTGCAGCTCATCCTCTATCCCAAAGGACATGTCAAACATGGAGCTCACAGAAACAGAGCTCTGAACAAGCCGCTCCCCAGGCAGGACTCCGGCATGCAGTCACACAAGTACAGGGACTCCTGTCTGCCTCTTCATGAGGGATTCAGCCAGAGAACACCATTTAGCTCGCGAGTCATTTTCACGCAGCCCCTCCCACACAAGGGATCAGTGGTAAGAAAGCTGCCAGTGAAGGTGGTGTGTGTTCAGCCTGGGTGTGATGAAAATGTGTCTCCCGCTGTCTCTCTGCCACTGGGATCTTTTTTTTTTTTTTTTTTTTTTTTTTTTTTTGTCTGTAGTGTTAATCTTACTGGTGATTAAATAAAAGTGTGTTAATATCTCTGCATGTGGATATCCATTTATTCAAAGTGCAGTTCAAGGAAAAACCTTGCAGCTTGTCGTGGGCCAGTCCATGCCCTGCTTTCTTTTTCTTGTTTTATGCAACTATTTCTGGTCCACCCTTCAGTGTACACCCTGCAGATACTTGTATTTTAATGTGTGTGTGTGTTCATATGTGTATATGTGTGTATCTGTATGTGTGCGTGTGTTTATTCTTTACTGTCTAAGACTATCCCTTCATTTGAAATGACCCGTTATTGTAGTTTGGGTAGGAGGTGTCCTTCTACAAAGGCTTATGCACCAAACACTTGGTCCCCAGCTGGTGGATCCTGTCCTTGAGAGATGACTGGATCATGAAGTCTCTTGCTTCCTCAAAGGATTAAACCATTTATAGGCACAATCTGATGGCCTTTCTGAAAAGCAGTGGAAGCTGGAGGGTGGAGGACAGGAGCTTGGCAAGCTTGCCTAGTGGTGGCAACCCAAGAGCCCTGACATGGGCGCTGGTGGTCAGTAGATCCTAACAATATTAACTGGGGATTTGGAAGAAGTCTCCTCATCCCAAGAACTGGTGTCCCCAAGCCTTCCATGCGTCTAGAATCAAGCCAACACCCACCCCAAGCTAACCACAGCCTCTCTGCCCCAAGTTTCTCTCATTGCTAACTGTGCCACACACTCTTCCCATCTTCACTGGGGCACTGCCAATCAGCCTACGCTAGGTCCCTTTCCTCTCCTCCCCATCATCCAACACCTATTTCCAGCTTCACATCCTCCAGGAAGCCTTTTATGTTGAATCCAGGTAAAAGGAGATAAGAACATTCTCCGTCTACAGAACACAGCTTGACATCACAAACATCAACTTCAGAATCTGCTGCAATACCGAGTGTGGGAAATGCTTCTTTCCACTTACTCCAGAATCAGGCACTGTGCCCCTTTAAGCAGTCAACAGGACGAGATACCTTCTCCTCAAGATGCTGGTGTCATTGCGGGTCTTACAGTTGGTTAGCTCAGACCCCAGAGCCACTGCTTAATAGCAACATATCCTTGGGCAAGTGTTAAGAGCTTTCTAAGATTAACGCTGCATAACATTGCTCTGAGGAAGAAATAGACTCAAATACACTGGGCCAGCACTGTGCCCAAGTTCAATCAATTAGACCATCCTCTACTTGGCTTGGTTCTGTCCCTGGGTGCAAGAGATTCTGGCAGGTAATGAGGTCCTTCCAAGATCCCGAGTCCCTCATTCCAGGAAGGAATGACTGAAATTCAGAACCAAGTTCACAAACATAGCTTGGAAAAACAAAACAAACAACCCCCCACCCCACCCCACCTCACACCTTTGGGAGAGCTGGAGCTGGTGGTGTGGGTCAGTGATAACAGTGGTCCAGCAGACAGGAGGACCTGGGTTCAGTCCCCAGCACCGCAAAAACCAAAACCGCTTTGATTATCAGGCCAGGGAAATACCCAGTTCCCACCCTTTCTCTTTCTGTCACTTGGTACCATTTCTAGGACTAAGTATCATCTTTAGAAAAGCTCTCCTAGCCTGCCACCTTCTAGAGGACAGTCATAAACTGGTAAGTTATTTGCAACTCCCTAGAAACGACCATGCCTTCTGGAAATCAATCCTATTTGAGCACAGCCTGCTTTTCGACTCCTTGTAAAATATTGTGTGGATCGAGAGGACCCTGGGTGTCTCGTGGCATTTCATATGCAGTATTATAGGCCAAGGAACATTTGTCAACATTATATAATAATCTATGATCAAAACACTAAAACTTGTCAACTCCCAGAGTCACCTGCATTCTAACTTTACAACTGAAACTCATTTAAAAGTAAATGAAAGTCAAGAGGATGAGATTCAATTAAAATTAATTTAAAGTATGGAAAAAATGATTCACAGCGATCTAAATCTGAACACCGTTATTGCCCACTTTATCTTCTGCTACGTGGGGCTTCTCCCACACAACAACCATTGAAGACAACCACGGAAGCTAAGAGAGGGCATGCTGCTTGCAAATCACAGGCGCCTGTCCATACGTACCTTGGGGAAAAGGTTTTGTGGAGCTGGTAATTGAAGCCAGAGCCTTGTTTTCTTGGCAGATGTTCTATCGACAGCCCCCCACTTCCCAGCCTTGGCTTGGTGAAGCAGGCTCTCGGATGTATATGCTTCAGGCTAGTCTTGAACTCATGCCTCTGTCTCCCAAATGCTGAGACTGTAGGTGCTTTCTTCCATACCCAGATCTGAGAAAAGACCAGGAGGGCAGAGGGCATGTTTGGGTTTTGGTTTTTACCCCCTGCTGATCCTGAAACGTTCATTTCTACCACCCCTACTTTTCTGGATGGAAGTTTAACAGAAATCCAATTTAAAATCTCTCTTTCTCTCTCTCTCTCTTTTTTTTCTCCTCCCAATTTTTGAGTATGCATGCAATTTCTCCTGATAGCAGGATCTTAGAAGAGAAATTAACTTCAATAATCTATGGATTACAAGACATATCAAGCCTTCAAAGCAACCCAGTGTTAGATCTATTCTCAGAAGGGTTTAAATGACAGTAATAGTTAACAAGTGATAGGATGCATTTTCCCCAACTCAATCAAGATCTCTGGGTGCCCCCTCCCCACCCACTCCACCCCCATTCTTAAAGACTTTCCGATACGACACACAGCATCGGCTCCACTCACTGTAAGGCTCCCAAGGTGCTCATCTCCCAGTGATGCCTGACATCAGTTTCCTGGCCCAGCAGGCATGGTAGGCACCAGATAATAGGCACGGACCTCTTTGATGTCCTACGAAGCCCCCTCCCACATCCAGTTACACACACGCTTGATTGCCAATTGAGCTATCGATTTTCAGCTTGATGCTCTTTAGACTGTAGCCCCCAAAAGAGCCACTGAGCTCATATCTGAGGGGCAGCATTACGCAAAACGGCTTCACCTCGGCCCTCTTCACTGGTTACTTCCTCGTGAACCTCGGCAGCCTGCAGCAGTGCCAGGCCTGGGGATCAGTAGGTTAAGTCGAAGCTAGTCCTGTGTTAAGTCGAGTGTGTGTAACTTAGCCCACTCAGTGGGTGCGTGTGTGGATTCGCCACTGGTGGCTCGGTGGCTCTTCTACTTGTGGTACCCAGCTTCTTCCTGTGGGAGTCCCAGCTCACTCTCCCAAGGCCCCAGCTGCAAAGTGCATTCAATCTTCATCCAATTGCAACATGTGGCTTCCCCGGGAGCTCCCTCAGGCAGCAGCTGCGCCTTGAATCACTGTCGCACCTGCTGGGTTGGAGGTCAAATTGCTTAGCCTGCATCTTTCCCAGCTCCTGCCGTACAGCAGTCGGTCAGGGGGCCGTTCAGGCAGAGAGCAAGCCCCGAAGCAGAACAAGCTGGGAGTTCTGATGCCTGCACCGCAGCACCACTCACTGTGTAGCGAGACATGCCAGATGCAGCCCCAGGCTGGGTTCTCTTCAGTGTCATCAGGACTGCATGGAAGAAGCCGGGTGTCCCAGTCTCTGTGATCACCAACAGAACCAAGGTGCCATTTGCAGAGTTTGGGATATCCATTGGAGTTAAAGATCTACAGAAGGGTTCAGTTCAAGGAGGAAGCAAGCCTTTATGAGGTCTGGGGTCACAGGAGGTAACAGTTTCACAGTGTGGGGCATATGGGGCATGTGCCACTCCCTGAATGTCATTAGAAGTGTCACTATCTGTCCTGGCAAACAGGAAACAAAATCTTTCTTCCCATTTTCTTCTTTTATTTTTTTCTCTTCTGATTAAAACCCTAAAGAAAACAGCAACCCAGCGCCTCTCTGCCTTAACCCCTCTCCACCGTTTGTTAATCACAATTTTAACCTAGAGGGAGAAGGTCTTAGGCCTGGAGCCTTTTCAGGCGCTTGATTCCAGCTGGAATTTAATACCACTTTTCCGTGTCACTGTTTCGTAGGTCTGACTGTTTTCTAATTATGTCAAGTAGCACTGCGTTTCCACTTACAGTTCTGATATAAAGCTTTCTTCCAGAATAAATTTAGTAAAAAGTAATAAGGGCAAGTGTTTCTAGGGGGAGAAAATTGTGCCAGAGACGGTGAGAATATGACTTAGGACAGGCCTGGCCCAGGGCTGCAGCCTTGAGTTTCTCAGGGCCAAGGCAGGAAGATCACAAATTCTAGGTCTGACTGGGCTACGGTGTACTTTCAAGATCTGCTGGTATATTAGCAAGGGTCTGCCTCACAAAAGAAAAGGGGACGGTGATGGGGACAGAGTTCTGTGAGATAGCACTTGTCTAAAATCTATCAGGGAGGGACTGTAAGCCTAGCTCAGAAGTAAAGAGACACCAACAAGGGTACATACAGCCCTGAGTTTTATTCATAGTACAGGAGAGGAAGGAAGAAAGGGAGGGAGGGAGGGAGGAAAGAAAGAGGAGAGGAGTGGAGTGGAGGGAAGGAAGAGGATTGACTTTAGAGTCACAGAGGCACCATGAAGAAAGCAGAAAAGCACACTTTGAGAATGCGCTCACAGAAAGTGCAACAACCATCTTCTCAGAAGTTATCTAAGGTCTGATCCAGTGGTGGGATGTGGGAGTGTCTGTAAGTATGCTGAAAGATCTCTGAGACCTGAGAAATGGGTCCAGAGATAAGTCGGGGGTGGGAGACACCACACTGAGGTTCACCTTGAGAGACTTGGGACAGCCACCTCTTCTGTCCATCAGACCTGGGCAGTATTGACGTGAACCACGGAGTGCCACGGAGTGACTCACAGACTCCTTTACCTGGCCTGTCTGGGCCCCAGTGCCATCCATAGATAGCAGGATGTTCTCGTTTCCTCGTTCTGGCTGATATGTGGTCGGAGGATGCTGGGTGGTGGCCTCATGGCAAAAGTTGTTCCTCTTGAGGGCCCTCCTTTTAGGGTATTGGGCGCTGGGGCAAAGAAGAGAGTGGGGACATGCCCTTTCTTGGTTCTCTTGGCCTGTTTGGCCTTGCCTTGTGACTTGGGGAGGCCCAGGGCCGGCTTCTTTGCTTTTAGGAGTGTCTTGAAAAACAGAATCTCATGGAGGATTTTAACAGACCTACCCAGGCGTACGCCATCAGCATGCGATGTGCTCTACAGAGCATCGCATAGATGGATAGCGATGTACCTGTTTCCCGAAGAGCTCAGCCTCAGGAGGAGTTGAAGCATGGGTCTCATAGTCATGTCTATACACTACTAGGTTCCTCAGGAAAACTCTTCTTGGGACACTCTCCAGGCTGCAGAGCAAGAACCTTGGATTTGCATGCCTCAAAGAGCTTTAATTCTTCTATTTTTCTTTCCATTTCCCCTTCCTTTCCCTTCTCTTCCCCTCCTCTCTCCTTCCCCAACCCTTCTCCCTTCTCTTCCCTTCTCTTCCCTTCTCTTCCTTTCTCCCCCCCCCCGCCCTGCCAGAAGCCAGACAGGGCTTATATTTGTATCCCAGGAAGCTTGCCTTGCCCTCTATTCCTGCCTCATCCCACGCCAGGACCTGCATTTCAGGCCTGCGGCACCATACACACATACCCCAGTTGTCTGTAAGAAACCACTCTATTACCTACTTATCAACAACACTTCTTGGATGCCCAGCTGCTTTGAGGGGAAACTAGTCTTTGTGACGTGACTGATTAAAAATCTGACAAAAGTTTTCTCCAGGAGAGTAGCGGGAGAAACCATCATAGGTTTCTGGTGAGTCCAGAGTTACCTGGTTCTCGGTGTACACAAATAAGGTCGGCTTCCCAGATAGATAGACCTCTGACAGTTGAATTCCCAAGGGCAGGATGAAGGCAAAGGCAAATTACAGTCACTCATTTGGCTGAAAAGACATTAGATCCAAAGCAACAGCATCCGAGAAAGACGGCTCTTCCCGCTGGCAGATGCTCTCACTGCTGAGAAGCCCTCAGCGCCTGACCTCATGAAGGATGCTGCTGGTGCCTCTCTCCCATATCTTCTCTCATCTCCCCACCACCATGCTCTACTGCCCATCCTCAATGACTCCCGTGTCTGAGTCACAGACACCTTGGACAGGCATTTGAGAAGGGAAGATAGTCTGTAGTGTGCCTTCTATCCTACACAGTCATTTTATTTGAAACACACAAGAAACACCTCCCTTGGAGAGGGGCTCCATCCTTGAGAGGATCTTTGCCAAGGTAATAAGGTGGCCTTGGGAAACTTTCTTGGAAAACTTTCCAGAGCTTAGGGCTCGCTCGGTGAGCAGCTACGGATGCGTCTCCCCAGCACCTTGGCAATCATTTGAATATTTATAAATTTAAGTATTTATTTTCATATTAAAATTAAAGCTCTATTGTCTTGCAACTAACCTGCCTTGTTCTGCCACTCCAAAACAAAACCTTCTCCGGTGTGATAACCTTTATTTATAGATGGCAATAAGCATATTTAGAAATATTATTATTCATGACCCTTGCACTAAATATCATAATCAGAATACAGATGTGCAGGGTAATTGCCATGCACAAGTCACTATGCATCAAATTCTTGCAAAGCAAAAATAGCATCCCTTTTGGGATAAATTATCCATTGGTGGTGCATAAAAGTATCAGGGTAGCACCAAGGATTTCTGACAGTATAACACAAGAGAGTCTGTTCAAATTAAGGGGTGCCTGGGAAATTTTCCATTTATCTTCATGCATATTTAAATACTTTCTTTGCTGGACCCACTTTCAGGATGTGGTATAGAAATAGGGTGGGTAAGGAGGCATCTTAATATCAAGTTTGTGTGCTTGGGTCAAGGTCTCTGAGATGGTTAATATTCATCATCAACTTGCAAGCCTTAAAGTCACCCGGGAAGAAGGTACCTGAGGAACCACCTAAATCAGATTAGTCGACAGCCACGTCTGGGAGAGATTGTCTTCTTAAGGGATCACCCCTACAGTATGGTCCTATACATTATGGGTGACACCATGCCTAGTTGGGCAAGTCTGGGCTGTATATGAAAGCCGGTTGAGGGGTTGGAAAGATGGCTTTCCATTAAGGGTACTGGCTGACGTCTCAGAGGACTCAAATTTGGCCGCCAGCATCTGTGCTGCTTGTCACATAGCTCTGTAACTCCAGTTCCAGGGAATGTGATTGCCCTCATCTGGTCTCTTCAGGCACTAGGCACATACCTGGTGCGTATACCTGGTACATATACATGCAGGGAGACACTCATATGCATGGAAGAAAAAATATAAATAATAAAGCTGAAACACCAGGCAGGGAGCAATCCAGTAATCAGCACCCTCCATGGCTTCTGCCTCAGTTCCCTCCTTGACTTCCCTCTGAGATGGAGCACGAGGTGGAGCTGGAACAAACCCTTCTCCCCTTCAGGTTGCATGTGATCATTGCATTTATCACGGCGAGGCAACAGAAAGCAAACTAAGATGGTTTCCTTGGACCCCAGCCCCCTCTTTAAATACACTCTTTACCTTGTCAGAGGAAGGATGCTGATTCTCAGATAAGCGCCCCCGCTCGAGCTCAGTTCACTAATTGACTGAACAAGATGCGGTCACACTTTACACTCCCTTTCGTAATGGATTTTCATGTTTGTGAATCCTAACTGGCTGTGGAAATAGAAAGCAAATGTCTTATAATCACACATATCTTCTGGTTCTTCTTCTTCTTTTTTTTTTTCTAAACTCAAAGATTAAATCAACTTTACTCCCCATTTACCAGCAAGTTCATGGTTATAGAAGGATGCTAAATGATCGGGTGATGGACATATCCGCCGTGTTACTGTTTAGCGAATTCTTGTAAGTGATTGCTGGATATAACACATTTCTCAGTTAGGTGTTACATGAATAATTGGTATATTAAAGAAAGTGTGAAATAAACAGGTATAAAGCTTGAAATGCATTTATTATTGGCTGAGGGTTTCCATGCTCATACCATTTAGAAGCCATCGTAAAGTTCAACCTCTTCTCCACGTAGCTGGAACAGAGCCTCTCATTAAACCTGTTGTAAAAGATCCCATTTTGTGCAAATACTCAGGGTCTTTGTAACAGCAGCCGCTACTTGCTCAGGGAAGGGACGCTGCTTCAAAAAAAAAAAAAAAAAAAAAAACCACGAGGCCTCAAGTTGGCAGGAGGTACTGCCTCTCTAGTGGGAGGCTGTGGTACCCACAGCTCTGACGGGAAGCAGGAGCCGACTAGAGTCTTCCTCCATTCCTTCATCCTGTTCTGCCATGCTGTGTCCTCATGCTTGGTATCAGATGTTATCTCTGCTTCAAGGGGCTCTAGGCTTAGGGTGAGCACCACCCCATGTCCCTTAGATCCCAGGGAGGAGGCCTTCTTGTCATCCTTAGGTGACAAGGAAAGGTCCTCAGGATGCTGATGGTAGGATAATCACTGTGCTGACGTCACCCAGTATTTTCCTCATTAGGTGTTCATCAGATCAAAGCATCAGATACAAACAGCCTTGAGCAGGAGGGGTTTGGGCTCCTGAGTTCACAGGGTTCATTGTACAGCCCTGAGCTGGGACAGAACATCATGGCCGGAGGTTCTTCATCATGGACTAGGCTCAGAGAAAAGGAACCCTGAAACCAGCTGCTTCTCCCCTTCCACTCTTTTATTCTATCAGGGACGCCAACCCATGGGCTATACTGTCTCCGTTCAGGTTGGGTCTTTCCAATCAGTTACCCTCCTCAGAAATACTCAGAGGTGTGTCTCAGTGGTCTCCTGTAGGGCTCTGAACAGTTAAGTTGACAGTGAAGCTGAACCACAAGCTCAGATGGCGTCCGTCCCGTGTATCTGTCCCCAGGAGCGCTCGGATGCTTCTGTAGAGTTACCAGCTGATCAGTGACCCCCAGTTCACTCCTCCTTAGTGGAATGGAGACTTTCCTAAACAGTAGACAAACAAAGTGAACCCAGCGGTGGTAGCAAGGCCTGGCAGAGTAAAAACATATGAGTCTAGTCTTCAGTGAAGCCAGTCTTGGCTCTGACCCTACAGTCTTTATCCCCCCCATTCCTCTTGCACCCACCTCACTTCTTGGTGGCCAAGAAATTTAAAAAAAAAAAGGATGTTGGAAACAAGGTAGGTCCTAACTTTCGGTGACCCTTGGGATATCAGAGCCCATCTCTTTGGTCTTGAGAGCTGATGTCTTCCCATGCTGTTGGTCCTCTGATGACTCGGAAGGATGGCAAAATTAGATAGACTGAAGCTTTCAAAGCTGAATTGCCCAGGCTCTGGGAAGGAAGAAGAAGGCAGGGTATTTAGGAAGAGGTGGTGACGGAAGGTAAGGAGGAGAGAAAGGAGGAGGATGGGGGGGAGAACAGAAAGAAGAGGCAGAGGAAGTGGCTATATTTAATGGGATCATCAAGTGTCTTTGAAGAAGAGCCCGCCCGGTTTGACCCCTTTTCTCAGTGTCAGATGACTTCCGTTTACTAAGGCAAATAGGTGGACAGGGTGAAGCAATGGTGATGAGGTGGGCTGCATTTTGTAGAACTCATCAAATACCCAAGTTCTCTATGGCCTGGACTGATCTGTTTCCTGGGAAGGTCTACCTCTTAAATGTCCACCCCACAATGCCCAATGGCTGCCCTACCCACATCTCATCATGCCCACTGTTGTCCCTTGGCCCAGCTGCCAGCATCTGTGACAGACACCTGACAGGAAGCCAGGTGCTCTGCACACTCCCTCTATGTACCTTTTGGGGACAGCTGCAAAAAGTGGGTCTTTTATCTAGTGTCTCAGCGGCTGCCTTCAGGATGATGGCTGGTGAGATGCAAGATCAGGCTGCAGGGTCTCCCACCCCCACTCTCAGCCTCCTTCCTTGTTCCTTTCCTCCCTCACTGGCTGCCGGCTTCCTTGTATAACCAGTAACAAATTGCTGGACTCTCCACATGGCATTGACTATGACGGATTAAATGGCTGATTTGACCAGATCATTAGGCCTCTGTCCCCAGGACGCCAGTGGAGCCTGCTGAAAAGAAGCAGGGGTACACTCAGGGCTTTCAAGCTTCATGATCCTGCGTCCCTTGAAGGGGGCATTAAGCTGATTTGGTCTTCTTCATTTTTTTCCCCCTGACTCTTCTGAAAAGAGACACCATGCCTCAGAATTTATATCTATCTGAGTGAAACCAAAGCTAGTCTTAGAGCTGGCCTGGCTCATAGGAGCAGAGAGGAGGACAAGGTGTAGGAAAGAGAGATGGGACCGTAGGCATGTCCTAACTGCTTCCAGAAACCCTCTCTTCAGCTGACATTCCATGCTGTACACCAGAAGAGCTTACAGTATGCCCAGCATATCTGGTGGCCTGCTGGTCCTCCAGGATGAGGCTGTACCTTACAAGTTGCTTTCTTCTTGGGCTGGAACATCCCAGGGCACAGCCTAGATGCAGGTCTCAGAGATGGTGGCCAAGAAACCAGAGCCCCGAGTCTCCACGGAAAAGGACAAGGCCATCAGGAGTCTTTGGTCTATCTGGCTTCTGTGTTTGCACCTCTGTGGTTTGATCTCTGATCTTAGTTTCCTCATGGGTAAAGGAGACACTGGGCTCTGCCCCATTACCTTCAATTCCTGGGCATTTGAGGGTGGTGGTAGCATTCTGCATTCTAAGATCAACTGTGGTTAGTTGTCCCTTCTACGTCAGCCTACATCTGCCCTTCCTAAGTGGTTTTCCTAGATGGTTCTTGGAGGAGTCTCAGTATGCAGAGGATCATCGACTTACTTGATGCTGGTGGGGCATGTCCAAGGCCCTACGTTCCCTCCTTATTGTCTTCTCTACATATCCCGGTATCCAAACTCCTTGGAGAGTCCAGCTATGTCTTCACGGTGGACATGATTCTTTGTAAAAGGGTATAGCTTGGAAAGAGCAGTCACCCGAGGCTCAGGAGATGGAGAAAGACAGAATGAGATTCTATGTAAAGGAAAGATGGGTTGAAAAGAGGGAGGGGTCATCTCCACAGGCCACCCCATCCCAATCCCTGCGTCAGGGCTCAGAGCACCCCAGAGAGATTTGTGCCCTTCTGTGACCATGAGCTCTTGCCTCCCAGGACCAAAGCAAAGATCATCTGTGGAACATACTGCTCTTCCTTCATACAGACCTAATGAATGTTGCCAAGCTATTTTAGGCAACCATTTAAATAAAAGCCCGTTTGACTGAAAAGCACAATATATTACAAAGAATGAAGGGAAAAAATCAGAAAACCTGGAAAGGAAAAGGAGAAAAGAGAGGCAGACAGACAAACAGACAGAGGGGGAAGGGGAAGAGAGAGAGAGGGGGAAATGCAAGCCATTCATTTTTCCTTTGTACTTCGTAATAAAAGAAACTCTCTGGCTGCTTCAAGCGACACATTAAAGGATGTATGTATCGTGGCTTTTAAAAACACAATTAGATAACACCTTGTCAAATACTTATATTCTTTGTTGACAGCCCGGAGCGCAGTCACAATCGCGGCACAGCCATGGGGGCAGGTGTCTCCCTGTGACACGCTGGCAGCCGAGTCAGCCATTTCTCAGAATCGCTAGTGTTTACCACTTTAATCATCAATCCGCATCTAGTCACAACAATAAGTCAGAAGGAGCATTAAATTATACTTGTTCAGCCCTGATGAGTTTGAACTGTTTTGCTGAAATTAACTGAAGTAATTATCTATTTTTCTAAAGCTGCAAAAAGGAAAAAAAAATGTAGCAGCATTTGGAGGGAGAAAAAGAGGCATCACAAAGTATTGGGCCACAACAACAACGTTTAGGGAAACTTTTTTTTTTCTTTCTTTCTTTTTGGGTCTGGTGGCCGCATAGGTTATATGAGGCTGTGAGATGAAGCAGCTGCCATATGGTACCATATTTCTTAGCTGGGAACAACAAAAAGAAAACAAGACCAAAAAAAAAAAATCTTAGTATCAGGCTGTCTGTGGATAAGTGGTCTTCTTTCCATCCACTTGGGGTGACCTTGTGGGTAACCCCATTGCATTCTGGATCCGTTTTGCTTGCAATTTAGAGGATGAGTACTCAAGAGCTTATCTCTCTAGCACTGGGAAGAATTTTCCTGTGGTTCCTTTCCCTTTAAAGATATTTTTATTTTTATTTGCATGTGTGTGTGCTTACTTGCATGTGTGCATACACACATTCATGTGTGTGTGTGTGTGTGTGTGTGTGTGTGTGTGTGTGCGCGTGCGTGCGTGCGTGCATGTGTGCAAATACTCTTAGAGGCTAGAAGGGAGCATCAGAACCCCTGGATATGAGCTGGAGCTTAGGCAAGGGTGCTGGGAACTGAACTAAGGTCCTCTAGAAGATCATCAAGCACTTTTAACTGCAGAACCACGTCTCCAGACCCTCTATGGCTTAAAGTAATCGCTTTGTAGAGTAGTCTGGCCTCAGACTTACATAAAACCCCCTGCCTCTGCCTCTTGAGTCCTGGGATTAAAGCCATGTACTACCACACCTGGGTCCTATATGATTTCTTAATATGCTAGGTTTGCTAAGCTGGCCAGCCTGGATGTTTAGTCTTGGTGATTCCACATTCCTGAACCAATACAACTTCATTAGCCACTAATGTGTTCCAGCTACCTGTCGGAGTTCAAGGTTCATGGTCACACTGAGCTCTGTGGTATGGTCTGTGTAGAAGCCAGAGCTGCTTCCCTTTTAGGCTGTGGCTTGCCATGCTGACATGAGGACACACAGGACTTGGTCAGTTCCTGTGATAGAATTCTGCAGGCTTTGGAAACATACAGATGGCATGGCCCTAAATAGCATGAGTTTCCCATCCTAGACAATGGGTCCCACAGCACCAAGCTGGCATTTATTGTGAGATGAAAAGTGCCCTCTTATGAATTGACGGGGTGAAGATGACAGCCCATGGAGGCGATTGCTCTCGTCAGGTCTGCGCTGACACAATAAGATATTTGCGGCTATTAAAGTTATACAGAGAAAGGGCTTGTTCAGCGCACAGTGTTTGGGGTTTAGAGAGCGGTCCTTGCATCAGCTCCTTTCTGGTGAGAGGCAAATAGGGGCACATCATAGTCTAACACGTGCTTGAGTGAACTGAAAGCTCCAGTCTTGAGCCAGGATGTGGAGAGAGAGGGTGGGTAGAGGCCACAGTCCCTTCCAAGGATACGCCCCCTAATGACTTAACTTCTTCCCATCAGGCTCTTCTTCAGCATCCTACTGCTGTAGACCACCCTGGAGACCAAGCCTTTAAGACATGGGCTTGAGGGGAGCAGTCAGCATCCAAAACACAGCGCAATCCTGAGAAGCCCGAGTCTGTGACACAGATAGGTAGGGTAAGGGGTAGTTAAGGGACTTTATGCAGCTGTCAGACAACACATCCCAATCCCATTCTTTTATTTTGCAGCTGTGTGGACCCAGGTGTCTGATGCCGAGCATTCTAAACTAGTGATCCCACGAGCTGCACAAGGGTGCGCTCAGAGTGAACTACCCACACCTACTACCCTTTGATGTGCACACAGTACTGTTGACCTGAAGGACTCAGAAGGCCCTGAGCTCCAGGATAGCCCATCTAGTTGACAAAGAGTATATTTTGGAGCTGGAGGGGTGGCTCAGTAGTTAAGAACACCCACTGCTCTTCCAGAGGACCGAGTCTGTTAGGTTCCCAGCGTCCATACTGGGCGCCTCCCGAGCAGCTCTGTCTCCAGCTGCAAAGGATCTGATATGTTCTTCTATCCTCTTCAGGGACCCATGTACACATGACATATGTGCATAAAAAATGCACACTAAAGAAATACAAATTGTAGCGGGGGCAGTGGTGGTGCATAACTTTAATCCCAGCACTTGGGAGGCAGAGGCAGGCAGATTTCTGAGTTCAAGGCCAGCCTGGTCTACAGAGTGAGTTCCAGGACAGCTAGGGCTACACAGAGAAACCCTGTCTCAAAACAACAACAACAACAACAACAACAAAGAAATACAAATTGATTGTATGTTTTATATTTAAACTGACAGATAGAAGTGGTGTGTCTCCTTTGTTCACTAGTCTTTATTTATTTTTTTATTTATTTTTATTTATATTTATTTATTTTGGAAAAGAAGCCATTCCCTCCTATCTCCTGTTTTGCCCATTACTATATCCCCTTAGCCGGACTTTACCTGCCCCACAGAGCCTGGCAAACAGAAGCTCCCAGCTTTTTAGACACAGGCCGTTCACAGACTTTAATAAGACAAAGAGGAAGCCTAGATCTTCTTCTGAACACACACAAATGGCAAATGAGTCCCCAAGTGGGTGTTCTCTTGAGCCACGGCAGGATGCAGGGTGTGATGAGAGTGTAGGGTGCATCCCGGGAACCTGATGGCACTTCATTCTGCTGTCTGTGGACCAATAGACACAGGACTTTCATCCTTCGGTTTTTCCCCAAAAGCCATCAGTTTCTCTTCTGTTGCTGTAATAAAGCTACAGGACAGAGGCGACTTAAGAGTTTATTTGGGCTTACAGTTCTGGGGAGATAAGCATTCATGGTGTGGGGGAGACCGACAGTGATGAGCAGGAGTGGCCACAGGAGCAGAAAGCTGAGCGCTTACATCACAAACTGCAAGCACAGAGTAAGGAGAACACTGGAAGTGGGGTGAGGCTCTGAGCTTTCAAAGCCAACCCCCGCCCCGGTGACACACTTCTCCCAGGGAGGCTGTACCTCCAAAACCTTCCCAAACAGCTCCATCAACTGGGGGACCAGGTGTTCAAATGCCAGGGCTTATGGGGACATCTCTTACTTAAACCACCGCGTTCCACTTCCTCGCCCCCATAGGCTTGCTGCCCTATCATAATGCAAAATACGTTCACTCCAACTTAAAAGTCCTCGTGATCTTTCACAATCTCAATATTGTTTCAACATTAAAAGTCCCATCCAAGATTCAAGGCAACCTCTTAATTGCAACCCCTGTAAACGTAAGAAAGTAAACTACATACTTGTACCATACCGTAGGTCAGACTATACCTTACCAATCCAAAAGGGAGGAACAGGGACAGAGTGAGGACATACCAGACCAAAGCAAGACCAGAATCCAGCAGGCAAACTCCACATTCTATAAGTGTATTTTTTGTTTGGGACTTTAACTTCAAAGGACTTAGGTGGTTCTGCTCCTCCAGCTTTGCTGTCTTTAGTGATGACTGCTTTATCTGGATTGAATCTTAGCCACAGCTTCTATGCACCATGTTTATGATGGAACCGGTTTCACTGAGTCACTAAAAGGAAAGCTGTGAATGTAGTATTCTTGTGAATTCTGTATTCTAGTCCCAAATTCTCCTAGCTGTGCACTTACCTCAGTGTCTGAGAGCTGCAGTGGATATGTAATCAGAGAGGCTGTCTGAGGCCAAGGAGACAGACAGGACCAAGACTCTCAGGCCAGTGAATATACATACCCCCATTGTTTCTCAGGATTCAGGAACTTCTGGTTTATACCTGATGTTGACCCCTCCCACATACTGAACATGCCTTTGATCTGCATTTGGGTAGAAAGGACACAGGACATGTGGCACGTGGAAACGCATGGTGGCGGCATAGCCTACCTGGTACCTAGAAGATAATGAAACTATGCTAAGGGGGTTGGATGCTCAGATGCATGCCCATCCTGTTCTTCTGCCTGTGTGCACAGACTTGACTTTGGTAGTAGCTGGGAAGAGGCCCCATCATGGAAACTCGGCACCAAACATTTGGCTTTTACACTGTTCTGTCAAGAATTTAGCGTGGGGCTGCTAAGAATTATCCCTTGTTCTTTGTAAATTCCTGTTGGTTGTTTTCCTTGCACATTGACCAAGAACTTTATCGGTTCTGTCGATGGCATTTTTTTCCTAGAGTAAAAGTCTTTGGCTACCGGATCTCAGCACTGACTTCCCAGGCCAGGCTGAGGTCACAGTTCAGCCCACAGAGAGCTCCTGCATCAGTCCACCTGGGTGCCTCTTTTATCTGTCAGCAACAAGAAAAATTGGGATGGTGGGTGAAGTTTTCCTTAGTCATGCTTCTGCAGTCATGAGGAACGAGAAAGCTGGGGGATCTTAGCATCTGTGTATGGCTTTGATGCTCAGCATCTTTCTGTGGACAGATATTTGCAGAGTTCTATCTCTTTGCCCCGCACCGTATGAGTTGATGGTGAGCGTAAGGCTGATCAAGATCCTGCCCTCATGTAGTTCCCCTTATATGGCATATGACATGGCAATGTGGCACAAATATATACATTTTGATTTAGCTCTACACTGTGAACCTGGACAACCAAACCCCCATGGATACCCAAAAGTTATGACCCCACACAAGTAGTCTATACGCAGTGCTGTTTTCTCCAGGAACTTAGCTTCAGCAAAGAGGCTGAGCCAATGATACTGAAGGCTCAGAGATCCCATGGCTTTGTGTTACCACATCATCTCCTTGGCATTAAGTGGCTCACCCCTTAAAAGTTGAAGGAACAGACGACAGGTCTGCATTAGTCCTGTCACAGGTGGGGAGGAGCCCAGGTACAAACCCTTTAATCTGTTTCACTACTGCATAGAAGGTAGGAGGGACTTTCTGCATGGAATGTGGCAACTGTGACCTGGGATTTTGGGAACAAGCTGCTTGCTGGGTCCTCCTCAGAGACCTTAATCCTGCCTTTGAAAAGCTGCTTAAAAATAATACTACTAAATAAATCTTCACAGTGGATGGGAGAAGCCAGACATCTGTTCCCATCCCCCAGACAAACACAAAGGGATTAGTAGCTGGAGTCAGAAGTAGTATTAGGTGTCCATGCCTGTAAAGGGTGTCCGGGTGGGTCCTCTTGCTTTGGTATCCTATGTCATTCAAGCATGGCATTTTAGAGGGCACACAGACACAAGCATAACCGCGTGGGCATCACACATCTGTAGCTTAAGTGTATGTTTTGTAACTAGCAGATGTTTTAGACTAGGGACTTCAGGAATCCCAAACAGGGATTCCCTGCTCTTTGGTCATCCCTGTGTCTCAGGGTCTGGCACAGGGTCTGACTGTGTAGAAACAGTCAATAGGTATCTGTTGAGAAAATAAATGAATAAATGAATCAGTGAATGAAAGGAAGAAGGAATAAGCAGATGAATGAAAACAGATGAATGCCTGGGTGAGTGGGTGAGTGAGTGGATAGATGAGTGAATGGATAATTATGTGGACGGGTAGATGGAAGCATGGGTAGGTATAGAGATTTGAGTATGGCTAGGTAGACCTGGGTGGATGATACACAGATGCATGGCTGGGTAGATGGATGAATGATGATCAGGTGGCTAGATGGATGGATACATAGATGGATACCCGGGTAGGTAGAAGGATACATATATGGGGGGAGTGGATGGAAGGAAGGATAGATGGATGGATGGAAGGATAGATGGATGGGAAGAGAGATGCATGAAAAGGATAGAGGGATGGATGCATGTGAAAGAATGAATGGCAGATGGATGGATGAAGGTTGGAAGCATGTCTGAGTAACTGGACAAGCGGTCGTATTTTTGTAACTTTATGAACTGTCTAATCTTCTAGTTCACAGCTGATGTCCTTCAGTCCACAGATTATGGAGGGATCACACAGATGGCCCACAACTTTATGAACCCTTTGTAAATACACACAAAAACCGAGTACAGTGCCATGCTGTAGGCTAGTTGCGGGGAACTCAAGGACTCAGTACAACTAATCCTGTTTCACTGAACACATTAGATATGATTTCATATATATTAAGCACATAATTTAAATTTTGCTTTCAAATGAGAAACAAGGAAGTGCCACTCATCTTGGGTGCAGAAAGACAGAGGGAGTAAGATTGAGGGCAGGGTTGATTAAGGGAAATTTTATAAAACAGGACCCCACACAGTGAGGTCTTTTAGAGGGAAATGCAAGCGAGAGGAAGTTTCATGCATACCTCTCTCAAGTGTTGCCAAGCAGACAACTCAATGTGTGCACAAAGTGAAATATAAGAGCGCTCTCTGCATATTGCTCTATGCAGTCCTGGAAGGAGAGTCACAAACGGCGCACATCCAGAGATGGGGTGCAACAGTGAGATTGTAAGACAATAAAGTGGATGTCTATGAATAAACCTGAAAGGTTGTCAGCACCTTGCAGAATCTGTTATCTATCTATCTATCTATCTATCTATCTATCTATCTATCTATCTATCTATCTATCTATCATCTACATGTATAGAGACATCTTAATGTTTGTGTCCTAAATCTATCTGCTATGTACTTGAATACTATCTCATTGTTTTATTATGAGGGCATATTACATATTTAAGAAGAAGAGAATTTTTTTCTTTCTTTTTTAAAAATATACTAAAATAACAAGTTATCAAAAAAAAAAAAAAGCCCCTGAGCTTTTCAGGGATAGCTGCTGCTCTGGGTGAGAGTGGTTTCCGTCTCATAGGACAGCTAGTTTTTTATTTATTTATTTTATTTTTTCATGTGGACACTGATTGGTTACCATATATGTGTGTTTGATGACCTCATGTGGGAAAACAGGGAAAATAAGTTAGCTGTGATGTAAAAGATAAATGCCCCCCAAATCCCCTCAAAAAACCAAACAACAATAACAATGACAAAAGCACAACACGAAACAAAACAAACCCTACAACTCGCCAAATTGACTTAGTGATGCCTACAGCTGTGCCAAGGCACATGGGTACCACTGTTTCCATGTGAAGACACTGATGATCAGAAAGGGTATGTAACCAGCCTGGGGTTACTCAGCAAGCCTGGGGGCAGAACCATCTGATGCCCTGATCCTCCCCATGCTCCAGCCCCCTCCAGCCCTTTTCCCATGACTCTATTTATCTGCAAAGGTGTCCAGAGAAGGCACAGCAGCAAGAAAACCGCACACCCTCTCCAGCAGGCGTGCATGTCAAAGGAGCTCACAAAGCTTTCGTATTTGGTTCTTGGTCAGGTTGGTAAGGAGTCAAATCATCCCCATTTTACAGAGGGCTTGTCTCCCCTACCTCTTCACACACACACACACACACACACACACACACACACACACACACACACACCTATGAGTGACTCTTCCCTCTTACTGCTGTAGGGAAGCAAGGGCAAAGTTGCTGGGCGCTTTTGACATCCATGATATTTGCAGACAGGTAGGATAAAATGTCTACCCATTGGGGATGCCTGACCTCCGTGATCCGTTCTCCTTGTTTCTCTAGTTTAGGAGGAAACATTCAGAGTGGCTTCAAACAGACCCCTGTGAGCTGTGCGGTGTTTCTGTGGAGTCCACTGGCCCCTAGGGAGGTAGAAGAGGTGGGCCACTGGAAAAGCTGGCAGTGGGAAGGCAGACACCCAGGGACTAGGCCGCCTGTCATCTCTGATCTTGAACCAGGGCCACATCCAAGCTGCTGGTGTATCACAAGTGCAGATTTAGCCAGAACAACACATGTCCCCTGGGGTGTTGGAGAGGCATCCTCCTTTCTTCCCTAGTTAAAAAGCCCCTTTCACTTTTTTAATTTTGAGGCAAGGTCTTGCTACATGATCTAAAGTGGCCTTGATGTCATAATCCTCCCAAATGAGCTGGAAGGGCAGTCTGGCCACCTTTCCTTCTTTGTATGCTAGGTAGTCGCCACTGCCAAGAGACGCTGAGGCTTCCGGTCTTTATGACAGCCCAGCTGGAGTGAAGAGGGCTCTGGGCTGCTCCTGCGCCCCATGAGGACTCCAGGGCTGCATCCACCCTGCAGCTAAACAGCTATCTCACTTGGCAGAGTTCTAGTTAAGATTCCACCCAAAGGTCTCACAATACAGAGGGGAAATCCAGATATTTTTTTTTTCTGTTCTCCTATGGAACAGTTAACAGGGATTCTGGGTTCTCTGGTCACTGGGAACAGTATAGTGACCCTAACCAGTCCAGAGGAGCTTTGTCCCCATATCTGCTGGTTCCATAACTTCTGATGCTGTCCACCTAAATAAGATAGCATTAGGTCCCTCAGGCGCTTCTGGAAAGCCCCGCACTGTTTTACTTGCACTTTGGATGCTCAGCTATAAATCTTGGCTCACCTTCTTGCCTTTTGGTTTATTAGGTTTTGAGAATGGCTCACAGATTGTAAGAAGCACCAGGTCCAGAGGTGCACAGGAGACGGGAAACAGTATGTGGGCACTGTTGGGAAGAGAAGAGAAAAAATAAAGTGTAGGTGTTGGAATGTTCGGAAGGGTGATCTAATAGTTATAGTGAAGACACGGGGAAGGGAGGCCCGGCTCTCACGCCCTCCACAGGCACCCTACTCTCCAGGGCCTGCCATGGCGTTTGCTGCTTGGATGCTCTCTAAATTCTCTGGGGGATTAACAGAAATATATTACATAGGTGAGATTAAAAAAAAACATTAACCAGTTCTCCCCTCACCCATCTGTAGAAGCTGGGAGTTAAGGTTCAAAGTCCCAATCCTTTTAATCCCACCTAGGTCTTTTGGGTGACAAGTGAACTTCTTAAAGGTACCTGGGGGCTGCCAGCCGTTAATCAACACATCGTCCTATACAGACACTTCTAACTTGGGACAATCCAGGGAATTTGGAAGTCGGTACAAGATCAAAGCGAATATTTTACAGCATCACAGGAAGCAATGATGAGGGACAGAGGCCTTGCAGGCTGTAGATTCTCCTAGTAGGATGGCTCCTCTTCAGGAAGGAACTGGGGTGGCATGCGCATTTGCATGCGCATGCGTAATGAAATGATGCCTGCATTTGCTGGAGTTGGGCTTAGTGAATAGAGTATGGCTCCAGCCCAGCCTTGTTCCTCTTAATGTTTGTTGTTGTTGTTGTTGGTTTGTTTTTTTTTTTTTTTTTTTTTTTGAGAGTTAGCTTCTCCCTGTCCTGGCTTCTTTCTGGCAGTGGTGGCTCACGCCTTTAGTCCCAGCACTTGGGAGGCAGAGACAGGCGAATTTCTGAGTTCGAGGCCAGCCTGGTCTACAGAGGGAGGTCCACTACAGAGTTTCACACCTGTAATCCTCACAACTGGGAGGCTGAGGAAGGAGGATTGTACAGTTCAGGCTAACCTGAGCTACATAGCAAGTTCAAGGCCAACCAGGACTATATAATGAGACTTCATCTCAACAAACAAACAAACAAACAAACAAACAAATAAATAAAAACAGGACAAGGCAAAACCAGACAGAGGCGGCCAGGTGGCCTCTGTCGAAACAGAGATGGAAGGATAGGAGAAGGCTTCTGGGGTAAAGTGTTATGCTCCCAGAATACTGAGGGTGGCCATGGTAACGGGGCCGGAAATGTACAGGAAGATGGTGGCCAGAATGAGGCCACTGCCTGGGATAGAGAAGGAGATGAAGATCTTAGAGTGTCTGGAGAGAATGCTTGCAGGTCTCGGGGGTCTGGTCAGAATTTGGGGTGTCTTGGGCCCAGGACCAGGCAGCATATAGTCCAGGGCAGGATGCATTGTGCATCTGTTCAGCTGCCCACTGCACAGCCTGGAGCAAGAGGGCCCTCGCCCCCTGCAGCTATATAGGGTAATGATTTGTGTCAAAGTTATTTATGAAAGATTCTCCATCCAAGCCCCCAGTACCTTCCTGTGGCTGAATGCGCAATAACCTGCTCTCGAAAGATTTCCTCTGAATTTATGTGTCGTTTTCTTTACAGTCTGTTTCATTGGTTCAAAATGAGGCCTTTTATTGACATTTGGTGGAGCCATTTTTATTATCATTTTCAGTTAGTTTTAATTAAGATCTCCTTTGCCTACTTTCTCTCACATTTCCTTTTCAATGAAATTTAAAACATTCTTAAAAATGAATATAACATATACTCAAAAAACCTTCTGTGCATATGTATATTATATAGTAGGGATATAGACTCATTAATATAAGTAGTTCTCTTCTTTAAAAATATAATCATAAAGTGATCAAACACTACATGTTTCTGTAAGCTGCCTTTTACCCTTAAAATGAAGGAAGCAATGATAGAAATGTTGACTGTGGCCTTTTAGTTGCATTGCTACTCCATGTCTAATATTCTAGTGCCTGTAGAGCCCTCCTACATGACCAGTCCTGTCCATGCCATTCATACCGAATGTTAGGCTGTCTTGATTACTTCAGACAGTGCCTCATGAAGTATCTTTTGTATGCCCATGCAGATCAACTTACATAATCCATTCCTAGATGAGAAATTGCAACAGCAGTTGATTTTGCTATTGTTGTTGTTGATCTGTTTTGTGAAATAGGGGTGAGCCACATAGTCACCTGTGTAGACCAGCCTGGTCTAGAACTGGCATTTCACTTCAGAGCGCTGGGATTGTAGGCATGTACATTAATGCCTAGTCTGAAAGCTATTTTCAGTGGAATCATTTGGAAGAGCATTTGCAAACATTTAAATGGTACAATCAGTCCCTCCATGGTCCATGCTTGATTGATGACTGTACCAGTTTTGTCCAGGCTCAGGACAGGCAACCACAGCTGCTGCGAGACAGAGGTTGAAATGACTATGCCCCCCAACCAGATGATGTTGTAGCTCTTTACAGACCTTTCTCCTGTCTCTAGGCTCTTACAATTTTTTTCCACTTTTTCTTCTCCATTGTTCCCTGAAAGTTACAGGGGATAGTATATGTGTCTTGGTCATGGCTGAGCAGTCAGCTGCCAGCAGGTAGGGAGGTGACTTCTTTTTGTGCATCCTCTGATGTGAAGGACCAAGGAAAGCAGTGTGTCCAGCAGCCTGGTCTTGTTTGAACTGGCACAAGTGCCTACCGAACACAAACCAGCACTGTAATTCCAGATGAGTTGGCTCTGACTAGCCCTGCCTGAAGCAGTTTTGAGGAACCATCTGTTTGGCCAACCGAGTTCTGTCTGTGACCTAGAATGAGTCTTTCTTAGTGGCACTCTGAGAGCTCTCAAACACACTGACAGAGTGTTCGTGGGTTGGGAGACATCTTTGACTTGGGGGGGGGGGGAGGCTGGGCCCCAGCAGCTAGGACATCTGCATTCTCTGACACCACAGTTGCCTCTGTAGGTTTCTGAGGGTCCCATCATAGGTCACATGCATAAACCTCTTCAGTGATGGTCACTTGGGAAAAGTGTCAACTGTCATATCAAAGCCAGGAGCCACCAGGCAGAGGCATGTTAGGGGACTGAAGAGATGGCGGGGCCTGTGCTTGAACCATCTCCTCTGGGTTTGCCCGATGCAGCATTGCAAACTGTTGACTCAGTTTGATGGACAAGATAACCAGGAAGAAAATCTCCTCTAGACCATAATAGTATAATCACCACCCCCCTTTTTTCTATTCAGCGGCTCTTTACATGTCTACCATAATACCCTGCTGCATCTCAGCTTGCAGAAAGAAATAAGGAAGCATCCAAACATTAAAGCAAGAGGCTTTGGCCACTCCAGGTGGGCTACATCTGCAATCAGAGTGGTCTAGAAGTCACCTGTGAACTGCAAGCACAAACAAGTGTGTCTTTCTCCAAGACGCAACCCAAAACTTCTAGTGGATATGCAGTCTAGGCACTTCCTGAACAGTTCCAAACCTCTTTCTGGGCTTAGATATAAATATCTCCAACTGTACTGTGCATTTTTCTTTTATTCTCCCCTCCCCTTCCCATTTCCCTTCTCCCTTTCTTCCCTCTCCTTCCCTCCTCTTCCCTTTTCTTCCCATTTTTTAGAAAGAATAGCCCAGGCTGGGCTCAAATTCAGTCTCTCTGCATCAGCCTCCTGACTAGTGGGAACACAGGCGTGTGCCATCTCTCCTGGATTCTGCTGTATTGTTATAGCTGCATACTGTTCCTGATTCTCTCCTCATGTACCATGTCTTAGCATCTTAACATCTTAGAATCTCAATCTTTGTAGCTGGTAAATAGCATAATAATTCTTGTCAGCCCTCTCTGACAGATCTATGGTGAGGAGCTAATGTGCTGCAGTGTAAATAAAACAAAAGTACTTTCTTAAATGGTTTGGAAAGGATTCAGAGGACCATGGTTATGTCTTTGTGTATTTAGATTGGGGTCACTGAAAGTGAATATAAAAAAGTATTCATTCACCTTTCACCCATAGCACATTTGCATATGTATGTATGAATAGATATGCATAGGGATGGATAGATAGATGGATAGGTATGTATGTATGTATGTATGGTTGGGTGAGTGAGTGGATGAGAGATCTTTTCATGTTTGGATAGACAGGTAGATGTATGTTTGTATGGATGTATAGAGAGAAGTATGTTTCTATGGAATGGTGGATTGATGAATGGATGGATGGGTAGATAGATGTATGTATGGGTACATGTATGTACAGGTAGGTAGATGCATTTTATGTATGTTTTATTATATAGATATAGATAGATAGATATGTCCACAGCATATACACCTATCTGTATGCCAGGCATCCATATCTTCACCTATCTGTTCATTATCCATGTATATGTTCAAACATATGTGTATCTAACTATCCATCTATTCATATACACATACACATATACATATATCTACCCATCTATCCACCATTTCATCTATCCATGCAATGCATACATCTACCATACACACATACAATATGTTTATCCATTCATCTATCTATCAATAGAATATATCCATTTACACTTCTATCCACCCTTTCATCTATCCATACATACACACAATCATATAATCATATATAACATACACCCAGGTATTCATACAAATATCTATTCATCAATCCATACATCATTCTATATGAACAGACATCTATCTATCCATCAATACAAACAAACATCTACCATCTATCCATCATACATATATTTATCCATTTATCCATATATGTCTACATACTTACATAACTACCTACCTATACATACATATGTCTATCCATTCACCATTCCATATAAACACACATCTATTCATATATACATACAACACAAACATTTATCCATTTACCGATCCATCCATATATTTATACAATGCTTGCATCTATTTATTCAGCATCCATATATATATATATATATATATATATATATATATATATATATATATACACATTCCACCATGCATCCATATATCATTCATCCATATATATATATATGTATTTGTGTGTATATATATATACACACACATATATTATATATATACACATTCATACATACCTATATACATATACAGCTCCATAGATAAATACATCTACTTATTCACCTGCCGATTCATCCATCCATATCACAGGCATTTATTGAGAACTCCCTATGATCTTAAAACTTTGATCCCCAGGGGAAGCAGAGACATACTCCCAACCCAAAAGCTTTCTTCTAGAAGGGGGACAAAGAGAGTAGACAATGCAATGCCTCCCAACACCTTAAAAATTAACAATAACATTCAAAATAACAATAACCTACCACCAAAACAAACAACCCCCCTCAAAGCCTCATAATGTTCCCAATGTACTTAAATCTGAAAACTCAACTTTAGTTACATGTGTCATTTTGATTGGCTCTAGGATGGAGCAGGAAACAACAGTCAGCATTGTATCCATCTGTCCAGTAGTCCCAGGAGGCTGATGGCTGGTCTTCTGTGCCCATGGCAGACCTGAAATAATGAAGGCTGATAGCTGGTCTTCCGTGCCCGTGAAAGAGCTGAAACATTAGGGACCATAGTGGCTCTAGTCCTCAGGGGCCCACTGGACTGATCAGTCCCTATGTAGCCTCTTTTTGCAGGAATAAAGGGAGTCATGTGTATAGTTGCTCAACATCACCATATATTAAGATAGCCCATCCAGTTGACGTGGGTTGAGGGATCCCAGTCTAGTTTCTGTTAAAAACACAAGTAAAACTGAAGTTCGGTTGTCAAGACAGGAAGAAAAAAATTTTCATGTTGCCTCTTTTAAGAAACTCTTTCTGGATGCACCTTTTGCAGGTGCCTGGTCACACCCATAGGAATTTGCCACCAGTCTCTAAAGGAGTGTCATGTCAGAGTTAATATAGTCTCATACTTACCTGAGCATCACCTCCGTAACACAGTAATGGTACAGCAACGAACCACAGTGGGCTCCTCAAACCGAGGGTGTCCTGAGCCCTTTCTTGGACCATTTCTGTACTTTAATATACAAAAAGCATTGGCTGATTTTCTGGGTTCTTAGAACAGCAAAAAAAATAGAATAAAATAAAAATGATTCCTCCCTAAATTTGGGCACTCTAAACAGGGAGGCTCAGCTTCAAGGTTGATGACATGGTTCATATTATTTCTGAATAAATTTTCTTGGAGTCATTGATCCTCCAAGTGTCAAATAAAATGTGATACCCACAAAATTCATGTATGACCCTGACATTTTTCCAGTACTTAAAGTAATTGCCCTTCTGTTTAATAACAGTGTTTATAAAATTACTTTCTGATTGGCTAGGTCCATGGCACACTCATGTCAATAATCTGCAGCAAATATATGCTTGTGGCCTTTGGCCTTGGTTTTCAAAATCATTTTCATCTCTTAAGCGTGAATCGGTGGCTTGCCCTGGGAGCTAAGAGTCAAGGCTCCTAGGCTCAGATCGTCCCCTGTTGCTTGGCCCTGGACATTCTAGAATGATCGTATCAGCTCCCTGAGTTTACGGGCAGAATCAAGGAAAGGTCTTGTGTCCTAGGCAACTTCTGTGTCTTCCTAATGGGATTACAGGTCGTAAACCGACTGGCTCTGCTGACAGAGTCAGGGCTCCTGTGCAAGCTTCAATTTATCTTTGGAGTGAGTTTCAGTCTCCTTATTTTATAGACTTAGTACAGGCAGTTTGTGGGCAGGTGAGCTACATTCCAAAAGCCCTCAAGTGGAGAGGCTAAAAGGGTGGTGTGACTTCTAGACTCTTGCTCTGAAGTATTTTCATCTGAGTCCTGAGACTGTGCCCAATGCTTCCCACCCCAGTAAGCTTGCCTAATATTTTCATCTTGTTATGTTTCCAGACAGGTACTTACAAATACAGACTAGAACTCACTTTGTAGACCAGGCTGACCTGGAACTCACTATGTAGACCAGGCTGACCTGGAACTCACTCTGTAGACCAGGCTGGCCTGGAACTCTCTCTGTAGACCAGGCTGACCTGGAACTCACTATGTAGACCAGGCTGGCCTGGAGCTCACAAGAGCTCCTCCTGCCTCTGCCTCCCAAGTGCTGGGATAAAAGGTGTGCTCCACCATGCCTGGCTTTGCCTAGCTTTTGAAAGACTTCCATGACTTTACTAACTAGGGCAGAAGATCTCCAGGCAGGGAGTACTAGTTAGGAGGGCCCAGGGCTTCTCATGAGGAGGAAGAGTAGTAACAACTTTCCATTTTGATTGAATGACTTGGAGACCTGTCAGCTAAGTCAGTCTCTTCACAACTCACCCCTATGGACATCGAGAACGCTTTCCAATATATTTTCAATTCTTTTGTTACATTTCATTATTTTTATTTTGCATGTGCCTGTGCATTGGTGCGTGTAAAACAACACACATATGAAGGTCATGGTGTGTGTCAGACAGCACGCATAGGGAGGTCAGAGAAGAGCTTGCAGGAGTCGGTTCTGTTCTTTCTTTCCACCACACTGGTCCCACACGAGAGTCAAACTCAGGTCATGTGGTACTCAATGACAAGCACCTTTCCTGGCTGAGCCGTCTTCATGAGCCCTTAACTTGCTTTCTAAACTTTTTACTTCGAAGGAATAGCAGAATTACAAAATAATAATAATTACAAACAAACCAATAAAAGTATAGAGTTCTCTCCTACGTTTCATTCAGCGTCACAGTCCCCTGCCCTGAAAAATCAAAACTGAGAAGTGAACTCTGAAACAATATCATTAGTCAGTCTTCAGTGCTTGCCCAGATTTTCCTGATATCGCACTGATGCTCTCTCTCTCTCTCTCTCTCTCCTCTCTCTCTCTCTCTCTCTCTCTCTCTCTCTCTCTCTCTCTCTCTCTCTCGCTCTCTCTCTGGGCCAGAATCTAACTCAGCAACCTTTGTGGTAGCTTTGCATTCAGGCCTTCTGTCTCCAAGGTCTCCTTTGACCAAAGGCAGGCCTTCAGTCTTCACGTTTCATGACCTTGACACTGGAGAAGTGTTAAGGTCAGTTGTTTAGTAGAAAGCCCCTCAGCCTCGTTGTGCTCTCCTGGTTAGATGGAAGCAATGGGTTTTGTGGAAGAATACCATCTCTCGGAAGCACTGAGCCCTCAGCGCATCATCCAGGATGCCTCTCTTGATGAGGGTCACATTTGATCATTGGGTTGAGACAGTCCATTCCATGAATCCCAGGCAAAAAGTTACTACTTCTTTTTTCCCCCTTTTATGATGGGGAAATGTTTTGCAGAAGGAGCTTTGAGATGATGACGACATCCTGAATCTGTTGATGCCCCCTAGCGCATACCATCCCTTTCCCTCCCCACTCTGGGCTTGAACTGGTGGAGCTTGCCCATAACAGTCATCACACAACCCTACGGACATACTCATTTCTCCGCTTCTGAAGTTAGAATCTGTCTATAAAGGGTCTTCTGTCAGATGCACAGTTTCCTTTATCACTGGGCTCCTTGGTGTTAGCTCTGTCCGGTAAGATGTATTTGCTTTGCCACCAGTAGGTGTTGCTTAGCCTGTCCCAGTTTTGGCCATTGGAACACATCTGAATCAACTCTGTGTCTTTTCAGTATACATCCATCATATTTCAGCATCCTGGAAGGGCTGTGTATGCATATTTAAAGGAGAGTCTTGACTTCCTCTCCTCCTGACTCCATCAAATTGATGCATATACTTCCAGACCTTTTCTATACAAAATGTGCATATGTTAATTTTAAACTCAAATGGACACATATCACATATATTGATATATACCTCCTTCTTGTGTTGGTTAGTTTTTCATTATTGTGACAAAATGCCTGGAAAAAAAATAAGTTTGTGAGAAGAAGGTTTATCTGGGCTCAGGGTCTATGGTCATTTGACCCCACTGGTTTGAGGCTGTGATTTGTGGTGGAAGTATCTCCCTCACAGTGCTAGACAGTGAGTATGGGGAGGGCTGCAGCCCAGTATCTCCTTCAAAGGCATGGTCCATGACCTAACTTCCCCCTCACTAAGCCCCACCTCTTAAAGATTCCACCACCTGCAAGCTGGCAACCAAACACATCAGCCTTTTAAAAGACAATTAATCCCATCTTTAAACCATAACAGTTTATTCCATGTTGACATCATACACATCCTTGTAAATATTTTGTATTTTGTTCACAATTGCAGAGAGTCCTTAGTTCTTTGTGTTGATCTACAATAATTTACTTAACAAGTGCCTTGTGCACAAGCAGATTGAATATTCACACACACACACACACACACACACACACACACACACACACACACTTTAAAACTAGCCATCTGCCAGAGAGAGAGAGACAGAGAGACAGAGAGGGAGAGAGACAGAGAGAGAGGGAGAGAAAGAGACAGATGGACAGAGAGACAGAGACAGAGAGGCTGACAAAACAATCTCTGAGACGCAGGGCTGCTCAGAGACAGGCACTTGCCGGGCTCCTAGGTCCGCCATTGTTTTAGCTGCATGTCTTTAATTATGAGTGACATTGAGCTTCTCCCCATATGTTTCTCATCTCTGGCTCCTTCCCTGGGATGACGTGGCTTTTCACATCATTTGCCCGTTATTTTTTTTCCCCTCTGTTGCATGATTGATATCTTTCTCACTGATTTGCAAGGGCTTATTATATATTAAGGAAATTAGCCCTTTTCTGTCACTTCCATTCTAAATATTTTTCCCAGAGTGTCATATGCCTTTTGATTTTGTTTAGATTTTTTTGTCGTAGTGAGGTTCGAATTTTGTTCTTGGATTTGTCTGTCATATTGAGGCTTCAGTAACAAGCTCACTCCCGGGTTCTATATCAGCCTCCGTGTCCTTTTTGGCCATCACCTCCTCCCCCTTACTGTGGGCATCTTTAGCCATCTTGATTTTGTTGTGATATAAGGCAGTGAGTTAAAGTTCCAGTCTTATTCTTAGCTGTTGCCCAAACACCACTTTTTTATTCTTCCCCTCATTAAAAAAAGGCATGTTTATTGTTCACTAATTCCATATGCATTCATATCTCTTATTTTTCTTTACCCCTTGTCTCACTGAGTCGATCTGTCTGCTCTTTCTGCACCTGCTCCAGCCAAATTAATGATTACATAACCAGGCATTCTCTCCCTTCTTCAGAATTTAGCCAACTACTTTCCTATAATTCCTATATGATCTTTGGTCTTGGGTGAAAATGAACTTCTTCAGAAAAATACTTGGCAAAACTTTTTTTTGAGGGTGGGGAAGGAAAAATATGATAAAATTTACAGATTTTCAAAAAGACAGTTTACAGTAGTGGCTCAGAGGCAAAAACAATTGTTACTCGTTTACTTATGATCTGTGCTGGTTGATTCTTGCAGACTTGACACAAACTTGAGTCACCGGGAAGAGGGAACATCTTCTGGGGAATCATTTCCATCAGATTGTGTGCAAGCCTGTACAGTATTTTCATGACTGATGTGCGAGAGAGGGTCCGGCCCACAGTGGGCAGTACCATCCTTAGGCAGGAGGTCCTGGGTTGTATAAGAAAGCAGGCTGAGCAAGCCACAAGGAGGAAGCCAGTAAGGAGCACCCCTTTGTGATCCACAGTGATGGACATCAGAAGATGAAACAAATCTTTACTTCCCCCAGGTGCTTTGGTCATGGTGTTCATCAAAGCACCAGAAAGCGAGGTAACCCTAAATTCATTCTGTCTGTTTTTAGCCCCCCCCACCTCAACTCTACACCATAAATCAAATATTTCTTCCAATGCTCTATACTAATTGGCTGTTTGCATAACCCTGCAACCCTCTAATACAGTTCCTCATGTTGTGATAACCTCCAACCATCAAATTGTTTTCCTTGCTACTTCATAGCTGTAATTCATAACATGGCTACACTTATGAATTGTAATGTAAATACCTGGTATGCAGGATATCTGATATGCAACCCTGTGAAAGGGTTGTTCAACCCTCAAAGGGGTCAGGACTCAAAGGTTGAGGACAGCAGTTTTAACTAGTGGGTTTTTATACATTCACTTGATAATCACTCTCTGAATTTTCCTATCATTTCCTGCCCCCCCCTGCCATTAGTTTTTCCTAAGTATTTTGGGATGAAATCATATAATCTTCGAATAATAATAATAATAATAATAATAATAATAACAACAACAACAACATTCCTTTTCTACAAGCAAAGCTGGAATCCATTTTTCTTTCTCTTTCTCTACTGCAGTGACTAATATATTCCAGAAGATGCTTGGTAAGAGGGTGGTGGCGGGTCCCCGCTCTGATTCCAAGGCACATGATTTCAGCCTTCCCGCCTTAGCATCTGGCCATATGCGTGTGACAGAAATACCCTGCGAGGACTGTTCGGCTGATTGTTTATTTGTTTTAATCAGAGATTCATGTTTAAATTTATAAATGCCTCTTATGGAATTTGTGGAGATGATCAAATATTTTTCCTTGACATAATATTAAAATAGTGAATCATATTAATAGATGTTCTTATGTTAAAGAATCTCTTTATTTAAGGAATTCACTCTACTAATAGATTTTTCTTACATTAAAATATCTTTTTATTTAAAGAATTAACCCTACTTGATTAAGGTATTTTATTCAGTAGTGAAGATTGAACCTAGGGCCTCCTACTTGTTAGGGAAATGCTCTGAAAGAGCCAAGTGCCCAGCACACCACAGTGAAATTCTAGGCAAGCTCCTACTGAGCCACACCCCCAGCCCCTCACTGGGGGATTCTAGGCAGGGGTTTGATCACTGAGCCATGGCCCCCAGCCCCTCACTGGGAGATTCTAGGCAGGGGCTCCACCCCTGAGCTAATTCCATGTCCTTTTTTCTTTAAATTTGGAGACAGATTCAACGGATACATTGCCCAATCTGACCTTGAACTCAGGCTATAGCCCAAGCAGTCCTGAAATGTATGGCCATCCTACTTCAGCCTCTCACTACTTAGACTTGGGCCACTAGTTCCAGGGCAGCCCTTCCATGCTGAGTATACTATCACCTGTTATTCTAGTATTAGCTAGGATTTATTTCATTCCTGCTCCACTGTTAGAAGCTTGGTTTTGAAACATCTCTGGCAGGTTTTGATATCAGTGCTACTCCTTTAAAAGGTAGTTAGGGGAATTTTTTTTCCCCAAAACTCTTGAGCAGTCAAACAGCACTTGGATCATGTGTCTTTGGAAGGATTCATAGAATCGAGGTGAGGAAACACGGCGGTATGGTGCATTCTTAGCTCATCAGTGTCTCTCACTCTTTTCTTCATGGTAATTGGCTAACTTGAATCTCTGTCTGTCTCTGTCTGTCTCTGTCTGTCTCTGTCTGTCTCTATCTGTCTCTGTCTCTGTCTGTCTCTGTGTCTGTCTCTGTCTCTCTGTCTCTCTCTGCCCCTCCATTTCTCCCTCTTTTCCTCTCTCTCTCCCTCTCTCCCTCTTTCTCTCTTCCTCTTTCTTCCTTTCTCCCTCCCCCTCCCCCACAGAGTCAATTTCTCTTTGGCAAAAAGGTATCCATTTAGCTCACTGAAAATTCTTTACACACAATTAAACAACACATTCTCCTCTTAAACTTCTTAATATATGCCTATGGGTGTTCTGCCTGCATGCATGCCTGTGCACAAGTGGCCAGAAGAGGGTGTCAGATCCCCTGGGACTGGAGTTACAAGCAGTGGTGAGCCACCATGTAGGCTCTGGGAATCGAACCTGGGTCCTCTGCAAGAATAGAACACTGAGCCATCCCTCCAGCGCTGCAATGCATTCTTTATACAGGGTTTTATCCATTTAATTCTCTCAGGTTTTGTGGGTCTATGTTGTCTTTATCCAGACAGCTCAGGATTTCTCAGCTCTTTTCTGGGGGAGGGGAAGTTCGTCTGTGAAGTAGGTTTGTGTAACACAGTGCTTTCCAGACATGTCCGAGTATCACCTTCAAAACATTTCTCCCAGCTGAAGATCACTGACGTGGCTATTTTGTTCTGCCTGTACACACACACACACACACACACACACACACACACACACATGTCCCTGTACTGTGAACTCAGTACTTAGTTTACTTGTTTTCTTCACTTGTTATTAAATAATGAAGATTTTTGTTTATATGTTTTTGCTTTGTTTGTTTTGTTTTGTTTTTCGAGACAGGGTTTCTCTGTGTAGCCCTGGCTGTCCTGGAACTCTCTCTGTAGACCAAGCTGGCCTTGAACTCAGAAATCTGCCTGCCTCTGCCTCCCAAGTGCTGGATTAAAGGCATAAATAATATAGATTTTAAACAGCATTTATTAATTTTATGTGTATGGATGTCTTACCTGAATGCATGTTTGTGCACTATGTGGATGTAGTCCCCACAGAGGCCAGAAGAGGGCACTGGTTGCCCTGGAACTGCAGTTATAAAAAGGTTGCCAGCTTCTATGTGGGTGTGAGACTTGAATTGGGGTCCACTGAGCCTCTAATCTGTGTTTTAAAGCTTGTTATACCTATGTCTCTTTGATACACAGTTTGTTTGTTTGTTTTTTTTAACTAGGGATTCTGCTTTAATTTCTACTTTATCTTGAATACTCTCTGATCTTTAAAATGTTCTAAATGTCCAGGTGTTTTGTTTCTTAATTTAGAAACTGGAACTCGGCTTCACAGACACTCTGTACAGAGACCACACCATTTAACTCTCTGGAGTACGGTTGGTTATAAGCTGGATTCCCTTATGATCAAATTACAGTAGTTGTGTGTATATGTTTTTTGGACATTAGAAAGAACGCTGGTTTTCTACTTCAGGAGGGCAGAACTCCTACATCTTCTCGATTGTGCACAGGTTCTCATACCCTCCCTCGGAGTCCTCTTTTCTTTAGTTAGAGTCCTTAGGACTGTGGGTGCTTTGCTCAGTGGTTTTACATCTGGGTGCTTTGCTCAGTGGTTTTACATCTGGGTGCTTTGCTCTGTGGTTTTACATTTGGGTACATTTGCTCATCAGTCACTGAGTCTGGTTGAACTTATTAGTGTGAGGTGAGTCCAATTTCATTTAAGTTTATCTGATACAAATACCAAATTTTAATTTTATTTGCCTAAAGAAGTACATATAAATGATCACGGTTTATTTTAGGCATTATCACAAAAGGACTTACATGCATCCATTACAACGACCAGCAAAAGCATGCTTTCTTTTCATAAGTAAGTGCATTAGTCATATTCTATCATTGTAACAAAACACCGGAGAGAGGTCAGTTAGGAATAGAAAAAGGTTATTTGGCTCACAGTTTTGGAGGCTCCAGTTCATGATCAGTTGGTCCACTGCTTTGAGCCTGTAACAAGACTGTATTGTGACATTCACCCTGGTTAGAAATAAAATAAATAAGATAAAATAAAGAGTGTAAGTCTAATATCCTCCAAAAGGCACACCCCCAAAAGACACAGAGACCTTCCATTGGCTCACACTTTGGGGGAGTATGCAAGATCCAAGCTATATGGATGTGAAAACCATACTGAGCTCTAGTTGGACAAGTTTATGTTAACATTCCTCTTACCATTTGTTTTATTTTTCCTGTTGGTGTGGTACAATTTCCTGACAAAAGCCACTTCCCAAGAAAGGGTTGCTTTGGTGCACAGCATGAGGGTGTGAGCCTCTTCACCATACAGGAGCTCTGGTGGCAAGAGTGGGTACCCAGAGGCAGCCAATCATTGTGGTCTCAGACTCGAGCCCCAGGAGCTATGCTGTGCACACTGAGTTGAGGGTGGGTAGTCCTAGCTCACTTTATCCAACTCACCTATCTCCCCTCAGGCTTGCCCACAGATTAACCTGATCTAAACACCCTTCACGCAGATGCACCCAGAGGCCCATCTCTCAAATGTCCCCAGGTCCTGACAAGCTGACAGTCAACGCTAACAATCCCATGTTGCCATTTTAAAAGCCACCTGCTATGTCTTCTGAGCTTTCTTCGTCTGTGTGTGCTTGCGTTTGTGCAGTAGCAGCTGAGAAACTGCAGTGTTTCTTGGCCACCACTATACTTTAATAACACTCCCAAGCCGTCTGATGTATATGTGCATTTTTGTTAGTTCTTTAAACCCTCTGAGGGTTTCCCAAGTCTAGGTGGACTATCTCAACTAAAGATCATATTTTAGCTGGGTGTGGTGGCGCACGCCTTTAATCCCAGCACTTGGGAGGCAGAGGCAGGTGAATTTCTGAGTTTGAGGCCAGCCTGGTCTACAGAGTGAGTTCCAGGACAGCCAGGGCTACACAGAGAAACCCTGTCTCAACCCCCCCCCCAAAAAAAAATCATATTTCTTTATTTGAGGAGCATGCTATTGCTCTGTGTGGTTTTGTTTTTGCTATTTTTTTAAATACTGCTTTCTTCAGAGACATGAACATGCCGAGGGATTTTTGGCTAGCTGTACATCAGTCTCTCCACTCTTTCAGTCGTTTGCTTCAGTTTTTGATTTTTAAACTTTGTTTACTTTCTCAAGTCCGCCTGTTAGAGCTTTTCTTAGCCTATCTATTTGACTCATTCTGTGTCTAATAGAGCTTTGAACTCAGCCATTTGATCGTTGGTTTCCCTTCAGTATTACTGCCTCAAAGATCTCACATTGGGCTGATTTGTAAGCAGAGTGTCATTACCCCCACTTCAACTCTTCTGTGTCTCCCTTCATATATATATATATATATATATATATATATATATATATATATATATATATATATGCATATATATGCATGTGTATATGCATGTATATATGTGTGTGTATGCATGCATATATATATGCATGTGTATATGTATATGCATGTATGTGTGCATGTGCATGTCTATGTGTATGTATGTATGTATGTATGTATGTATGTATGTATTCAGGACTGGCTACTTGGGACTAGGTAAACTATCAGGAGCCTCATTCCTGAAGAAGACTGAGTATCTCTCTCTTAGCCATCAATCCCCTGTGGCTCTTCATGTAGGTGTGGGGCCTTGTGGAACTTCCCTCCTCCATATTAGAAGTTCACCAGTGTTGTCACTGTGTGTGTCTTCTCCAGGCAACCTTATTGTTGCAATTCCATGAGCGCAGCTTCTGCCCATTGTGCATGCCCCACCCCTCTGCTGGCATGCATGAGGGAGTGTGGAGAGGGAAGTACGTGCACTGGTGAAGGCCACAGCTCCCACCCATCCCTTACCCCTCTGGATGTCCATCCCTTACCCCTCCAGATGTCAGCTATGGCTCTCTGTGAAGTTCCCATGTTACCATTTCCTCTTTGATTATGCTTCCTATTTTCCATCTACCTTTAGTAAAGAGTAACTTGTAGACTTCATCCCAATATCAGATTCTTTCATGAAGAAAAAGAAAATGTTTGCTTTGCTAGTTTGTATTTCTAGTAACTGGACCAGTTCTTGGAATACAATAGGTGCTCAATAAATATCCGTTGAATGAATGGGTGCCTATGGGTGCCAGACATGTGACATAAAGTTATGGCATGGAATTCATATTTACACTGTATTTATGTCATCATGTCCCATTTTCTGTAGTTTTGTTTTCTGCTGTCTTAGTTATCTGCAATCAACTATAGCTCAAGAATATCAAATCAAGACCGGGGCGGGGTGGGGAGGGGGGGTCGGCTCAGTGGTTAAGAGCACTTGCTGCACTTCCAGAGGACCCGGGTTCAATTCCCAGTACCTGTATGGCAGCTCAAAATAATCTGTAATTCCAGTTCTAGGGGATTTTATATTTTCTTTTGCCTTGCATGTACAGCGGACATGTATATTGTACACAGATGTACATACAGGCAAAACACCCACAGACATAAAATAAAAATAAACAGAACCTGAAGAGAATATTCCATGAAAAACTCCAGAAATCAACTACGCTTTTAGTTGTGCACCATTCTGAGTAGCTCAGAGCCCACCCTGATCTGTCCACTCCAGCGTGACTCATGCCTTTGTCCAGTGTGTCCACGCAGTGTATACTATCTCCCCATCAGTTGCTTGGGAGTTATCCTAGTTATCAATTTCAGAATGCCAGTGCATGTGGTTAAAGTTTCTACCATCACCGGGCAAGCACCAATCATCCTGCACCATCGAGTCACTCGGATACCATTCCATCCTACAACATCATCAAAGAAAGAGAGGAGAGACCAGCACAGCAGAATGGAGGGGAGGACAGACAGAGGAAAGGAGAGGGCGAGACTCTCAGTAACCCTTAGAGCAGAATATTGCAAAAACTATGATTTCATTGGTAGAAGTTATTCATCATACTCATTTCCTTCTTCTCTTCTCTTCTCTTCTCTTCTCTTCTCTTCTCTTCTCTTCTCTTCTCTTCTCTTCTCTTCTCTTCTCTTCTCTTCTCTCCTCTCCTCTCCTCTCCTCTCCTCACCTCTCCTCTCTTCTTTCCTTTCCTTTTCTTTCTTTTTTTTTTTTGGATCATACTCATTTCTAAGTTATGCATCACACGTGGGTATCTGAGATCTGTGAAGACTTTAGGAACATCTGTGATTTGAGTGCATCCACTGGATTCTTGGAGGAGAGAAATATTTTTTTAAAGAAAAAGGCAAAAAGAAAGAGAAAACAGCAGCAACAAACATCAACACTATCAGGGGCAGATCGGAACAGTCTGGCAGGGATTGGTGCAGGGGACTGACTAGTCAGCTGCAGCGTCCACATGGTCCAAGGACAGACATGGTGGAGGCACCAGGGCACACTGCGTTCTCCTGCTGTAGGCTCACCATCCACGCTCGCTGCTCAGCAGACGTGGCTTTTCTCCTGCACTACGATGCAGAGTCTAAATGTCACCCCCTGTGCACCAGTGGTGACTGCAGTGAGCTGTCGTGGTGAGCTGTCTAAAGGGGGTGTCAACTCATCGGACAGGGTATAATTTCCTTCAATGTGCTCTTGTCTTATTTTAGTTCAACATCATTCCCCAGTTGCAAACCTTTTGAATGACACACAGAATGCAAAACAACATAAAAGGTCCTCCCTCAGGCAGATTTGTGTCCAGGTAGATCTTTAATTATTCTTTTGAATCCTTATATTAATGTGCTACCCTCATTCTGGCACACACACACACACACACAAATTAAAGTCTGATGGAAAAGATTCATGTCATCTGTACTAGGGTTTTATTTCATATTTTGTGATAGCCTTTATATTTTTAGCAGCCAGGAACAAAAGGAAGGACCTTCCTAATCAAGAGCATTCTCTAGATGCAGAACCGCAGACAATATTTGCAATAAATAGGAAATAAATGGTCTCCCAGTCTTCTGAGGTGACATTTAGAATCTGGTGTTCAGCTGTAGGAAGTAATTTTAGTCAGATCTGAAGGAAAGCATGAACATACTTTGGGGGTGGGCGGATAAGAAGAGGAGCTCTTAGATTAAAAAAAAAATAATACTTAAGTCTGTTCTGTCATCTAATTCCACTCCGAAATTAAGGACACTTGCCAGTGTTTGTCAGATTGACATGTGGTAGGCCTTGAATATGTGTATAATCTGTATTTGCCAATTATACTTCAGCCAAGCTGGATGAAAGATTTTAATAAGAATAACAATAATAACAGTTTAATTTATCTTTTGAAAATTTTATATGTGAATATTCTATTTACATCATTCCCCCATTCTCTTCTCTCATGTCCCTCCCAACTCTTTTCGGATTTATGGCACCTTATTTTTAATTATAACCTCTGTATACACATATATATGTATTTATATAACTCTATTAGTGCAGCCTTCTGGGTTCACTTAGTGTTGCTGATATGTGTTTAAGGATGACCCCTTGGGTCTGGATAAGCAACCAGGCTCTTGACCCTGGAGGAGACTGATCCTTCCTCTTAGACACCATCAGTTGTCTGTAGTTCAAAGGGTAAAGCCCCATGAGACTTCCCCATCCGTGTCGGAGAATCATTCTTTGGGTCAAGCAACTACTTTGTTGAGTTTTCCTGGGCTCAGCTTCCCGAGATATCATATAGAAGAGACTGTCTTCCAGCAGAGTCCCATCCTGGTCCTCTGGCCCTTACAATCTTTCTATCCCCCTGTTCTGGGGTGTTCCATAAGCCTTAGATGTGGCTCTGTTCACTGACCACATGGATGTCACAGCTAGGTCTCTCCTGCTGTACCAAGCCCTGGCATATTCTGTGCAGCTTTGCTCCTCACAGTGCTGGGTTTTGTTGCTACTGCTGTGTAGTGTCGTGGCTCTATCAGCCTAGGCTGGGCACCCCCTCCATCAGTTGGTCTCCCCATTATGCCCAGTTGTGGCTTTCTGTGATGGTCTTCATCTTCTACAAAATGAAGCTTCTTTGATAAGGGGTGAGAGCTGCCATATGACCCAGATAATGCTATTTATACCAAGAATGAAGCAACTTGATAGTATTTAAAATATTGAAGTTTTTAAAATATCATTTCTAATTAATGCATAAAAAAATATATATATATGTATGTATATATATATATATATATATATATATATATATTGGAACATCATGTCATGCTTCTACAACGTATATGTGTTATAATCAAATCAGGATGTCCACCTTCTTAAATAATGTGTGTGTGTGTGTGTGTGTGTGTGTGTGTGTGTGTTAAACACTCACAGATTGTACCACAAACCTTGAAATGCTATGTGTTTCAGGATTTACTGTCACACCCATAATTCCACGCCTACCCACCTACCTCTACCATCTCTTCTTCCCCTGCTATCCCCAGAGTCTGATAAGACCATTTTACTGTTTATACCTATGGCTGGATAATTCCCCTGGCACCCCACATCCCCCACCTCCCTGAACAGCAGTAGAGGTATCTTCTGCAGATCATTATGGACTATCTGACAGCCTTTCTATGGGTGCTGACCTCTGTCATCATGCTTGAGGTCAGACTACAGAAAGGGGATGCTGCCTCTTTGCACCATAAGAAGGTTACAAAGTCCAGACTTTATGGAGCTCAGAGGTTGAAGTAAAATGTCTCCTCTGTACCCATGAAGCTGTTTGCTAGTCAGTAGCATGCGCCTGCAATCCCTGCCTGAGAATGGCTCATGGCCAATGAGAGTGAAATGCATGGTCCACTCAACACTTGGACTGCAGTGAGGATGCTGTTTGAGGAGATCTGGGGGGTATGGTCTTGTTGGAGAAGGAAGTCACTTGAGTGGGGCTTTGAGGGGTTCATTACTCGGGCCATTCCCAGTTGCTCTTTCTGCTTCATGCCTGTGGTTCAAGCTGTGAGTGAGCCCTCGGCGTCCTGCTCCAGCCACTCTGCCAACTCTTGGCTGCTTGTCTCTGGGCTCGTACCCCTCTAAACCTATAAGCCAAGATAAAAGCTTTTTCTTCTATAACTTGCCATGGTTGTAGAGATTCATTACAGCAACAGAAAAGTAGATAAGACAATTTAGGGGATGGAGGCTAGAGGATTTTGAGTTCCAGGTGACCTGGGCAGGCTACAGAGTAAGTCCTTATCTCAAGAAAAGGAAGGGAGGAAGGAAAGGGAAGAAAGAGAGGGGAGGGAGGAAGGGAGGGAGGGAGGGAGGGTGAGAGAAAGGAAGGGAAGGAGGGAGAAAGAAAGAGAGGGGAGGAAATGTAAACCTAAGAGTGTTCATACTTTTTAATGATTTATTTTGATATTTTAATTATGTGTGTGTGCTGATGTGGAATGTGGATATAGACACATGAGTGCAGGTGCCTGTGGAACCCAGAGGCATCAGATCCCCAGGATCTGAAATTTTAGGGTGTTGTGTGTCCCTGGCCTGGGTGCTCAGAACCCAACTCAGGTCCTCTGCAAGATTCGTAAGTGCTCTTAAGCACCAGGCCATCTTTCCAGCTCTGTTTCATTGTTTAAAAACAAAAACAAAAACAAAAACAACAACAACAACAAAAAACATGCAGAGCTGCAAATCTAAAACAGTACCACTACCACCACCACCACCACCACTACCCCCCCCCCACACCCACCCAATAAAGTTTGTCTTAAACACGACAGAGTGTGAAACTATGACAAACACAGAGCTAGGGTAGAGGACTTCTGGCCATGGAACCTGAGGCTTTCAGGCAGAGCAGTGTTGCCCACAGATGGAGGGTACATTTGACTAGGCTTCACTATAGCCTCTGGGGATTGAGACCTTCCGAGCATCACCCGAGACCCATGTTCCTTTGTTTTCCTCTTTAATTTAGACCCTTTCCTCTTTGGAATCCTGCTTGATTCATTTGCATGTTAACCACAGCACATTGAAACAGTGCCCTTCAATTCATAGGCACACTCCTCGAACCAGCAGATTAAAGAACGGCTTGCACAGTTGAACAGAAACCTGTAGCAATCAAAGCTGGCTCACCATGAACTTCCAGGCCTGGGCCTGAAGCATCCATTTCTCCCGCTGGTGTGAGCCCGAGCTTCAGTTTTTTTCCCCATTGCTTTTCAACTGGCCCTCAGGCAGGTGGGAAGAATAGGTTCCCTGTTATTTATTTGGGTGTTTTGGGTAATTTGCCGTGTATAAAAAGCTATAAGTATAGAAACAGCTGTACCTCCCAAAGAAGGGGCTCGTAATGCAGCCTTAAGTGCCGGTCAGCAGGTACAAACCTCAGGGACATCAGCAAAGTCCACGCTAAGCTCCGGCTTAGGAAGCAGTGGTGTTCTGAGAGGACAATGGCCGCTGGATGGTTGGGGCAGCTAATGCCCTAGGTTCCCCATCCCCATTACTGCCATGGCCTCTTGGATCCTGGTTCCCAGTATGTCAGAAGTGCTGCTCTGTATTGGCTGTGTTAGAAATCGTAAGATACAGAGGCTTTTTTGCTAGAAAAGTTTAAGAGGCAGGCCCATGCTCACACCCCTTAAGGTCTTTTTTGTTTAAAAAATAGTCCCTGTAGCGAGAGGCTTTGGGGTTGTGGATGGGCCGGGGGTGGGGGGCCGGGGGTGGGGGGCCGGGGGTGGGGGGAGGGTGATGCTTTATACCTCTGTCCTTTCCAGCTATTTAAGGATTTAAGGAGACGTTATATGAATGCAGTACAGCCTGCAGCAGCCTGACTCCAAGCTCAGCTGACCTGAGTTGGTGGTCCAATCACTATCGGGCATCACCAGAGTAGAAGAGGCTACATGTCCCAGTTAGTGAGGGAGAATGTTGGCCTCTAGTGGCTTTCATTAGCCTCTGAGGTCCTGAGGCTCCTAGCACCTCCATAAGTCCCTAGACAGCCAGAGCAGGAACCCTAGACAGCCATGACACTTCATTTAGCCTGCACTATTCATCCCCCTGATCACAGGAACTCTGACCCACCGTGATCTTAGGTAGAAAGTTGATAGTGTCTTCCTTACCCCTACCACCAGATTTTCCCATGTCCTCACATCTGTACACTGCTTTCAGAATGAGTCTGGAGACTGTCTTCAATCCTTTCTCCTCATCTCAGCGAACCAAGTGCACTGGGACCTGATGACCCCCCCCCCCCCCCCTACATTACGAATAGTTTTCCTGTTGCCTCCACTGCAGAGCCTGTTCTCGGCTCAGCTCAGTGTTTCTCTCCATGTCTTGCCTGACATTGCTAGGGAAGTTCAGATCC
>LR749490.1:3479346-3520009 GCA_902729485.2 Mus minutoides | reverse complement strand
CTCTCTGGGTAAAAGCTGTCAAGCTCCTGTCTCAAAGCCACCACACAGCCCATGTCCTTTGCCCCCTGAAGGGCATTCACACACTAAATGGCATGGTGAATATGGCTCCTTACCTTGTGCAGGTCTTTTTCATCTATGATATCCCAGAGCATCCTTTTCTGGGGATCCCTCCCCCGTTTAAGCTCCAACAATTCTCATTCTAGATTTCTCCCCAGTCTGTCTCCAGCGTGTGTTACCATCTGCTACTCTAGCATCCCCTGCGTGGATAAAGAGTTTGGCTACTTATCTGGTTAGTCAAACTCCAGCACTTCATGGGTGCTTGGTGCCAGAAGGTCTTTAAAATATATCAAGTGAATGAGTGGATAGATGGATGGAAGAAAGGATGAATGAATGAAAAATTTCCTCTGTGTTTTATGGGTTAGAGAGGTTGTGTGCCTTATGAGACAAGGTTCTGAAGTGAGCCTGTCTCACTATGACTTTATTCTATTAGTTCATTTTTGTGTGGCAATAACAAAATGCCCGAGGATGGGTAATTTATAAAGTAAGGGGGTTACTTAACTCATGAGTCTTATAGCTGGAAGGGTAAAACAATGTGGTATCCTGGTTAGGGCCCTCTGGCTTTATCACAGCTTCATGTAGTAGTGACCAAAGCCACCTTTGGGGTGGCCTTGCTTTGTCATAACCCATCCTTTGTACAGCAAATTCACTCCTGTGAGATCCGGTCTACTCCAAGAGACCTACATTAATCCATTCTTCAGGATGGGGCCCTCATGACCTAATTACTGTCCACTAAGCCTGCCCCAATCCTATTGTTACAGGGAACAATCCTCAAACACACAAACCTTTGGGGAACAAGCCCTTTGCAACTCTTAGCAACTACTACATAAACCCTCTCTCCTGCTTTATAAAATTCAGCCTAGAAGCTAGCTGGAGATTCCATGGTGTGTGTGGTACTCCGAGATCTAGACTGACATACAAGAAGATCTCTAAGTTCAGTCATTCTGTGAGAATTCTTGGTGTTCTTGTTGGCCCCTCCCCTTTCTGCCTGTCCTAACATCTAGGCCCGTTAGTCATTCTAGACTCTTCTTTCTCATTGTGGGTCCTGCTCTTAGAGCCCAGGGCCCGCCATGCGCCTTGGTCTTCCTCACATGGCCGTAGGTGTTCCTCCAGGGCTTGAGGAAGGCCTCAGCAAGGAGAGTAAGGACTTCTTAGGAGGGATCCGTTTTAGATGTATTTTAAGTTTTATATGTGGTTGTGCCTGGGAGTGCGGTATGCACAAAGGCTGGCAGAGTCTGATCTCTTGGAGCTGGAGTTATAGGTAGTTGGAAGTCACGTGATGTGGGTGATGGTAACTGAGCTTGGCTCCTCCAAAACAGCACTATGAGTGCTTAATGAGTCACTGGACCACGTATCCAGCCTTGGGAATATTAAAAAAAAAAAAAGTCACATAGGCTTTCAGATTCCTCCCTATGTATGATGGGTCATGAAGGTTTCTGCTTGGTTGGTTGCTTGATTGGTTTAGGTTTGTTTGTTTGTTTGTTTGTTTGGATGTTAGAGGAAAGAATTCAAAAATCATATCTCCTGTAAGGTGGCTATTATTCTTAACACCTGCTCAATTTAAACATGACTACATTAAAATGTTTAAAGTTTGGTGACCTTGGGCATGAAAAGCTGGTTGGGGTGTGGCTACCTAGGTTTAGGGGATGGCAGCCATAAATAGCACTACGGGCTGAGGCCTCTGACTGAGGTCCCAGTTCGGGTTCCAGGGGAGCACAGCTGACCTAGTCCAGGTGAGCTTTGTAAATCACAAGATGGCGGGTGTAAACTCAGGGCTCCTGTCTCTCCTTATCCACCCACCATGGAGTCCCACCGTGGAGTCGTTATTCTCTTGCCTGATATGTGAGCAGGAAGCATTTGATCTGCGACCACCTGCTTGCGACACCTTCTCTCCAGGCAGGTCTGAGGTAAGCCTCAGCCCCATTATGCCAAAACCAGGAAAAGAAGGTTAAGTTTTCCTACAGATCATCACGGCAAACGCCAGAGGCCGCCATTCAGGAAATGTTTTTTCTCTGTGAACAGGAATCATGTAGAAGCTTGGTATAATTTAACTATCTTGATCTTCATAAGCACTGGGTGGCATTAGAAACTGCGTACCCAGTCCAGTCGAGGTCTTACAGCTGAAGGGTGTGCGCTCCCCAGTGTGACTCATTCAGGGAGCGCTCTGTACACCATCTGTACCCCCAAGTCAGCTCAGATAGCTCCTAGGCAGAAATAATACCACGGAGTGACTGGACCTCTGGTGCGGGGACTGACGTGGGCGGGGAATACCACAGTACTTTGGGGGCTTGAAGTTAAAGCTAGAGGCAGGAAAAGGCCTCCTGGCTTGTTCAGTACCCTGCCTTAGGATCTCTCTCTCTCTCTCTCTCTCTCTCTCTCTCTCTCTCTCTCTCTCTCTCTCAATGGCAGCTACATGAAAGAATTAAAAGAATGACAGTGGCTAAGACATTTCCAATTTTTCCCCCTCGTATTGGCAAGAGGTTACATCACAAGTTCCAACTATTTACCAAGGAAAACGTATTATATGAAAAGAAGAAAATTTGATTAAAAAAAAAAAAAAAGCATCCACAAAACACTGCCTGCTCCTTTTTGCCGCTTGGTCCAGTCTGTCTCCATGGAAGGGAGAGAGGCAGGAGATGTCGCTGGCTGGAGCAAGGTGATAAATAACTCAAAGGTGTCAGACAGACGAAAGAATTATGCCTGTCTGACCTATGAGGGGATAAATCCCCAGCCTCCGCTTATGGCCAGGAGATGTGACTTTAAATGCCATAAAAATTTAGCATTTCCCCCTTCCTAATTGTCTTCTATAATTTTGCCAGATTTATTAAAACAAGATTTGGGGGGGGGTATTTTTTTTCCTTCTATTCACTGGTAGAATGTGCTCTTTAGTATCATTTTACATAATTTAATACAATTTGTTCCATCCATTGATTTTCATGGGGATACAAGCTGTTCGCTTGTGCAAAAGCTGGCATAGGCATAAGAGCTGGCATCAAGGCACCTCCAGGAGCCCGACGCTGCAAAGTTCGGGGGGGGGGGGCGCTTCGGCCATTTTGAAGCAGATCCCGTGGAGCTGTGATTTTGTTTTTCCAGGCTTGCTTCTGTCCCCTGATGGAGACGCAGGAAGGGGACCCTGGGCCACACCACAGCTGAGCTTGAGAGGGGACTTGAGTTCCCCCCTCCAAGTGATGTGAGAGACGCTCTCCCCTAAATGTGCAGCCTGATGGAGAAACACAGGTGTTTCTTAATTACTTGTGCAGAAGGGAAGTGAGCGCTGAGAGGATGTGATGCAGGGGTGACCGAGCCAGACTGGGGCGTCCAGCCAGCAACAGCCACACTCTGATACAGGGAGTGTGCTCACCTTCAGTACCCTGCCTCCAAACCCCATCACGTTTATGAGATTGGAGAAGTGTGAATTTTAAGGCTCAGCCAAACCCTCAATAAGTGGAAAGAGATGGACGCACAGCAGTCAGAAGATAGCGATGAAGTCTCTGGAGCCCCGTCCTGGTGAGGCTCAGCCACGAGGGGTTTCCCATTAGTTGCCTCCCGATACAGTTCCCACTGGGCTCCTCTGACTGGTCTATATTTTGAAGGGGAAGCTGTTATTTCTCAACTCTAGGTATGAGGCAGGAGGATGAGGTCCTAGTGGCACCTTCATTGTGCCGGGTGCCCTTGGGCCTGAAGCCCCACCTCTCGGATTGCAGTACCCCTGCCATAATGCCTCTTAATCCCTCTATATACTGCAGACATAGGGATTCAGTGGGATTCTGTGTGGTCGCAGGTAGAGATAATGTTCTCCTTCTTTGCTCTCTCTGACATTGCCCTGCCTCTTGTAGTGACCCGAAGTAGGTGTGTGGCCTGTCTCCTGTAGAGAGCATGGCCTCTCTGTTCACCCCTGACCCATGCGTGGTGCTAGCAGACAGGCTCAGCCCCGATGTGCCTGAGTATTCTAAGCATGCGGTGGCCTTTGCTCCTGGCATTCTGAGTACCGATCACATGGCACTCCAGGACCGGCATTACCCTGCCTGCTTCTGTTTCCTGTGGCCAGAGCTCAGGGACAGGGCTTGTCATGTTACACCAGTTGACAGAGATACAGCTCCTCCCGGGTGGACCCTCTCTGCATGAGGGTGCCCCAAACAGTGATGAATCATCCCCTTCCCAGTACCCCTAGGGGACAGCTAAGTAGGCCAAATGAAAGGATCTGAGCTGGCTGCTGGCCAGGGCACAGGGCTAATCCTTGCCTCTGTGGAAGAGCCTGGGGCTGAAGGCTCTGCCACCAGTCAAAGCCGCCTGTTACAGTGCAGGCCTGGCAGCCCTGTCACCACTCTTGAGACCTTGGAGACCTCCTACTTGCCTCTTCCATTCCCGGAACTCTGATTGTGGGCAGGGACACAAAGTTGCCTCCATTTTTTGCCCAGGAAGACAGAGAAGGGGACACAGAACACCTTGGCACTCCATTCTACGTCAGAACACCTTGTGCCTGTTGGATGGGTGTTATCCAAGGGAGAAGAGGCTGTGTATGGCGATTCAGTCTTGTTTGTTCAGATAGAACACAGTGGGGAAATGGTGACAGCCCTGGTGGGTGCTTGTAACTGACTTTGGCCCTGGATCAAACCCTGAATCCAGTCTTAACATATCTGTCCTGCATATGGAAGGTGTGGTGAGTAGGGCTGTCGCTGAGCATCCAGTGTCGCATGCTGGCTATGCACGTGACAGCCCGTTTGCCTTTCACTTGCTTCCACCAGTCCTTTGAAGTGTCTCCATTTCATCAAGGAAGAAATGAGGATCAGAGTAGTCAGGCAGTTTGCCCCAGGTTGCAGAGCCAGTGAGTGGCCACCATGAGAGGACACTGGGTTCCCCAGTCTCTCATGATCTGCTCCTCCTCTGCATCTGGGCGTCTCTCTCTGCTCGCACTGTATTGGCATTCCTGTACTCACAAATCCAGGGAGTCGTACAATCCTCACCTGGTGGAAGGAAAGCCAAGATGTAGGAGAGGGAGGAGCCCTCACTGGCACACCAGTCCTGTGTTGTGCCACAACAAGATGGAGCTGAACAACCCCAAACATCCCAGAACACCAGTTAGTGCAACGTGCAGGCTCTGCACTCTGGTATCTGTGAAGAGAGCATCCATGCTAAAGACAGGGCTAGCTCAGGCAAGAAGCCACAGCGGGTGTGAACTGGGGAAACAGAGGCTCCTGGGTAGAGTCGGGTTGTGGTAAGATTAGCTGTGGAGGCTGAGAGAACCTGGGAGCACCAGCAGCCATCCGTAGTACCTCAGCGGGGTTGCACGGTCAGGGAGAGCCTGAAATTGGGCCTCGCTCATGTACTCACTCACCCATTCATTGATTCACTGAAAACACTGTGTATCTCAGACACTAGCTGAGATTGTGATAGGGGAGGGACACATCGGTTGAGAAAAGCAACCCATGCCTGTTCTCAGAGAGATGCTCTGTGTGTGTGTGTGTGTGTGTGTGTGTGTGTGTGTGTGTGTATCTATCTGTGTGTGCATGTGTGTGTATATGTATGTGTGTCTGTGTGTGTGTGTATCTGTGCGTGTGTATATCTATCTGTGTGTGTATGTGTGTGTATATGTATGTGTGTCTGTGTGTGTGTGTGCATGTGTCTGTATGTGTATTTATCTATGTGTGTGTCTGTATGTGTTCCTATATGTGTATCTGTATGTGTGTCTCTGTGTGTGTGCGCGTGCACATGCACTGACAAGTACCTGCTCCTGTGTGCCTGTTCCTACATTTGCATAGTCATTTGTGCCTGGGCGTGCCAGGACTTGGATTTCCTGCAAGAGAAAAGAGACTCCGGGCAGGCACAAGACCAGGCTGAGCCTCCTTTCAGCCCTGGCCCACAGACCCTGCCAGCAGCTTCTGCTGCGAGTGGAGCTTTGAAAAATCCTCGTTTCTCCAGAAAGCCCTGCTTGGCACAGTCTGCGCCCCTTCTGCCAGCTCTTCTTTCCCAGGAGCTGCTCCCACCTTGCAGGCTAGGTCATTGTCAGGACTCATGGCTCCCAGGGTCAAGGTGAACTGAGAGAAGCAGCCACCCAGGGTTGCAAGTGAGGCCAGGCTGGGCATCACAGGAAAGCTCCTTTTTTTTTTTTCCTAATTGCTCACCCAGTCACTTCCTGAAAAATTAATTTGCAAATGAATCCTATTTATTGAGACCTTCTGGATTGGATAACAGATGCAGCCTGGCCTGTTCCAGAAGACCATCCAGAAAAGAGATCCTACTGCAGTCAGTGGACAAAAGGATGCTTGCTGGCCAAGCCCACTGCCCTGTCTGAGCTCCACATTCAAGGTGGGCATGCGTAGATTTGGAAGGCTCCCCAGAATTGGGGCTCCAGTCTGCAAGGCGCCTGGAGAACACGCTGAGCTGGGCGCTCCCGGCCGGCTCTCTGGATTGGTTCTCCTGTAGCCCTCAGAAACAACCAGAAGCCGGCTCCCCCTCCCTGGCCATCTGCTTGAAGCATCTGGTAATCAGGTGCAAGCCCCACACCGGAGCATTGAAGCTGAAATGTGCAGTCACCTTGCCACCCACACTGGCTTTTGTTGCTGCGCCAGGCTGCCCCTCTTTGTGTCAGGGAGAATGGTTTGGGGTTGGAAATTGAACTACTGACACCAAGACTTCAACACTTCAATGTAGCTCATTGAGATCCCGGAGCTGGCGTGGTCTCTAGATCCTCCCACTCGGGTCTTTGGACTTGTGTAGAGGAAAAAGCTTAGGCTTTCAGGAGTGTGAGAGAAGAACGTTCTCTTCAGCTTGCTGAGTAAAGTAGATACTGATATCTGAATCCTGATATGCAGGGAAAAAGCAAACCAACCAACCAATCACTACTGACAAGCCCCTATGTCTGTGCTATGTCTCTAACACCAATAGTGGGCATGCTTCCAATGTTCCTGTGGTCCAGTGACCAAGGGTAAATTTGAGGGACCACCAAAACATGCAGCAGGTGGGGATGGGGGTCTGGGGATTCTGTTAGCAAGGCTGCTTGCATCTCTCGTTCTGAAACAAGTGTTTGGAAGGCAACGTAGGTGTTGGTAATATTACAAATATCTTTTGCTTTAGCTTGTATGCACATAGGAAGGCACCCATGAGTTAATACAGGGTGATTCTGCCCAAGGTACCTAATCTACTACCTGAAGCACTGGAGTCACAGCCCACACACGGAGACTGATTACATAAAGAGAGGCTTTTGCTATCTATTAGTTCTTATAGACATGACCATGTGTGCTACTTCTGAATAGCTGGTGGGGAGGGAGCCTGTCATCCAGGAAACTTGAGCCCATGGCCACTGCACTTACAGATCTCTCTCACAAAGACCAGAAGATGGCCATGCGGGGCTATTAAGCTATGGCTAACTGCTTGTTGGAATCAGTTTCATATGCCTTTGCCTTCCTTAATTGTCAGTGTGATCTTAAAGAAGCATGTGAGGTCCTACTGTGTGTAGGGAATGCTCCTCCTCTCTGTCTTTCTGGATGTGTTGTGGGAAGGACACATGATGGGATACATAGAGACTGTTCTATAAAAAGCGGAAGTCCTGCCCATGCCCAGTAGATGTGTATTCATCTCTTACAGAAAGTCTGGCCAATCATGTCAGTAGGTTGGATGTAGCAGAAGTTACTGCCTGTTGAGATTAGTGATGGTTTTTGGAAAATGCAAATAAATGAGTCAGAGAGATTCACATTTTTGTGGTTTTATTAGTCTGTTTGTTTGTCTTGTGATTTTTAGGCAGGTTATGCCTATGATGGCTTCTAACTTGTGATCCCTCCGACCTCCACCTCCACAGCCTGTGCTAGGATTATAGGCCTGCATCACCATCGTACCTCCTCGCTCAAGGAATCTTCTTCAGATGATAGAATCCGTGGGTGTGGGGAGTTCAGAGGAAGGTTCTGGGTATGAAGAAGGCTTAAAGGCCTCAGTTCCTAGGTGGTCCTCCATCTAATTTCCAGCTTGTAGTCTGTCTGCCACTCATTTACACCCAAACCCTTGGCAGCAGGAGAGCCAAAGAGGACAACAGTGGCTATAAATGTTGGGATCTCACAGCTTTTGTAATTCCACAATGGATTTTGCTTCCTTAGTGAGGAAGAAATACTACCACCCCATCTTCTGTCTCTAATACTGGAATGAAAGATGCTGAGGTCACTCAGAAGTATAGAAGCCTATATTCGCTTCGACATGATCTAGCTTTTAAATGTTTCCATGTGACTTCTTCAGTGTATCACCATTAGATTTTAAACACACCCCACAAGGATCTTTGATTTTGCAGATGTAATCTCTTTTCCCTCCTTTTAACCACACATACATCTAACACATGGTGCTGTTGCCTTCATGAAGAATTGCCTGTCCAGAGTCTATGCCCTAAATTGACACTCCCCATCCCTACCCGCACCAGGCTCCCTCTCTCAGCAGCTTGGGTACAGGACGGTGGTGTTTCTTATACCGTAGTGCTAGCTTGGCAAGGCCTTCTCTACTGGCACTCAAACCCCAATGTCTTCCCCTCTCTACTCTTGGTTAAGCATAAAGACAAGGTCCCTTTGGCTTAAGGCGAGACGCTGGCTTTCTCTGATGGTTGTGCCGTAAGTTAGCAGAAGTTTGACAGTCATTTAATTTTCATTGACAAATGCTGTCATAATATTGAGGAAAAAGTGAGATGTTATATCAACAGTAGTGGTCGACGCTCAGCCAGTCATATGGACCGGGCGAACGCCATATGCTTCCCCCAAACTCTCTTTGGAAAGCTCTGGCTAAGAGCTTGACAAGCTTAAGATACCAGTCAGGGAAAATGGTTACTCTTGAGAGGGAAGCATTCAAACCATGCTTCTGGTTACCCTAATTCCTTAGGGAAAAAAATTAAAAGAAGACCATTTCTCAGGTCTCAGTAATAGGCCATCATCTCCCTGCTTGGGGCCACCCTTTAAGGTCTCGATCGAAGGTGTCTGCCACAGAGCATGTGTCACACACCAAAGCCAGCGGCAGCCATGCAGATGCCTGCTGACAGGCCATCCTATCGCCAAAAGTATGGAGATGGTAAAACACCACCAGCTTGCTGCTGCTCTGTCTAGTCCTGCCTTGGTGGCTCTGGACATCCAACATCAGCAGATGTTGAATTCACACATATACTAGCAGCTTGAACACTGGTTTGTGCTAACGTCATGCACTCAGATGACCCACCCAGACAGGGACAAGATTTCCATCTCATAGATGGAGCTTGTTATGCCATTGATCCATCACCCAGTCTGAGCCACTCCAAACCGTGAACAGACTAGATGCATCTGTGTACCTGGCCATGCAGGTGTCTGGCTAACCCCTTAGCCAGAAATCTTGGCTGGATGCTTCTACCTAGGGATGGGCAAGGCAGTCTTAATTTGCTGGGTTTTTTTTTTTTTTCTAGCATTGGGCTTATTTTAATTCTGTTACTATACATAGAAAAGGGAATTGATGAGTAAAGTTACAGTCTGGGAGAAAAATCTGTGTGTCTGTGTGTGTGCTTGTATGTGTCTGAGGGCGTGTTTAGGGACCCACCATCCCTGTGCATATTCAGCTGGTGTCCTGGCTCAGCTTGCCAAATATTCGGGGACCTTCCATTCTCTGAAGGATTCCCACCCCAAACAATGCTAAGTAAAGAAACAGGCATATGGCGTGTATTGGAGACGGCTCGGCACTGGCAGGGAGAGCCTCCATAGCGGCGAACAGGTATCTGGAAGAGACGACAGACCCATCCCGTTCCTTTTGGAACTCACGAAGTATTTGGATTTTTGTCATTGCTCTTGTTGTGGCTTTGTGCTTATTATTATTGTCTTAACAAAGAGAGGGAGGGTGAGCCGTTCTCAGAACTGGGCATGGGCACAACGACTCTCCAAGATGGCTCCCTGCCTGCACCAGGAGCTGTCCTTGCAAGGGACTCTTGCTCTCTAGTTCCCCCCAAGGAGGTGGCTTCTCAGCGACACAGGGCCCTCTGGCCAGGAGGAAAGAGCACCTGGTGGGCACAGAGGCATTATATTAGTGCAGATGGTTCTCTAAAGGCAAGGAGAGCTCCAGTGTGGCTTGGGGGGGGGGGTGTCCTTGGTCTCCAAAGCAAGTGCTGACTTTAAAAATGCAGGGCAGATTGGAGGAGCAGCTGCCCTCCTTGCGGATGGCATCCGTTGGTGGCTGTGGAGAGACGACTTCCGGACTGCCTCCCATTACCGTTTCATTACACGACAGCAGATCTTTGCACGGATCCATACGCTGCCTCTTGGATAGGGTTTCTGAACACAGCAGGACACTGTGGGAAGACAGAGCATACCTCCTCCTCTGCCTGCTGGAAACCCAGCTTCCTGCCATGTGGCGCTTTGAAACCGGTGGCTGCAATCTCTTCTCTGGCTACCCCAGGTGATGAGTGCAGCCCTTCTGTGGGCCACTACAGTACTGTCTGTGTGAGATGCCCTGGGCTGCAGCACTTTCCAGAAGGGTCTCTGGAGAAAAAAAGATCTCACTTAAGTTCCGTGGTCTCCCTCATGGACATCTGGCCATTGGATTCTTGTTGGGATCAGCAGGTTAATCATCAGCATTCAAGACCACCTACAAGGGCTTTCTCATGTGCACCTAGTCACCACTATCTTAGCAATAAAGGGAATGGAAGAATTTGGGTTGGATAAAGATGACAGAGTTGTTACTCCCCACACACCAGTGTACTGGGGAATGCATACTTGTCCCTCTCCAGACTAGCATCACAGGGTCTCTTTCTCCTCGTGACAAAGTAAAGGGACCCAAGTGAATGGCTTGACAAAGGACGAGGTCTCTTCTTATTCTTTGAGCAAAGAGCTTTATTCTTCTCCTGGGGCCTTCATAACTATTAACTGCACGTGTATGCTTTGTCATCGGTTTTCCTCGAAGGCAAAGGTCTACAGGCATGGAAAGCAAGCCTCTGTTTGCCACTGGAAATGTCTCTACACCTGTAGAGCGAGGCCTAGAAGATCAGCCCCACTCAATACTTTTCGGTGACTTACATACCTTTGAGTCACAAGACCATTCTGTCTGGCTCGTGGAAGCATCTGTCCGTGTGAACGGTCAAAACACCAAACCCGCATGAACTAGAAATGAGTCTTCCAGAGCCAGTCTGCCTGCTTCAGGCAGGAGCCAGGTTGGACTGTTTCCGGGAGGTGCAGTCATAGTCAGTACTTTTTCTCTCCCTCTTCTATCATCTCTGCTTTCTTCCTGGGACCCCTGGGCCTAGACATACAGCCTACCATGGTTCTGTTCCCCTAGGCTGGATGCAGAGGACTGCCCCTCTCTTTCCAGAACACTTATCCCCCATGGTTTGAGATGTTCTCTGTAATGTCATTAGCAGGGCTTTAAGTGTGGGGTCCCTCCTGCAGTGGCCTGCTTCTATGCTTTGAAAACTACCTGTTATTTGTATCAAAACAGCAAAACAAAACAAAACAAAAACCCACCTCGGGTTGTTCCCATGGAATGTCTCCACCTGTCCTCAGAGCCATCACCAGCCTTCTCATTTTCCCCAGGCTAAGTCTTGGAAGGACAAGTAACAGGCTCCCTTTGAGGCTCTACTCACTAGACTTAAAGTGGCAGAAGCTCCCCTGGGCCTATCCCATGGAAGGAGGGCTGATGTCACAACATACCTAAATAACCTATTCTTTTCTCCTACAGAAGTCTTGTATACTTTCCAACATAGTCTTTCTCTGCCCTCAAATAGGGCCCTGGCATAGTATCAAAAGCATGTCTTTGCCATCCTACACTTCAGTCTGGTGAGGCTGCCATACACCCATTTCAGGGTCAGCTTTTTGGCAAGGGAAGCTTATTCTAACATCCTGTTACATATGATTATCCAAGGCCCTTCTTAGACAGCAAGCCCAAATCTCTTTGACTAGAGTCTCAACCTCTGTTCTGCCTTTGGATGCTTTGGTAAGTGTGGGATTTATTAGTTTTCTGCTTGGGATAGCTCTTCTGTCACATAAAACTGAGTGGACTGGTTGCCTCTCTCTCACCTTGCTCTTGTGATAGAGCCTGTGATGGTTTTAAGGAGGACTAACAAAGGCGTCAGAATGTTCCATGAGGATTTTCATAAGGGCAATGCCATGCCCACAAAATAAATGGCCGATCCATTGTGTTTTCACCCACATTCATTTCACCCTGAATACCTGGGGCATTCAAAACAAACATAGGCGTCTTGGTAGCTTCATCATGGACTACCCAGGAGTAGGCTGTGGATGCTCTGGGAGTTCTTACCTGACTGTTCCAGGTGTACCAGAGAACTTTGTCGTGGCTATGAGGCCCTTGTCCTGACACACCACCTCTCACTCTGGGTGACAATGAGGTCAAGATCAGCAGGCAACCTCAGTATGGTGGGTGCAGTTGCTGCTCAGACCTCTGCTACCTCGCCAGGTCTCCACTGCTGTAGCTGTGTCCATGACCTTCTGGGTCTGAACAGTGATGTGGTTTGAATGAGGAACGTCCCCTCAGGATCCTGCATCTTGACAGCTGGTCTCCAGCTGGGGGTACTCTTGTGGGGGTACTGTGGGACCTTAGCATCGGCCATAGCTGACAGACTTAAAGTCATAGGTGTGGACTTGAGAGTAACAGTTTAGTTCCAGTTTGAGCTCTCTGTTTTCTGGCTGTGGCTACATGTAGCCAGCTGCCCCACCTCCATCCCACGCATCCATCCCTGCTGCAAGGATGCGCTCATCCTGCTTCCAAACTTTCTCTGCCATGGTAAACATTATTCTCCTAAACCAGTAGTTCTCAACCTGGGGGCAAGACCCCTTTGACAAACACCTCTCTCCAGAAATATTTACATTATAATTCATAACAGTTAGAGTTATGAAATAGAAATGAAAATAATTTTATGGCTGGAGGTAGGAGGCGGGTTTACCACGACATGAGAAACAGTATTAAAGGGTCACAGCATTAGGACATTTGGGAACCAGTGCTCTAAACCATCAGCCAGAATACAATGCTCTTCCCTTAAGTTGTCTTTATATTATGTCACAGTGATGGATGGAAAAAGTCACTGATGTAGCATTTAATACAGATTAAACCCTCTCGCTGCCTGGAAAGAGCTCTACGGGCACCTAAAGGGCAGTGTGATGTTCTGATGAACTAGGGGTACTCAAGGAAGATCTTTCCAGATCTCTAGGGTCAAGAATAAGGGATATTGAGGTAGTAAACAAACAAGCTCTATTCCCAGTATACCAATTCCTTCTTAGTTTCAAATTTTATCTAGTTTCGAGGCCTGAAAGGGTGGCTCAATTAGTTTAAGAGCACTAACTGTTCTAACAGAGGAACCAGGTTCAATCCCAACACTCATGTGGCAGCCACAACTGTCTGTGACTCTAGTTTGAGGGTCTCTGGTACCCACATTCTCTTCTGGCCTCCTCAGCTAAGAAGCACACACATTATACACATACATACATGCAAGCGAGATATAATATGCCTAAAATGCAAGTGAATTAATAATTAAGAAATTATTATTATTAATAAGTTATTAATAAATTACCTATTGCTTAATTTCAGACATTACATTCTTTAATTTTAGAATTTTCCTCTTCACGTTGTCTTCTGTTTTCATACATGTATTAGTTACACTTTTTTGATGTTATTGTTGTTTGGTTTTTCGAGATAGGGTTTCTCTGTGTAGCCTTGGCTGTCCTGGAACTCACTCTGTAGACCAGGCTGGCCTCGAACTCAGAAATCCACCTGCCTCTGCCTCCCAAGTGCTGGGATTAAAGGTGTGTGCCACCACTGCCTAGCATTTAAAAATTCCTAATAGCCCCATAAAATGCATACAAATAATCAATGTAACTTTAATATATCTTATCCAAACATGTTCTCCCAGAATAATGTTGTTTGAGACTGCATCCAATTATTGATTCAATATTAACACACTTTTTCTTATTAAGTCTTGGGGAATAGGTGCAATCTGTACATTGTACCAACAGCACTTTCCAGTTCTGCATGAGCCACAACCTAAGTGTCCAGATCACAGTAAATAATGCATTCCTGCAGGCTGGTGGGCTTGGGACACATTGCCTTAAGCAATCAGAGAGGAGCCATTTCAAGGTTTTATTTCTTGTTTGTCCTTAGTCCACACTTGTCCCTAGAGGGGTCCCAACTGAATTTGTGGGCTTCTCACCAGGGACTATCTAACTCCCTCTCTCTGGGCTCTGCACTGGAATCTTTGCCTCCTCTGTTCCTCTGTTCCTTCCTTGGGTTATAGAAATCTGTGTTTAGCTCATCCCAGCTGCCACCTGTAAGGCAGCCCTGGAAACAGGCCCATCTCTCTGCCTCTCTCTTTCTTAGAGTCTTGGCCCTTAAAGTCCTGGCATCTTATGCCGTAAAGTAATTTACATACACACTTAAAAATCTGCAAGGATTTTAGTTATTCTCAATAGAACAGTTTATTTGGTATAAGCCATAGCCAGAAGTGGAAGAGAGGGAGCAGAAAAAGAAGAGAAAAAGAGGAGGAAGAGGAGGAGTAGGAAGAGGAGGATGGAGAGGAGGAGGGAGAGGAGGAGGGAGAGGAGGAGGGAGAGGAAGAGGAGGAGGAAGAAGAGAAAGAGGAAGGGAGGAGAGAGAAGAAGAGGAAGAGGAGGGAGAGGAGGAGGGAGAGGAGGAGGGAGAGGAGGAAGAAGAGGAAGAGGAGGAGGAAGAAGAAAAAGAGGAAGGGAAGAGAGAGGAGAAGAGGAAGAGGAGGGGGAAGAGGAGAGAGAAGAAAAAGCATCTTAATCAACTGAAGCTAGATTTCTTTTTCCTCTTTGGCAGCCAAGACTGTTCCAGATTTTGAACAAAATCTTATATCTTTCCTTCTGACTCAATCCACCAGACTCCCCGAGACTTATTCTGTTCTGTACTGCTATAGCAGAGTACTTGAGGCCGAGAACTTTTATAAGGAAAATAGGTTATTTAGCTCTCATGTCTGGAAAATTGAGAACATGATGCCAGGTTCTGCTCAGCTCCTGAGGAGATGGATTTGCTGACATGATGGGAGTGTGTCAGGGAGAGGTCATATGGTGAACCTAGAACAATGGGTGGGGGAGAGGCTGGGCAAACACGTTTTATACCAACCTGCTCTCTCTTAGAACTATTCCACTCCTCTCTGACCTGAATGGCTCCCCAGAGACAGGATTAATCCCTTCAGAGCCCCCATGACCCAATTACCTCACACCAACCTTCACTTTCTTTCTTTCTTCCTTCCTTCCTTCCTTCCTTCCTTTCTTTCTTTCTTTCTTTCTTTCTTTCTTTCTTTCTTTCTTTCTTTCTTTCTTTCTTTCTATTTCATTTTCTATTTATTTATTTATTTATTTATTTATTTATCTATCTATCTATCTATCTATCTATCTATCTATCTATTTATTTATTTATTGGCAATTCTAGGCATTAAAACCCAAATCCCTTGCATGTACTAGGTGAACACTTTGAACTTAGCCCCAAGTCTAGTTTTTCCTTTTAAAAATGTCTTAGCTTTTGAGAATTCTGTTCATTTATACAATGAAATATAAATATATCTACTCTCAATTTCTCCCCTCTGCTCCTTCATCTCCCCACATCATGTCCCACTTCCAACTTCATGTCTTTTATTTGGGTGTGTGTGTGGATAACCTATTAAGTCCAGTTCATGTTGTGTGCATGTGTGCATGAGTGTGTGTGTGTGTGTGTGTGTGTGTGTGTGTCTGCACCCTCAGTAAAGAATAATCCTTCCTCAGCAACTCTCCACAGCCCGTAGCTCCTCAGGAAGGAGTGGGGCCTGAAGATCTTCTGCAACCTCCCAGCTGCCCCCCATCCCACCTCTAGAGGCACCACCGCTCTAGAGACAGCCTCCAACATGTTCCAACACAGGGACTCTGGGAGACAAATGAAATTCAAAGCCTAGTACCTGGAGATGAGATGGTTTCGGGTTCAGGTTCTAGGAACAAGCAGAAGGAAATGACAAAATTACAGCAGGTGAGAATCAAGGCCGAGACCCTACCCTACGTTAGCTTTCCCTTCCTCTTCAGCTCAAGTTTCCTTTTCCCACAGCAAAGGCCTCCTGCTTGCCTGCCAAGCCTCGCTGACCTGGTGTGCGTGAGAACCCTGGGAAAGGCAGCCTGGGTGCTGTCTGGGGCAAGCTCAGGGTGAGCAGACACAATGGTGCACGCTTTCTGTCCAGAGTCAGCAAGATCAACAGTTCAGGGCTAACCTGGGCTATATAACAAGACCTTCTCTTACTTCTCTGCCTCCACCCCTGAAGTGACTTAGTTTTTCTTGAAATAAAGTATTTTATTGTCCGAGAAGTGTACACATGCATCTAATGCATTTTAATCAAACCCACCTCCTTTCCTGTTCACTTCAATTCGCCCCCTGCTGTCCCAGACATGCCCCCCCCACACACACACACTGAGTCCACTTAGAACTGCCCATGTTTGCATGGGTATAGCCCTTTCTCAGCCATCCTTTGTTCGTAGACTCCATCGCTATAAACAGACCGACTGTAGCCAAGCAGAAGGATGCTAGGTGCATTGGATCCTTGTTCTTTTGTATTTGTATTTTGGAAAGAGGGATGGGGGTGTGCAATGGTGACCATGTGGTAGTCATAGCAACTTACAGGAGTCAGTTCTCTCCTTCAGCCCTGTGGTTCCCAGGATTGAACTCAGCAGGACAGGCTTGGGCATCGGGTACCTGTACACATCAAATCATCTCACTGAGCCCTTCCACTGGATTTTAAGCTTTGAATTTACCCCTCAAATGCAAAGGCACCTCCTGCCAAGCCTCAGAATGTCATAGGGCAATAAGGAAGCATCTTTGGCTGAGATCCGCAATCTTCCTGATCAGGTAACAAGATCTTAAGGGCCCACTTCACAGTGGGGGCAGGTCTACCGAGGTCTTTGAAGGGGGCTGTACGTGGAAATGGATCCTAACTGCCAAAGACTAACTTTAACTTTATGAGCCAGTGAGAGGCCATGGTGGTGAGAGGAGTGGCACCCTCTCAGAGGAACCCAACCAGAACCCAATTGCAACACGTTCTCCAAGATGCCTGGTTCCTTGCGGTGGCCCCGTGGATGCGGCTGCTGCTGGTGTGCTGTGTGAACTGCATTTCGGCAACCAGATCCTATTTTAGATGTGCTGAGAGCTGAATCCTATTTTAGATTGACTCATGGAAGGAACCCCGTGGTGACTCTGTAAATCAGAATGTTCGTTTGCATTGCAAATCTTTCTCTCCTAAGTAATCTTCAGCTCCTTAATTTTTCGAATTGTATATTGTGAATTAAGAAAAAAATGTATATTGGTTTTTTACAAAGTACACTTGGAGGACACATGGGATCCATTTTAGTCCTGGAGTTTGGGGTTGTGGTAGAAGAAAGGTCTTCCATTCAGTGCTTCTTGGAGAGCTGGCAAGCCTGCCCTTGATTGACCTCTCGATAGATAGCAGCTTTGGACAACTTTCTTCTGGGGAGGAGCCCAAGCTCTAGCCCAGAACATGGAAGGAGTCACTATCCTCTTGGATTTGTAGAAGATGGATATGTGCTGTCTGGTTAGATCATAGGAGGTCAGGGAGAGAAGAGATTGAAGCAAGAAAGTCCAAAGCACATCACAGAGTAGAGGCTGGAGTTTCAAAAACTGGTCATCAGAGGTGCCCGCCAGCTCCAACCTCAGCAACAGATAGATCCCACTAAGAGGTGGCTGCCATCCCAATCTCACCTGGGGTAGTGATAGGAAGGGCTTTAGCCAAAGGCTGGACAGTGGAGGCAGCAAGAGGCTCTCTGGGTCCTTACATGGGGGAATCAAGAAAGAACTCATGTGGGTTCTGTAGTCCTGTGCACTCAAGTTTAAAAGCCCAGATACCCAGGGATTTAGCCGAGGCAGATGCCCTGATGACCTCAGTGTCCCCATTTGTCTTTCACCCTTTCATGCCAATGCCAGGAAGCCAGGGAGTAGGCCCAAGAGTCACATCACAAATGATAACCATGGGACCAGTAAATCGGCTCAGCGAATAAACACACTCACCGCCAAGTGTACCCCCCCACCCCACCCCCAAAGCAAATGTAAGGGTTAGTACTATCTTTAAGTAGTCAAAATTTATGTCTTGGCCATATTTGAGGTGTTCGTAATGACTGATTTGCTGTCCTCAATAAATCGGTCTTTGCACAAATTAAAACAACGTTTACATTGGGTAGCACAATTTCCCAGCTCCACAGGGCACCTGTGACAGAAGCTCCTCTTGCTGCTAGCATCTCGGTCTAAGCTCTCAGCTCAGGGTGTCTCTTCTACACGGGCCTCAACTGCTACAAACCGCTCAACCCACTTAACTTTGCAAGTTATTGTAAGTACTGGGACCTGCTCAGTCTTCGAACTTAATGGGAAGTGGAATGGGGTGGGGGAAGATGTTCCAGAGACACACTCGTGATTTTGGGGAGATACAGAAGAAGCCGTGCTAAGTTCCATCTTTGCCAGAGCTTGTTGAAAATTCATGCATGTATCAGTAATTATTTAACAATCAGGTTCTCCTAAACTTTTATACCGTTTATTCAGTGTTTAATTTACATTGATTTTTTTCATGTTACATGTAGCAATTAATTTTGTCTTACTGACAGATGATTCTCGAGGACTGCTTTCTAGAGACAGCCCTGACAGGTACATTTTAACCCTTCGTCTTCCTTCTGCGAGCACTTTTCTACTCTGGGATGCTGCTGGCTACCAAAAAAAAAAAAAAAAAAAGATTTCTTGGAGTGGTTGAGGCTTGGGGGTAAAAAGGAGGTGGGAGGTGAGCTTTCTTTTAGAGAGCTTGTTTATTTAGGGTGAATGGCAAGTGTGGGATGGGTTTAAAGCTTTCTCTAAATAACCCCAGTCATGAGTATTGGAAAGACCTTTGTGGTTTTAAAAGACAAGGTAGAAACCCCCATATTTGAAAAACAAGAAGTGTATTTTTATATTTTTTTCCTCTTAAAATCCAAGTGTTATAAAAAGCCATTCATATGATGGAAAAACCTTCAGGTATGGGGGTATAAAATTGGCAAGGGAGCCACAGGTACAAGTCTTATACATATTTTCTACACAAGAAGCCCTATTCTATTTGGCCTGAAAGATTTTAGAAGATACTGTCAGTCAGGAGCAAAGTAGTCCCAGAGCCTAAGTTTGTAACTGTCATTTTAAGGACATACATCCAGAGCTAAAATGACAGAAGTGAGGACAGAGATAATAGCAATTTTTTTTAAATGTTGGGGTGAAGGAACCCCTTGAAACCTTTAAATTGGAGTAGTGTACACACTATTAAGACTGAGAAGGACATTGCTGCCTTCATTTTGCGCCTCTTCAGCCTCACTGACCTTTGAAATATGGACATTGTTCAAGTCGCATTTTAATATTAATGAATGGCATATACCATAAAAGGAGGTTCGTGCCAGTCTGATATTTCACACGTTGGAATATATGTCTGGACATCTGTATTGTGCACCGGCTTCATGGGCTTGTCACAGTTTTATAAACAGCAGACAGCATCACACCTCGCAAATAGATTATCACACTGATACACACATGTCCACTGGGCATCTCTCAAAATTCTGGACATTATTCACGTGTTCCAGGTGAACAGCAAGCCTGCACTCTGAGGGAGCCCTGTGTGACTTTGCTCAAGTAAACTCTTTCCTAAGTCAGCTTTAAGGAAGAGCCTAGAGGATGGGGGGGGGGGGGGGGGGGGAGAGCAATTCTAGGCGACTATCTTCCTCTGACTGTTGCCACCATGTTTACAGCTCTGTTCCCAAGTGTCACTCAAGGCCACTTGGGAGATCTCAGTTATTTTTCCAGACAAGGTACTCTGGTCAGGTTTGGCTTTTGGTCATGAAGGTCATTTGTGTGCCACGATTCTCTGTCCTGTGTCTGTTTCAATTTCTATGGCATCTATTATCACAGTAATGGACTAACAGGGTCTCTCTCTCTCTTTCTCTGGTATAATTCCTAATATCTCCTGGCAGAAAATAGAAAGTGCTCCTTTTATGTATAATTTCCAGCCATGCATCACAGTCTAGCTTCTGGAGAGAGAGCTGAGTCTAAGCACAGGCTATCCCAATCACGTGTGCCCATGGCTCTACAAACAGAAATGCACACAGCGTTATACGAACAAGTATGTGCGCGACCATGAGACACGTCAAAGGATGCCACATTCAGAGGCGTCGGAGTTGTTTGCGAACGTCCCCTCCTATGATCTGTCGTGGGTACCTGTGGTGTGCACAAGCTTCTGTGTGAAGCTGTCGGGGTATGTGTGAGGTGTGACTGCACCCATCAGTGGGCCTGTATCCAGATCGTAGACCTTCAAGCCCCACAGTCATGTTCTACGTCTTCGTGTCGATTACTGGTGTGTGTGGAGCGGCCATGCCTCCCCTCCCTAACCTGGTCACATGCCACTGCACTTGCAGAGCAGCCTCCTGCCCATCCCATTTCAGCTGGCCCTCCCCAGTGATGTCATCGCCGCGGCCTGAGCCAGTACCTGCCCTTTAGTGCCTCACCTGTGGGAAGACGGCGTTGTATTAGGGCTGAGGAGGCACTGTAGTTTACGGAAAATTATTTTTAAAAATGATTCAATTCTCAGGAAGTTCCAGCAGTCAGCATCCCCCGATCCCCACCTCCTAATCTGCTCAGGGCAGTGCTCGCAAGCACCGTTTGTTCCAGACGATTCTTCATTTATTCTCCACCCCTTACCACACTCCAACCCAAACTCCCTACGGCTGGAGATTAGTCTTTTGTGAGGCAGGTCATCAAAGCTTTCTTAAAGTCCCAGTAAATTATACCCCTGGTTTCCCTCTTCAATTCCTTTTTGTTACTTTTTCAAAATATTCTATTAGTTTTGTTACGTATGATCTCCCTTTTGTGAATCCATGCTGAATATCTTTAATTAAATCATAACTTTCCCTATTTTGTCTCTGATTAGTGTTTCCAATATCTTCCCCACTGCTCAAGTCAAGCTTACTGGTGTTTAATTTCCTTGATCTCCCTCAGAGTCGTTATTAAATATAGGTGTTGCATAAGGGCTCCAGTCCACCCGCACTTCTCTGGCTTCTCGGGGTATTTGTTAATGGGCCCCCAGTCACCTCACCTCCTCCTGTACAGAGTCTAAGATGGCTCCCACTTGCTCCCGAGTTATCAGTCCTTAGGTAGCCCGACTCCTCCCTCACCTGTTCTGCTGCGACGCTGATCTCCTTTGGAAACACTTGTCTGCCGCTAGCATCTGCTCGCATCTTCTCTTTGTGGACATAAGAAGGCAAATAAAGTAGTTTTATTTATTTGTTTTTGGCAGTTGTCATACTCATCCCAATACACCAGGCTCTCTGCCTTTCAAATTTTATTCTCTCTCTCTCTCTCTCTCTCTCTCTCTCTCTCTCTCTCTCTCTGTGTGTGTGTGTGTGTGTGTGTGTGTGTGTCTGTCTTTCTGCCTGTCTTTCTGTCTCTCTTTCTGTCCCTCTCTATGTCTTTCTCTGTCTCTGTCTCTGCCTCTGTATATGTGTCTATGTCTCTCTGTGTCTCTCTGTGTCTCTGTGTCTCTCTGTCTCTCTCTCTCTCAGATCTCAGTACACAGCAGCCCAGGCTAGCCTCCCCTCCACGTCTCAGTCTTCCTGCCTCTGCTTCTCTAGTACTGGGGATATAGCTATGTGCCATCAGTCTGAGCACTTCATTAGGTTTTAGAAAAGCATGCTTAGCGTGCACAAGACTCTTGAGTTCAGTAGCTAGCACAGGAAAAAAAAATAAAAGCACCATAAACTCAGTTTCTAGGACCGTTCTGCTAAGTCCCTGGTTCAGGAACTGGCATTTCCTTCCCCCAACAGGTTCATAGCAGTTAATCCAGGGCCAAGAGTGCTGACCCTCAGCTGTTCTGGGGGAGGTGGGAGGTCCTGGGGCTTCCCTGACAACCACCAGGAGAAGAATCTGGCTCCCATTATGAGCGGTAGGGAGTTGTAACGTTTCCCACGAGCTGCTCGGGAAGCCTTTCATCTGAGGTCAGCTCTAACCTGGACAGTTTCCTTCACTTTTATTCCTGTGCAGTCTCTGACCTGCCCCTGAGTCTAACTCTGTGTTTCTGCTATCCAGGGGCTCCCTCACTTTCAGGTAGCATTGTGGGCTCAGCCTCAGGTGGAATTTGCTTCCTTTCTGGCCTGCATTCCCTGGACTCAGATAAAGGGCTGCCCCTGTAAAAGCTGCCAGCCACTGCCTTCAGAGGCTTGGAGCAGCAGGCATTCCTGTGAAGAACACGAGCTACAGGAGCTAGCTGCTTTTGAGTGAGCCTGACCTGAGGTCCCAAGAAACCTTCCTTAGATGCGCTTCTCTCCTTCCCCTCCTGACCTCATTTCCTGTTTCAGCATGCACAGTGTAGACAGATCTTTGCGCTAGAACATTGCTCTCCAGTTGTAACGTCCATGCCAAGTTTAAAAGTGAGATCCTTCCTAGAAACCCACAGGCGTTCTCGACCTACATAACAGCAAAGGGCCGGGGTGATGGCCCAGGAACAGAAGGTGCCAGGTTCTCCCCTCCCGGCAAGAGCTGCTGGCCTTATGCAGGAATCCAATTGCAGTGGCGACATCAGCCAACAAAAATTTCAAGAAAGTATGACTCATAATTAGTCCTCTTGACATTGTTTCACATCAAAAGACACACAGTCTGTGTTCTGTGTCCCTCACCCCAACATGGAAACTGCTGGAGTTTGCACGCACAGAGGGATTTGAGATTTTAAAAGCTTAATAAAGGCTGTCCACCCAAAACACACACACAAACACACACACACACACACACACACACACACACACACACACACACACACACCAGTTGGTTTCTTTAAAGTGGATTTAATTAGGTCAGAGAGCCTGTTACTTTGGGAGGGGGGGCAGGGTAATGATCATTTAAACCATATTTTCAAGTTACCACGTTGTACTCTGCTAGACAGTGCTACATAGATCCACGCATGAGAAGCGAGAGCTAAGAGCTCCCTCGGAGCCTGAGAGCTTCTTCCTCTCAACTACTGGTTCTTCTTGAAGAGAGGCCACTGTCCCTTGTCTCAGAGTTATAGGGTGGTATGGCTGGGGCATGCCATTCTGACATTTGCCAAGATTCCTGAGACCCAGGTCCACACCGAGGTCTCCACCCTTGTCACGGAGCTACCAGCAGCTGCTGCAGACGTGGACGGTTGGCCCCAGTCAGCCCCTGGGCCATGTTGGTAGCGATTTATAGATGGACTTTGTGAGTGGGGGGTGGGTGGGGAATCAAAGTCACAGGTGCTCCATTATAACGACTGGAACATTGACAGAGTCGGACTCTCTGTCATTTAATAAACCTAAAAACGAAAAAGCTTTTGTCTGTAAAAGGTGACCAATAGAGAAAGAGTTTGGATTATATGATATCTCATAACTTAATCATATGGCTCTTAAGAGGGGGACATACACAGCTGTGTCTCGCTAATATGCATGCAATATGTGTAAGCCGATATGCTTTAATTCGAAACTTGTTTTTAGCAGGAAGAAAAAAGCGTTTAGATGAGGAACATTAAGATTCAATATTAACCATTTTCCCCCCTTTGGGCAAAATTAGTCATCACTTGATATTTTTTAAAGCGGTATTTTATTATTATTTTATTTTTACTTTTTATTTTTGCTACACTGAGATGTGTCCAAAAATCTTCAAAGTTATGTGGCAGAGTGAACAGAAGACAGCAGCAGCCCGTTTTTAGCTGTCAGGGGACAATGGGTTTGGAAATATGGATCCTTTCTCTTTTAGCTCTCAAGTCTTCTGTTAAATACCCCAGACCAAGGGACAGGGCAAAGGTTAGGGTAGTTTGAAAATGGTTTCCGGTTTTGTGTCGCTTCTATTAGGCACACACGCTGGCGTTTTAATTGTTACTTTGTACTACTTTAACCTGAATTATTTAAGTATATTTGCCTTAATAATCCCCCCCCCCAAAAAAAAACCCACCAAGACAAAGGAATTGTAGATTAGAGACTTTTTATTTTCAGGGCAAAATGATACGGATAAGTGAACATCAACTGACCAGAAATTATTTGCTTCTGTCTGTTAGACACGTAATGGAGTCATTTAACTAGTCAAATTAGGAGCCGCAGAAAGCACCATGCTTCATTACTGAGTTCGAATGGGCACCATTTTACATTTACGTCAAAAATTATCTCATAGCAAATTAATGTTTTCATTGTGCTGAAAAGCTGGAGCTATGCAGTGTTAGCACCACCTAGAGGCTGATTGGAGAACTGCTGGGGAGGGAGGCAGCTCATGCCAGGGCCAGATCAGGTTATTGGCAGCCTGGATTAAGGGCAGCCCCTACATGGAGAGGGAACGAGGAGGTAGGACAGTTTTCCTAATCTCGGGGTGATGCTCTCTGTTCCAAAATATTCTCAGTCTTTGATACTCACTCAAGTCCTGTACATCTTTCTACTTAAGATTGTAATTTACTTTATGTTTTTGGATGTTTTGCCTGTCTGTGTGTGCATGGCATGCATGCCTTTCCATTCCAACATGCAGGGGCTCTGGAAAAGTGCAGAGAATCCCCTGTTGCTGGAGTTGCAGATCTTTATGAACTGCCGTGTGGGTGCTAGGAACCACACCCAGGTCCTCTGTAAAAGCAGAAGTGCTCTAATCTCTCCAACCCTCATGTCTGTACTTCCCTCATACTGCACATAAGCTTTTTTTTCTTCCCAAGACTTACATTGTATGCACACATCAGATGTAAGCCAAAGCTGAGTTTCTAACATAAATAAGAGCCCTGTCTGCCATGGCTTTAACAAAGTAACATCATTGCAACCTATCTTTTGTTAGTGTCAAAATTTCCCTGTCTGGGAAGAGACACCACACAATACTCTTTCTTTTAAAGCCACATAGAGCTGGCTCATTTCTCCATCCAAACAGGTTAGGAAGGTTCCTGGGCACCCTGGGAGAGCTGGCTTCTGCTTAATGCGGAGAGAAATAATTTAGAATAAAATGGCAAGCCCTTCCCAATAAAAATATTTATGAAAATGATGAGAAAGCAGTCGGTGGCTCTGGGAGAGCGTGGAGCACACTCTCAGAGCAGAAGCAGAGAGGAGAACCAAAGCATATAAATAGCGTTGAGGACTGGAGAATATTTCTAGACAATATTGATGTCTAAAATATATGTGAATGACTGCGTAATGATCAAGGCAGACATAATTCAAAGTACAGTCAGGATCTGGCCTCCAACTCCCAGCCTTCAATTCTCCAGCAGACAGCTGTTTGCCGAGAAAGCCTCCCTCACAGCTGCTCCATGGGAAGGGGACAGAGCCCAGGGCAAGGTGCGGAGCTGACAGGTTCAGGAGGCTCCTAGGTGCAGAACTAACTAGTGACCCCTCTCCCACTCTCCAGGGTGTACAGAGCCATTCTGTTTGTAGATCGGGTGGAGGGGGGGGAGAGGAAGCAGTTCTGAGAACCAGGGGAGCAAAGATCTCCCTGGGGAACCTCGTCAGGGTGCCCAGGCTTCAGCATCTCCAGGGTGGGCCGATCACATCACCAGAGGCTCTGGTCCCCTCCGTCTTTATCCACCAAGCTGCCTCTCTCCTAGTCTTTAAATTTTCCCCATGCACCAAGTGGAAACTGAGGATTCTTTCAGAGGGAATTGCAGGATCCCCCCCACACACACACACTGCCACCGCCCCCCTCCCCCGAACAAAACATAGTATGAGTAAGTCCAGGCAAACGACAAACATCTATGTTGATCCTCATGGTCTCAGTCAGTGTTTAACTAACTTGCATGAGACGATCCAGAAAACGTTCTCAATTCTCTAGCTTCAGCAAAGGTGCACTTTAAGGTTTCAAAGACAGGCGCTCCTTCTTTTGAAAATGAATAGTTGTGAACCCACAGGTGACCCAGCCAGAGCCATGTTTGTTTGCCACACTCGAGCTGGCCAGGGTCCCTTTACTAAGTACAGTACTTTAAATCCTTCAAAAGTCCACCAATTCCACAATGACCAGGAAACCTCAGATAGGGTAATGAGAGGTGAACCAGGGAGACCAGTATCTGAGAGCTCTCTCTCTCTCTCTCTCTCTCTCTCTCTCTCTCTCTCTCTCTCTGTGTGTGTGTGTGTCTTAAGCTACCAGTTCAATGGGATTTCTTTCAAACAGCTACAACAATATTAAAAGCAAGCTACAAGCACTGTGGGCTTCTCTTTCCCTTTAAAATGCGAGGGAGGGCAGGACTCTTTTTTAAAACCTCTTCTCATGAATCTTGCCTGCCACAATGTCTCAGACTTCATGTTATGTTTACCAAGGCCAGGCCGGAGGATCGGATAATTTATAACCATCCCTATTGGGTTTTATGTAATAACTTTGAAACTCGTATAAAGTAATGATCCACAAACTCTTTTAATGTTCATTATAAAATATGAAATATTCCTCAGAACCATCGCAATTATGTGACCAGACATAACTGTTTCACACATGAGTAAATATAGGGAGGTTTAACATAACTTTATTATCTCCGTGTCTTTCCTTCACACTGATGTGATAATGCTGTTTTAATATTTTTTTTTCTAAAGAAAAGTTACGTAATTTTAGAATCTCTACCGAGGCCCGCTTTATTGGCTTTTGTAATAGAACTCTCAAATCTAATTGTATTTATGCACAGACTGACACTGGTAAGTGCCGGGAATGGAGGGAAATGCCCCCTTGAACGGTGTCCTCCATAATTACTATGGAGAGCAGGGTCTCCGCTGGTAAGGCCCAGGGGCCCGGGGAGTCTGTCCTGGAAGCAAAACTGCAGAGGATGTCCACTCTCTCCGGCATCCTTCTGCTCCCAATACTGTTTGTAAGATGTTCAGTATAGGAGCAAGTGAGCCTGGGTAGGATAGGGGCTTTGGACAACTGAACCTTTCCTTCCTCATCATGAGGATCCTATCTGCCTCCTGCTTCCTCTGCACTTGGGAGCTCATAGTGTGAAATCTTCTGTTTCCTGAAGAAATTTCTTCCCTCAGGGTGCTACTGATTTAGTTAGAATCGAGTATCGTTGCTCTAGGGGGTTGGCCTTTCTCCTGGCAAGGTTTAGGGAGGGAAAGTCCGCTTCAGGGAGGAAGCCTGCGGGAACCATCGTTCTGGGAAACCAGTTTGTGTCCCTTCTCTGATCCAGGTTGAGTGAGCTCTCGACTGAACAGTCACATTCGGGCTTCAGCGAGCACCAGCCTTATACAAGTGTTTGCAAAGTCTAGTGTACACAGGAGCCTCTGGATCTTAGAAAACACAGACACCCTCGGCAGGGCTGGGAAGAGTCCGGGCTTCCTTGCTTCACGTTGCCTTCCGAGTCATGCCCAGGTTGGCCGTCCGTAAACCTTAGCTACAACTTCTCCTTGCTGCTGCTCCGTATGAGGTGGGAAAAGCCAAGAGAAGCCCCTCCAAAGCTCCAAGAGGACACTGGGAGCTCACCGGCGGCCTGCTGGCTGCCTTCGGCACACAGATGTGTTTCCTTTGGCCAACAGCATATTTATACTTTTGTTTTCAATTAGTGGCAAACAGCCTGAAGTGTTGTGTTCTTTAACTTATATATCCAGGTTTCTGTGTCTTCTGGGAGAAGGAAAAAAAATCATGGAAAGCCCTGGACAGAGGACAGAATTCACCAAGAGATGTTATCCTGAGGAGACTGCTCTCTCTTGCCTAGGCCCCTTCACACTAAAGTGTTCTGCCCAGCCTGAATCCAGCCTCAGATGGCAGTGAGCTGTCCCCCAAAGCCTCCAGTGGGCTTGGTCCCCAATGCTCTTGTAGTGCTAGGGACCTTCAGAATTGGCTGGTTCTCGAGGTCTCCACCTTCATCAAAGGGTTAATGCATTCATGGGTTTAGAGAATTTGATGTCCTCACGGGGAAGTGAAGCCAAGCTGGAGGAATGGGTCACAGGGTCAAGAGGGTCGTGGACCCGGTCTCCTTCACTGCTCTTACCTGGAGTGGTTTGAGCAGTCTCCACATGTTGGCCACACCTCTCAAGGCTAGAGCATGGGAACTGGCCGCTCACCCAAGACTTTTAAAACCGAGAACCAAAAGCACTCTTTCCTCATTAGAGTTATTTTTTCTCCATCAGTAATATGCTGTAATGACAGAGACTAACACGAACAAGGGACTGACAGCCAAAGGCTGTCTCCCTAAGCCCACACACGGGCTGCAGAGGCTGGGCCTCTGAGACTACCTGCTATGGGCTTCTACAAAGTCCTCTGCAGGGGCAACTCTCACCCTACCCCACTCCAGGGCTCTCTCTGGTGCTTTAATTCTGCCTCAGGCACTTCGGTCTCTCTGTGTGAGCTCTTCCTCGGCTTGCTCTCTAGCTCCCACAAGCAGGCCACTAGAGAAGGTGAACTTTCCCAGCTAATTAAAGGCCTGACAGCCTCCCCTCCCTGAGGCCTTGCGTGGAACCAGCAGGCTTGATGGGGAGGCTCCCTGCTGCCTCCTGGTGGCTGGCGAGAACCTGTCAACAGTGTCTAGGCCACTGAGACCACAAGGGTCTTGCCTTTTACCTGGGAGTGTGTGTGCAGTTTGGACTGTCCTCAAATATGGAATGTTCATTGTGTTAGGAAAAAAAAGTCTGGCCACCTTTTCCCACAGTCTCTGTCCACTTTCATTTGTACGCTATCAGTTGCTCCTGGAAACCAATGGACTGAACTGGGTTCAATATAGGGGAGGAAAAGGCAGCTTTTAACATGGTGGTTGCTCAGGGAGGAATGGGAGGAACAAACAGAATGATGGATGCCCTGGACCACATACTTCCTCCATGGCTGTCCCTGATCACATGGTGGGATTAAGGTGGAGCTATAGGGCCATCTTGTTTCCTGGATAATGGATATCTTGGCATCTGCTTTAACAAGGGGGGTGTCCATGTTGTGGGAAGGGCACAGGGCCTTCACAGATATGACAGAAGCTCAGTTTATAGTGTCTGGGGTCCAGGAGTTCAGACCTCTAAATGAAGCCATTGGCAGCTGCCAAAAGGCAGGGCCTGTTGGGCCCCAAGCTTATGCCTCTGATGCAGATGTCTGCTCTGCAGAACTGGACGGAGACTGTGCTTAGACACTCAATATTTATCCTGAACAGAACTCAAGATAAGGTTTTAAAAATGGTGTATATGGATGCTGATTAGGGGCAGGGTCTTTTTGCCACCGTAATCAATAGTGGGCAAGTGACAGTGGCCTTAGGCACCTGGCATGCCCCTGCAGTGGAGCCACTTGTTCCAGGGGTGCATCTGGGTGGCGGGTACATCTAGGATGTCAGAAGGCTCACACATGGCAACTGGCCCAGCCTTCATACACATTTGGTTGTTGGTCAGATAGATCTTGTATTCATTGAAACCTCTATCTTCTCTTTTCTCCCCTCTGCCCCGTGGAATTCCCAGTAAAACCATCAAGTCTGCCTTGATTCTCAGAGGAGACTTTGAAACAATATGGGAGGGGGGTGTGAGCATCCTGTGGACGTGTAGAGATGGATTTTAAATGCATCTCAGATAACAGGATAGACACGAGGCTTTGCAGGGAGGTGGGTGGGGGGAGGGATGGAGAAGAGCGCTGTGGTTCAGACCTAGCGAGACCCTCAAAAGGCTCAGGCGTGGAAAGGCTCGATCTGCAGCTGATGCTGATGAACGATGCCTGTGTCACGAAGCTGCTCACCTCATCAATGGACCAACCTACTGATGAGGTCATGATTGAACAGGATCTGAGGAGGTGGGGACTGGCTCAAAGAAGTAGTGACTTGCAGATCTTTCGAAAGGTGCCGCTTGCCCTGGCCATCTCCTGTGTGACTCTCTGCTCACTGGCCGCCATGACATAAGTGGCTTCCTCTGCTGTGCATGCCAAGCCGAGCCGAGGCTATGCCTCATCCGGGCCCTTAGCAATGGGGGCCAATCAAGGGCAGAGCCACCTTAAGCCCAAATAAATCTTGCTCCCTTCAAGCGGTTTAAAGCAGATACTTTGTCACAGCGATGAGAAAGTGCCCATCACGGTCACGTATCTAGTCATCTTCCTGGAGAGAAGGGTTACTCTTCAAAATGTCCCATGGATACTGGATACCTTCAACTTATAGACACCTAGATGGTCTTATACACCCACACCCATGATAAAGCCTGACTTATAAATCAGGTCCAAGAAGAGACTGGCATCAAAAATCCAGTAAGAGAAGAGAATGATTATAATAATACATTGCAGCAGAAGCTCCTTAGGACGTAAGAATCGATTCTTGCTGCGATTTTATACTTGGCCTTTGCAGGCTGGAGCAGTCGGCAGAGAGGAAAGGGAATTTGGAGGGGAGAAGGTACTGGGGGGGGGGGGGTTGATCCCTCCCTCCTCCTTGTTAACAATGAAAGATTTGATCCTCCTGCCTCAGCCTCTGAGGTATTGAAATTAGGTACATCGGCTACCATGTGTGTGGGAGCTGGGGGGTGGAGGGGATTCTCACAGGAATGTCAGCTGGTAACAAGCAGTTTCTTTTCTCTTAATCATCTTCTCCAAGTTCTGCTGCTCTTGACAAGTGAATATCGATGAGGGAATCCATATTACATATGTAGTTAAAAAATAAAAACCAAACCGTGTGTCACCCAGGGACAGACACACACACACACACACACACACACACACACACACACACACACACACACAAGAGCAACAGGTATGAGGAAAACCCGGCGTGCTGCCAAGGCCTGGAGGACAGGCTGCCTTGGCGTAGGGAAGAGCTGATCTAAGTCAGGTGAGCCCAGGCTTCCTCTGGCCGGAGCGAGTCCATCCAGAGAGACAGGATGTGTCCTGCCAGGTACACTGCTCGCCGAGGCACAGAAGGATGATGTTACTGGAAGGGACGAGAAAGGAGGAAAGCAAGAGAGCCCAGAGCCAGCCAAGGCACCTAAAATGAAAGGGATTGACAGAAAACAACAACACTTTAGCCTTATATGGAGGTTCACCCCTGTCATCCCAGCCCCGTGAGACTGAGGCAGGAGGATCATGAGTTTGAGATTAGCCCTGAGCTACAAGAAAGCCACGCTTGTCTCAAATCCACCCAAACCAAAACCCAAACCCAACACCAGGAGGCATTTGTTAGCTTCATTTGGAGGAGAAGACCTGGCAAGGGGGACCCGTGCCTGTCACCCTTCCCTCTGATCAGTGGGAGTTCTGCCAGCCCCAATGTCTCAGAGCATGGAGGGCATGGGAAGGAGACAGGAGATGGAGCTGGGTCCATGGAGCTGCAAGGAGGTGGGGCTAGAGTGACTTAGAGCCCCACCCTGAGGCTATTTGCTAGTGCTACCCTCAGTATTAACCAAAGACACCGCTGCGCAGTCTTCGGGGTTGGTGACTACTTTAAAGACAAACAGTGCTGGAGCTTTCTACGACGAAGTCCATCCTATCCTAGTGGGCCTCGTGAAACTGTCCTCATAAATGCGTATGACAACACAGCATTGCCAGACTTTTTTTCACAAAAAGAAAAATAAATCCACTTTGTGTCTTCTTTTAAATTATCCAGAGATAATATTAAAGCTTAGGGGGTGGGCACTTTTGGTCAGCCCCTTTTCTGGAGCACTCTGGGTCTTCCTGGTACAAGGCTGTCAGGGAACACGTTGTCCATTGACTCCCCTGTCTTGTGGCCTGTCGACACTATGGTGTGGACAAGGGGACTCACCCCAGTACCCATCCTTTCTTCTCAAAGGCACCTGAACACGAGGATCGGCACACACTTATGGGAGGTGTTCTTAGACCCACTTACCCAAGAGCCCCTACAATGAGTGTGTGCACCCGAGCACAGGGTCTCCATTCTACCGTCTCCCCAACAATGGAACAAAAATGTTCTATTTCACTCAAGGACTGTTTTTTTTACTAAAACATATATTCAAACATATAAAGGAAAGGGATTGATACAGGGACTCAAAATAAATACATAATTCAGTAATAGCTAATAAACTAATAAATATCCATCAGTATTATATTTCATAGTTTCCCAAAGATATCTGAGGAGCACTTAATTGTTACTGGCTAATCAATTATTCAATTAACCTTCTTCTCATTGAATATATATTTGATACAACTTTTTGAAGCTTCAGCTTTAAAAGGCTCCTATCGATTGAAAGTTTCAAGGCCATATGGCCTGGCTATTGGATTTGTGCCACCATGATTGACAGCAGGGGCCAGTAATCTCATGCAAATATTTCAGATGATGTGCAATCTTGATGAGTCCACACCGGTGATGTTCATTCCGTAGATAAATGTCTTTACGTGCACGAGTGTCCATACACACAGCAGAGTCTCCGCTTCGTCCGGGCAAGCAGCAGCCCTGTGCACACACATGCAGCAGGCTTCATCTAGTGCAAACACTGGCCTCGATCCAGGCCCTACTTCAGACATGAGCCCAGCGTTCCAAAGAGTAACCGCCTCGTCTCGCGGTCCCTCCTCGATATTTCAATGATTCAAATTTCGGAGTTCTTCTATTTAAACAAGATAAGGGAGCAGCCGTGTCCCCAGATTAAAAAATTGAATTGCATGAGGCTCGGGCTTGAGAGTTGGAAAACACAATCATCCCAGTCCTCAGAAGATCTGTTCTCCTCTGGTCCCGCGCTGCTTCTCTAGAATCTTCTTAGGTAACTTTGGGTTTGCATAGCGCTAACACCAACTGCCTGTCTGAGTGTCATTTTTTTTTTCTGCCTGTGATAAAGACTTTAGGATCAGCATGCAGAATCCAGTCATGGTCACCATATGTGTGTGGCACAAGCTCATCACTCTGTATGAGAAACCACTGTGTTTGGGCATGGCGGGTTCACACGCAGACTTCTAACTCCTCAGAGACAGAGACAAATGTTTGTAGTTTGAGGCCAGCTTGGGCTACATAGTAAAGCCCTCTCTAAAAAGAAAAAGAAAGAAAGAAGGAAGCAAGGAGAGGGAGGGAGGGAGGGAGGGAGGGAAGAAGGGAGGGAGGAAGGGAGGGAGGAAGGGGAGATGGAGAGATGGCTGTGTGGTCCAGAGCACTTGCTGCTCTTCTAGAGGATCTGAGGTTTGATTACCAGCACCCAGGATAGGTGGCTCACAACTGCCTATAACTGCAGCCCCAGAGGACTCAACATCCTCTTCTGGTCCCCACCGGCACCTGCACATGCATGCCCATATACAGACACAGACAGAAACGTACACATGAACCAAACATTTCAAAAAAAGAAAGAAAATAACCCCAAAATGTCAAACGAAGCCTGTGGCTCACCATTTAAAGCTAAATGAAGTCCCCTGTGTACCACATCAGGCCATGCACGGCTGCAAGATTTCTGATGACCGAAGAAGAAGTATTTATCAACTAAGATCTACCCTGTGTCTGGCTGCTCTTTTTGCCAATTCCACTTCCTGGAAGTTATCCAGAGAGAATCACCTGATCTGCATCAGGATATTGATTGACACATCTTTGACATTGGGGGCACTTAAAAAAAAAATAACCTGTGTGTCCAAGAATGGGAATAAAGTTGAATTAGGCTCCTCAACAGGAAAGAGAGCCATGTAGCCATAAAATTATATTACAGGGGAGTAATTAATGGCACACAGAAACACTGGCTGTCTCAATAACATTTAGTGAAAAACTAGACCTGAAATATAAATTCCACAAAATATATATGGTACAGTTACGCCTAGAAAAAAAAAAAAAAGATGGGGTGAATTTACAGGCGGTAGGCCCAGGGGTTATTTCTAGAAGGCAGGAAATCATTCTTTGTTCTTTGTGCCCCCCCCCCCATTTTCTCAGTTATCTATATGTTTTTGTAACTAGGCCCCCAAAGATCACAACATTTGAATCGTTCAGCAGCTCAGAACCAAACTCATCCGTTGCATCCGACTGTCCCAGAAAGTGACTGCCCCAGAAAGGGCTTGTTTTTTGCAGAGTCCCTCCTGACCGCCCCCCCCCTGTCTCCCTCTCACAGTGGTTCCTTGACGTGTTGAGCTGTGGGGTACCCAGCTGGCCTGCTCCTTCCCCTCCCCTAAAATAGTCACCATCAAGAATATCAGCAAAGAGGTTCCCTCCCGAAAATGCCATCCCCAGGCTGACCTCCTTAACGCAGGCGCATTTTGGTAAATCGGTGCCTAATGATTTTTTACATTAAGCCCCAGCTTGTGTTGGGTCCTTGTGAGGCGCAGTAATTTAAGAACACTCATTTTGCACATTCCGATCCCATTATGCTACATTGTTACTGAATAAAGACTGGTATTATGTTGCTCCCATAAAGGGCAGAAGTGGCCTGAATTTTATCTGCTGAACGAATCAATCTGGATTATGTCAGCTGAAAAGAATTGCGGGCTGCAGTCTACCGCAGATGGGGGGTGGTGGTGGGGGGAAGTGGGATACTTTTTTTTTTCTTTTTCTTTTTTAGATGTATCTGTTTCTCCTGAATACACGAACTAAGATAATACCTTGTGGTGACTGAAAAGTAGTTTTTCTCTGATTTTTTTTTTCAACGAAGAGTGTATCAATTATCATTTCAACATAGCGTCTTAGGGGATCAAGAGAGAACTGAAGACCATTTCCCTATATTAATACTGTGCTGTGTTTAAGCCGCCCTGACTGCCCGTTGGGGCTGTGGGAAAATGACTGGACAGATAATGAGAAAAGAACACAGAAAAGAGCCGAGGGTGGGGTTTGGCAAGGACAGGGGCTATTCAAACAGCTCCACCAGGGAGAGGGAAATAAGTCCTTCAAGGGGAGAGGGAGGGCTGGCCCTTCTTTCTTTTCTTTCTTTCTTTTTTAAATTTAAGAAATAGTTTCCCTTTAGTGGAGTTGGGGGGGGGGGAAGAAAAACACATTTAACCCTAACTCTGTCTTCACCCTTTGAAATGGATAGTGCACTTTTTAAACAGCTTGCTCCTCCACAATCAGTTTCAGAAAACAGGATCCGGTTTCCAGTCCCCTCGTGCAGATTTCTTAGCACAAGGTGGTGCCTTTGATCGTCTGAAGTACAGTACAGTAATGCCTTCACCCTCACTTGGGAAAATACAGTCAGACACCCCCCACCACACACACACACCAATAGTTCATGTGATCTTTGAACTGACTATGAATAAAATCCGCCTCTTGCCCTCTATTCTTTTATTGATGTGTGTGTGTGTGTGTGTGTGTGTGTGTGTGAGAGAGAGAGAGAGAGAGAGAGAGAGAGAGAGAGAGAGACCTTTGAAACCTAAAACCCTCAGGATGGTGCCTACATACCCTGTAAGTTACTTAAAGGGACATAACATAGCAGTTACAGATTATAAGCAACTCCCACCCTGTGCGCATGCCCTAGCCAGCATTCTAAGGCCCTTCTAAATATTTACTTTAGAGAGGAATAGCCTCTCCTAATATTATTATGTCCGGGCTTGCTAGATTTCCATGCAGCAGGCCTGATCCCACCATCTGTAAAGTTCTAGTTTTTTTTTTTTTTAAATAATACTTCTAAGCTGTTTCTAATCTATTTTTACTGCCTTGTTCTGTCCTGAAATGTCAAAGAGTGCAGACTAGGTCTAGGAATTAACATGACAGTTAAGAAACTTGGCAAGGCTTTACAGCAGATTGTGACATTAACGGGACACAAAGGGGCAAGACAGAATTAACATTAATGCACGCTTGCAGACACTATAAAAATCTATATGTCCGCGATCAGGGAATTGAAAAATAGGCTGGGTTTTAGGACAGCGCTATTAAAGACAGATCTTTACAGCAAAGGGAGAGTTCCATATGAAAAGCAAATTACAGGGAAATCGTGCCCTGGTCCCTTCTGGAAAGCACAACAGGTTTGTGTCCTAGGTCAAGTAGGCATAGGGCTCATGATGGCTGCCAATCCCCCCCCACCCCCGAGTCCCCACCCACATCCCTGGTTTCTTTAATCTGCGGTGAAACTGCCTTGGAAGCACTAATAGCATCCCCCCCCCCCCCCCGCCAGGGCACCCCGCTCCACCCCCACTCCCACCCCGGCCCCGGCCCCAGCTGTGCATGAGATCTGTGATAGATGTACCTAGAAGCGGGATCATTTGTTTAGATTCTCAGATTGAAAAAATAAATCAAATAGGGCCAACTTTTAATTTCATTTTAGGAAGGTTTCAAAGAACTGTATGCAGGAAGTGTGATGAGTTGTATTCTCTCTCTCTCTCTCTCTCTCTCTCTCTCTCTCTCTCTCTCTCTCTCTCCCCCCCCCCCCTTAATTCTGCCGTGGTGATTGTAAAAACACTAATGACCTGACCTCCTTGGCGGGCTCCTGGATTCTGATTGGGGAGCTGAGTCTTGGCATTTTAATCATGTGACTGCACCCACAGGGAAGGGTGGACAGAGCTGGTGCAGCTTACAGGCTTCCCGGGGTGCGGACTCCAAGCCCCCTACCCACTCTTCTGGTCCGCACGACCTCAGGGCAATTTAGCAACTTCTCTGGACCTCAGAGTCTTCCCTTCAGAGTGGAGGAAACGAATGTGTACCCACAAGGGAGTGTGCGCCTGTGAAGTCCCGGCATACAGTAACTGCCGGCGCGTTTATTTTTGTTCTTTTGTTTTTAATTGGAGTGGAGTGGTAAGAATCTGTGAGGGTAGGGAGGGCGGAGGGGAGTCCTGGCCTTTAAACACAGTCTACTCCCCACGGAGTCAGCGCAGCTGCTATCAAAGAAACCTTTCTTCTAGAAAGATCTCTGATCCCATGTGTACTCTGGCTGCCTCCCTACAGGGAGGCTGGGGGCTGAAACACAGCTGCTAGCTCAGATCTTTGGCCTGTCTGCTTTGCATGCCAGCACCCCAGGCCTCTGTTTATCCACCTGTAAATAGGGCCCACTAGCACCTCCTACCGAGTTGAGAGTAAAACCAGCCAGCCAATAGGAAGTTCTGTGGGTTTAAAAGTGTGTAGATCCAAAAGGAATCAGAGTCTGAATTTGATAGAGATGTCTGAAAGCCCAAAGCCGTTGCTGCGCTAGTCACTGCAGCCGACACACAGGGCCAGCTTAGGTGCCTACCAACAGGAGAACAGGGAAAGAGCACATGAGATATATACACAGTAGAGTGTTCGTCGGTCATAAGGAGAAAATGGAAACACGTTTCCCTGCAGAAGGAAAGCAGATGAAATCAGAGGTTGTCATGGTCAGTGAAACAAGCCAGATTCAGACAGATAAACATACAACGTTGGCTCTCATGTGGAATCTAGAACAAAGAAGTATGGGAAAATAGAAAACCCGGTGTAGATAATAGCAAAGGAATAAGAAGGAAGGGTGAAAGAGCTGTCAAGGGAGAAATAGAATGGAGAACACACTCGTGTATGGAGTTAATATACATTCTTTCAAAAAGAGAAAAAGATCCAAAGTGGTGATAAGTAAGCCCCTTCCTTTGTTCAGGTGGGGCAATACTTAAAAATAACAGCCAGTGTCTGATGAGGATAACTTACAAAGGCCTTTTGGGGGCTATAGTTTTCTTTTCTTTACCATCTTTCTTCTCTTTCTTCTCTTCCTTTTCTTTCTTTCTTTCTTTCTTTCTTTCTTTCTTTCTTTCTTTCTTTCTTTTTTATTTTTATTTTTTATTCTTGAGACAAGGTTTTTCTGTGTAGCTCTGGCTGTCCTGGAACTAGCTCTGTAGAGCAAACTGGCTTCAAACTCAGAGCTCTGCCTGCCTTTGCCTGGGATTACAGGTGTTTGCCACCACGTGGGAATTATTTGTGTGTGTAGGGGGGGTGTGTTGTTTTGTGTCTGTTTGTTTCCAGAGCTGTTGTGGGGATAGCTACGCCCCTCTGTCCATGCAGGACAGGGCCCACCTAGGCAGCCCAGCTCAGCCTAAACCCATGTCCCAAGAGGCGGTGTTCTGCAGGGTTTACTGATGTCTCTGGGAGTGTCCCTGCAAACATTGACTGGTCCAGCCTAGGTGGCTTGTCCCCAGAAAGAGATGACACTGAGACCAGTGTTTCAAAGTGATCTGGGGCAACGTTCCCTCACACCAAGGCCCAAGGGCCAAGTAAGGTTTTGTGCTACCACCACCCCTGCCCACAAAGTTTTCCCGACAAGCACCCCGTGATGCCCATTAGCAATGAGGATTTTGGGACCTATTAGTCTGGGGTGAGGAAGCTGAGGGACGGGAGACATCGTTGGCCAGGAACACAAGGTGCCTGTCTGCACACACGCTTCAGATGTGCGTATTTGCATCTGCTCACTCGGCTCACTCTTCTCCCAGGTGATCCTCCTAGCTGTGGGTGTGAGCGCGTTCCCCTGCCCTCAGCATCCACCTTAGCTTCTTCTCACCTTTGATGTCGCTGGTGTTTCAGGCTTCTGCTACTGAGTTCATGCTCATATCCCACACTCACTGGGCTGCATATGTCCATCCCCCCCCACCCCCCCCCCACTTCACCCCAACAGCTTTTTATCCTGGGGAATGCTGTCAGAGCCAGTAGCACTTACACGGTGCCACCAGTAGATGGCAGCATCTGCACAGCTATGAAATCCATGTTTTTCCCCTGCTCACTTGGAGCGCTAGAGCAGCAGTTCTCAACCTGTGGGTCTCCTCCGTCTCCCAGAGACCATCTGAAAATACAGATATTTACATTACAATTCATAACAGTGCCAAAATTGCAGTTACCAAGAAACAACGGAACAATTTTATGGCTAGGGGTCACCACTACATGAGGAGCTGTCTTAAAGGGTCACAGCATTAGGTAGGTTGAGAACCATTGCTCTAGGCCTTCCGAACCTAGAATGTTCCAGCAACAGTCTTGGGTCCATATAGTCCCACAAGTAAGGTGAGAAGGAAGCTGGAGACATCACTGGTCTAGCAACCTCTGTCTCGGAATCAAGGCAGGGACACATCTTTTAATTTTTTAGGGGAGAGATTTGCTCCCAGTTAAAAATCTGGGACATATTTCAGAACATATCAGCTCATCCCCTGAGAAGCCAGAAGATGTGAGCCTCAGGACTTGAGTCTGCTGAACCTCCGTGGGATGAGCTGAATGTCCCCACCCTGTGCCACACAGCTCCCGGGCTCGGAGCCACACTGGTGTCTCCTGTTCTCCCAGACGCTAACCTCGGCAGCATCTTCCAATGCCATAGCAACCGCTATTTACTGGTGGGTTCCAGGCTCCCCAGCACTGGGTGCTTCTCCATGCTGCAGTTCACTAGAACATGCACCAGCTGCTGCCACTTGCCCACATTGGAAGGCCTGACTCTTGTATTTCCAGTTGTGTCCCCCAGGGGTCGCTGTCCTCACCAGGAACACTTGTGGAGGAGGATATGAGATCAGAGCCTTTGCCCAAGCCCCATAGCAGGGTTAATCGAAGCAACTGACAAAGGCTGTCTAAAACCATGTTGGATATGGGCTCTTAGCGTGAGAATTTCCTGCCGCCCCCAACACAAAAGTAATTTGCTAACCTATTTGCTATAACAGTCTGTAACTGCTGAGCCAAGATTCAATGTGTTTAGAACTGCAATTTAAACTTATGCCTTGTAAGGTATGACTTATCACTAGCCTCATTTCACATGCCCAGAGAGGTTAAGACACTTATCAAAAGTTGCACAGCTGGTTAACTGCATTGGCAGATTTGAAATTGGTATATCATTTCTAGCCATATTGCATAGCTTACCTATGAAAGGGTTGTGGTGCTTTCTAGAGATGTTAAGCGTCCCCCTCATCCCAAGCTACTGGTTTCCTTTGGAGACATTTTTTTAAATGAATTTAATTTTCTTAGTTCGCAGTAATGAAGCTGGTCACTTCTGTCTAGAAAACATACTGACATTAGAACAGGCTCTTCTGAGGGCTTAAGTTGGGTAGTTCCTAGCCTTGCCCCTTCTCAGAGCTTGTGGGGGTGGGGGTGGTATTTTATCTTCTGGGGATGGCTTCTGTGTTCCTCATTCAGTTTGAATCTAGAGTCTCCTTCAACAAAAGTGGCCTATCACTGGCCCCAGCCAAGCTGAAGCTATTTCTCCATGTGTGTGGGTTGTGGGGTCCACCCTGGGCTCAGGGCTACTAGTGCTTTCAAGTGGGGTTCAGATGTGGCTCACAGTTGTTCTCAAAGAGCTGCAGTGATCTCCGATATAGCATAGGGGGAGACAAAGAGCAGGGGGTGCTTCAGGGTTACAGATACGCAGTGGGGTCTGGCTCATATAACTAGCGATGTTGCTCAGAAAACCTAGAAAGAAGGCCCCGTTTTTGCAGACCATACCAACGTCCTGGCCACCCTGAAGCAGCGACCCGATGTCCAGGGACCGTCTTTGCCTTTTTCTGCAAGGAGCTGGGCAGAGGATCCCTATGTCACCTCTCCAACTCGTATAACTCTGCCTGCTCTGAGCAAGGGCTCCAGGATTCTTTAAGCCATTACTAGACACGCTAGGATCTGGCTTCTGGGCCAGATCAGGCAGGGTGGGCTTCATGTGAGCCCTCCCACCCATTGCAGCAATCCCAAGGTGGTTTCTGTCTGTTAACTCCCACCCAGAACCTTCTCAAGGCCTAGCGAGTTTTTCCTGGGGACAGGGCTTAACCTGTCTCTCAGTGAGGAGATGTGCAAGCTAGCTTGGGCATCTCTCCCTTCCTTACCTAGTCAGGACTGCTCATTTGTATTCCTCTCTTGTCTGGGCCACCAGCAGACATCTGGCGGGCTGTATTGTGCAGATGTGTACCAAGGGCCCCATGGATACTGTTTCATCCCCTCTGTGTCCCGCTCTCCCCCCCCCCCCCC
>LR749490.1:3243906-3479246 GCA_902729485.2 Mus minutoides | reverse complement strand
TCGATATCCACAGAAAGAGCAGAAAGAGCTGTTTGAAGAAGACCTATGCAAACCACACCTGTCCAGCCTAGCCTTCACAGGGGTCTCAAGAAAAAGACCGCACCATAAAGGCATGGTTACTCCTGCAAAGAATTAAGTCATTTAGCTCATGCATTCAGCTGCGTCTAGGTGCATTTGTGGAGTGTCTGCTCTATGCAAGATCCGGTAAATCTGGAAGGGTCCCAGTATTGAGAAGCATCAGACCATAGCCTACCAGGGAGTTCATTGCGGGAGGCGCGGGGGTAGGGGGAGATTTAAAGGATGCTTCCGCACGCTCTATCCCTCAGTGGGGCCACACAAACCTTCATCCACAAGATGACCATCCCTCACTATGGTCGCTTGAATGAGAACATCCCCCAGAATCCCCAGCATTTGAACACTTGGTCTCCAGGTGCTTCATGGTGAGGTTTGGAAGGTGTGATCTTGCTGGAGAAAGTGCGTCACCTCACCGGGAGTAGGCTCTCAAGTTAAAAGCCTTTCGTCATTCCCATTGAAGATGTGAGCTCTCGGCTTGCAGCTTTAGCCACCAATTCCTGCCCCTGTCAGGATGGACCCACATCCCTCTGGACCCCGGAGCACAAATACACTTTCTTCTAGCTGCTCCTGGTCAGTAAATTAACTAATGGTTATTTTCTTCATAGTCATGACAGAATGTCTCCCGGAAACAACTTTATTGTGAGAGAGTTTATTTCGGCTCCTAGTTCACAGGGCCAGTCCACATGGCTGGCAAAGATTGTTGGAAATAGCTCACTTCATATTCAGGGCGGGTGGGAAGCCCCTCGGGTCTGTGTATCCTCAAGGACTTACTTCTGCAACCCAGGTCCCACTTTTCCTAGGTTCCCAGAACCTCCTCAAACAGCACCACCATTCAAGCACTCAGATCATGAGCCCGTGGGCAAGAGATCATATTCCAACCATAATACCCTTAGAAGAGTGTTTTATTCAAACTAAGTTCACTTCTGCAGATCAGCCCACACAGAAAGTCCCATAGGTCAGAGCTCGAAAATCCCCTTCTTCTATAAGCATCCCTATTGGGGTCTGCAGGGGACATGCCTGAGATCGTGACTTAAAAGGTGCAAGCCACAGCCCATGAGGGTAGTTGTGTCCCAAGTTGGTACCCTGCAGTTAGTATGTGTATGAAGACTCATGGGGTTGTCATAGTAACTGGTGAACACATGCATAGATGCTCGCGAGTTTTAAAGTATCAATCTGGCCCATTGGATTCCTGGCACTATTTCTTCAGAACGGGGCATTTTAATTTTCATTCAGGAAGCAGAGTCGCATCTACAAGAAACAAGACCCCAGACAGCTCGTCACTGGTACTGCGACCGCCATCTTAGCACCGGAATGTGGGCATGCAGAATCCCTCTGCTCTATAAAATGAACTCAGTAGTTAAATCCCTGCCTCGGGTTAGCTCCCTGACCTCAGGGAAGGGAGGGGCAGGCACAGTTTGGAGCCCTGATTGGAGGATTCACATGAACCAAGGAGACCAAGATGGAAGGAGGGCTTCTGCAGCCCCGCCCCTTCTCAGTAGCCCAGAGTTTTAGGAGCCTCCCTCGACCCTATTATTCAGGATACCCCTGCCTAGACAACACCCTTAACCAGAGACCCCCAGAAGCGGTTCATAGAGGCAGTACAGAATGGGAGGGCCTCCACTTCAGATGTTGCGCTCCGGGGTCCAGAATTTATTCGGAGTATCCTCTTTGCTATTTCCGGCCAACTCAGGTTTTCCTCTCAGAGCCTGGGCTCCTGGCCTGTGACTGATAGAGGATGCATGTGACCCCTTCACTGTAAGGACTTTTGCCCAGTCTTAACAACGGTTAGAATACACCTCTAACATCAAGGGGACACAGCCAAGGAGCCAGCCAGAGCCAGAAGCTAAGGGCAGCTCCAGAGTGCTCAGCCCGCTGGCCCGACCCACACACATGCAAACCGGAATCCCAGTTGCAGGTTGCCTGTGTTTATGGCTAAAATATTAGCGATGACCGACACGCAGCCCTTTCTCCTACGCTGTCATTTTATGTTAATTGAACACCCCTGTTAATCTAATAGAGTTTAGATTTATGTAGGATCCTGTAGAGCATCATATTTTAATCAATACACATTCCACATTCAGATGGACAGATGCATGCGCGGACTCTCTCCATCCCTGCACTTGGATTCCATCAGCTGTCAATAGCGCCTCGTTGAATCCTGTAGAGAGTCAGATTGATGGGTCCAAGCACGTTCCATTCATCACACAAATTAACTTTGGGGGTGGAAATGATGCGAGGGGTCACGCGGCATCTCCAAGGGGGCGGAGACTGTGTTTCGGAGATTAGGAGCTTTAGATTATTTATCGGGAAGAGTCTGGAGGTGGGAGGCTGGGACAGGAGACTGGAAGGGGGCACGGTCACAAGGTAAAGCTGGATGCACTTTGTGTCTTATAGACTCACAGGTGGGGCTAGTGCTGCATCTAGGTGTGGCTGTCCCACAAGCCCTGGTCAAGGATACACGGATGCTATAGGAGCAGGTGAGAGATACTGTCTGTGTGGTGCAATTCTGCCTGGCCTCCACCCTCCCTGTATGCTGGTTAATTTATTCAACTTGATACGATCTTTATCACCTGGTAAGCAGGAACTTTGCCTGAAGAATTTTTCTATCATACTGGCTGGTAGGACTTTTTTTTTTTTTTTTTTTTTTTTTGATGGTAGGGCGCCTTGTGGGTGGTATGATCCCTAGGCAGGCAGCTATATAAGAAAGCAGGCTCCACTAACACTGTGCCTGCCTCTGTGGCCAAGAGTGGAGTCAGCAGAGCTTCCTCAGGGGAGTAGCCTTTGGTATTTATTTAGGAAGGAGAGACAGGTAGACAAGACAAGGCTCCCACTCAGAGATGCTGCCCCAGCTATCCCTAGGACACTCACCATTTGGGGCAGTTCCAGGGGATCCAATAGATCCCTGAGCAGGTACCTGCACTGATGTGGTGCATATAAACTCACTCCTGTATAAGCACATATAAATAAAACGTAAGTCCTTTAAAGAACTGGAGTGGAGCATGACTTAGAGGTATAGCACTTGCCTAGAATTCCCCAGTGAGGGGCTGGGGGCGTGGCTCAGTGATAGAGCCCCTGCCTAGAAGGAGGGGCTGTGAGCACTGTTTAGCCCTACAGTGCTTGCTAGCATGCGGAGGCCTTGGCTTCTGTCACTACTACATTTAAAAAAAAATTTAAGATCATTCAGAAAACACTTGTTATAAAACTCAGGTCCAGTCATTGACTTCTTGAAAAGGACAGATTGCTTGGATGAGGAGAGAGCTTTATTGTGCAATTCAGCAAAGCCAACCATGGTAGACCAGTTACCCAAAACATCATCTTTACACAGGTTCCCCTTGAATCCTCAGGAGGTCATGAACCCAGCAACTGATCACTCACTGGCCTGGATCAATCTTAAAGCGTAGTTACCAGCAAATAGGCCCCAGGCTGATGGTTTAGATGATTAATGGCATCTGTGTGCTCCAGAAGGTGCAGGCCCTTCCCAGCAAGGCTGGCCATCTACATCTCTGCCTTTACTGCCAAACTCCATGCACTGAGAAGTTTCCGTGCTAAGGCTCTCTGCATGTGACCTATTCTAGGTCTACATGTCACCTTTCTCATTCCTTCCACCAAACTTTTACCTTAAGCAAGGAAAGGCTTATTCTGGAACATGGTTTCTGAAGCGTCAATGTGTTTTAGGGGGAAAGACATGTAGATTGTGGTGGCAGGGAACCTTGGGCTTCTTAAATGACAGCAGAGAGAAAGCAGAGAAAACAAGTCAGAATCAGGGGCTACTGTGTCCCTCTTGCTAAAGGGGTTCTACACCCTTCAAAGATATTCTCCAGCTAGTGACTGAGAGCTAAAAATTAGCGTGCAAGAGACATTTCAGATTCAAACCACAGCACTCCGTACACACAGGCCATTGTGTTCTCGTAGAGTATGGCTGCCCTCAGCACTGTGTCTGGTGGGGGCTCAGAACAAGGCTTGGTGTGACAAAGGTGGCCCTCACTTTGAAAGTCATACTCACATCAGGAGATGGGAGTGGCTTCTCTGGGCTGCATTACTCAGGAACACGTCTCTATTTGCAAAAATCAATTATAACCCCCTTTGTTGTTGGAGACCCAGTTAATAAATGAAGGCAGCATAGAATATGATTTCAAATCAGTTTAATAAAATTATTCGTGTGGATTTTAAATCGTTTTTACCGTCGATCTGGCACCTGCGACTGGTTTATAGATCATGATATAGGATGGCGTTTGCATCTTCGCAATTTTATTCCAATTTTGAAACGGCACAAATATTAATTTTTGCTTCAATAACGGAACCTTTGAGAATCAAACTTGTCTCTTCTCCATGCACATCTTATGTGTGATTATATAAAAATATATAAAAATATATTCTGGGAAAACTTCTTTCAGGGAATCCTTTTTAATAGACACTAAAATGGGAGTAACTATCTCAAAATTTCAGAGAGCAGGGTGTGGCGGGGTGCGGCAGGGTGTGGCGGGGTGCGGCAGGGAGTGGCGGGGAGCGGCAGGCTGTGGCAGGGTGTGGCAGGTTGTGGCAGGGTGTGGCGGGGTGTGGCGGGGTGTGGCAGGGTGTGTGGCAGGGTATGGCGGGGTGTGGCAGGGTGTGGCGGTGCACGCCTTTAATTCCTGCACTGGGAAGGCAGAGGCAGGCAGATCTCTGTGAGATCAAGGCCTTCTTGGTCTGCATAGTGAATTCCAACCACAGGGCTACACAGGGAGGCTTACAAAGGTGGACAGTTTTTAAGCAGTGGGACTTACTTATGTCATAAAACAGCATGGCACTGTTTTGACAGCTGAATAAAGTTCTGGAGCTTCTGGAAATGCTTCTGTGAGGGTGATTGACAGGTCCCAATGAAAGTAACCATTGGCCCATGCCGGATGTGCTGTCCTGGGTCACGTGGAATACTTGGCTGGATCTTGGGAGAGACTAAAGCTTGATGGACGGGCTTCCTCGTACAGGGCGGGCAGGACTGAGGGCTTCTTGGCTTGAGTATTGTTTATTGTTCTGCTCTGTGTTAATTCTTATACCAGGTACAGAGGACTAAGGTTTATTTTGTGTGATGGCTATTTGTATGCAAACTTGACATGAGCTGGAGTTATCTGAAAGGAGGGAACCTCAATTGAGAAAATGCCCCCATAAGATCAGAGCATTTTCTTAATCAGTGATTGGTGGGAGAGGCCCTAGCCCACTGTGGGTGGGGCCATCCTTGGGCTGGTGGTCCTGGGTTCTAGAAGAAAGCAGGCTGAGTAAACCTTGAGGATCAAGCCAGTAAGCAGCACCCCTCTATGGCCTCTGCATCAGCTCCTGCCTCCAGGTTCCCGCCCTGCTTGAGTTCCTGTCCTTCGACGATGAACAGCGTTTTATGGAAGCAGGAGCCACATACAACCTCTCCATCCTAGGCAGTTTTGGTCATGGTGTTTCATCACAGCAATAGCAACCCTGACTAAGACACTGTGGCTCATGGTTTCAAAGGGGTCTGTGGTCTTGAGATAGAATTCCACAGAACATGTGATGGACAGCCACTCAGCAGGAACCAGAAAAGAATAAGCCAAGGGCAAGACACACTCTTCAAGGGCACACTCTCCAGTAAGCCTGCTCATCCACCAGGCTCCACTTTCTAACAGCCTGTTTGGTGTTGGTTGTCAGCCAGCCCAAGCCTTGGAAGATGCCAGCAGTCTTTGGAACCATTCACCTTTCAATAGTGCTCCCTGCTGGGGACCAAGCCCATGCCTTTCAAAGGACCCTTTCAACCCAGACAATACTGCGACCTTGACTGGCAAGTGACAAGTGTGCAGAGTTACACTTGCCACCATCCAGTTGCTCCCTGGAAGGTGGGGCGTGGTGCCTTATGCTCCCACAGAATGCGCTGTGTCTGAAAGGTCAGGGTTTCAGCCTCTTATACTCCCTGTGAGGGAGAGAGGGAGGGAAAGAGGAGACATACAGACAGGCAAGCAGACAGACAGACAGACATCAGGAAATAATGAACAACTACTGAAAGGAAGGGGTAGTGCCTGCAGGTGTCCAAGATGTCTCCTATGTCCTTAGTGCCATCTCAGTGAGCTGGGATGCTCACAGCTCCTGCCTTAGCTGTGCTCTGACTCTGCACCCCGAATGAGGTGCTGAGGTGCTTTGGGTCCCTAGCTCAAAACCTACATACCTGCATGCATCTCTCCTGCGCACTCTACCTCCAAAGGCCAGAGAACCTAGAAGGAGAGCTGCCAGCATCAGGCTGTAGACTCAAGGACAGTATGGACCTACTACCTGCCCCTGCCCCTGCCCCTGCCCCTGCCCCTGCCCCTGCCCCTGCCCCTGCCCCTGCCCCTGCCCCTGCCCCTGCCCCTGCCCCTGCCCCTACCCCTAGCCCTGCCCTTGTCCCAGTCACTGTCTTTCACTAAACCAACTGTGATCCTCCACTAGGTCTGGCTCAGGGCTCACTCCAGCATGAAGCACTTTCCATAGACACCAGGGAACGTTGCCATTTGTAGACCCCATGAGAGCCAGATTCTAGGAGGGCTCCTGGAAGCTTGCAGGCTAGGTCTAAGCCGCCCAGGAATCTGGTTCCCATCTGGACCCTACCTGGGCTCCCATGGAGAGGCTGCTGACAAGGGAACTGAGATGTCTCCATTTTCTCTACCATTTCTGGCACCTCTTTCCTGCTAGGCCAATCTCATTCCAGCCACACAGTTGGGGAAAGCCACGGTGGTGTTGAGGGAGCCCCTGAGGGCCCAGAAGTCAATGAGTGCTGAGTGTCAGAGACTCCAGAGGGTGAACCATACCTGGGGCAGCTTAGCCTGCACTACCTTTCGGTTATCTTTCTTTGAGACATGGCCTCAAGATGTAACCCGAGCTAGTCTCTACACAGCCAGAGAAACTTCTCTAGTAATGAACTATAGAAATGATCCCTGAAAGTATATTCTTCTGGCTAGTCTCTAACTCACCTCTCTCCTGTCTCCGCCTCCAGAATGCTCGGATGGTAGGCACTTGCCACCCCTACTGGCTCTCAGACTCTGGTGTCTCACATGCGGACCCGTGAGCTTGTGTTATATGTCCCTCTGCTTCCAGGCAATTGGAGAATTGGACCTTCATTTGGGAGTATAGAGGACACACATTAGAGATGTGAGCCACCCCTGGAGACAGCTGCAGGCTGCCTCCACCCCTCCCCAACAGACATCTTCCTCTCAGAGCCAGCAGATGCTTGGGTACAAGAGAGGGGTGGCGAGGCTACCAGAGCCTTAAATCCTATTGCTACCAGCATGCAGGCCCATTCAGTAAAGGGCCCTTTAGTTGGGTGCCAGCATGATCCCCCATCCCCCGAAAGTTAATCCATCTGCAGGGGGATTATCAGTAACCTGGTCCCTTAAACTGTCACTTCATAGTAATCTCTGAACAGAGAGCAGTTTCAGGGCATGTAGCCAGATTACGGAGGCCAGGCCTGGGTAGTAAAGGGAGGGGGATGGAGGTGTAGTCAGAGAAGTGAGGCATGCTAGAGAGGAGACTCAGGGGAGTCTCCTGGAGTACGAGTGTTCAGCAGCGGGTGAAGAACACAGTGGGCAAGGACACTTTTGACCATGGGGACAATTCGGGGCTCGGAGGCTGTTCCTTTAGGACCTCCTTGGAGGCTGAGGTCTGGGTATAGGCCTTGAGGAAGGACTAGACTGGGCCGGGATTCAGGAAGGGAGGTCAGAGGCAGGTGCAGCTGGCTCCCAGCCGTCTGCAGACCTGTCTGCCTTGGCCCCCATGGGGCCTCTGAAAGCCTGGAATTGGTACTTAACATTTAGTACTCGGGGGAGTTCACATCAAAAATCTGTGCTTCTGCTTCTCTGGGAAATTCAGAGACCTTACAAGCCTTGGTCTGCTCCTCTGTGAGGCGGGGTGGTAGCCTGGTGCCAGGCAGCTGCTGGCCTTGCAGGCCCAGGACTCGGGGTGCCCAACCCGACCCATGTTAGGAACTGAGCCTGTATATCATCACTGGGCCAGGACGTCAGTCCTGCATGTGCTGCATAACCCCTTGCTGGCCTAGGCCTGAGGGGAGAATGCAGGAAGCAAGGCAGGGCTGTAGCAGGTGGTATGGCCTGAGAGAGGCATCTGAGAGAAGATAGTGCTCTCAGAGAGAGACGGTACAGTCCACAGTCCACTGTTCCTCAGCGTACCCTTCTCTACTCACTCCAGAACAGCGGGCAGGGTGCCCTCATGGACCCCACGTTTGCCACCTTCATTCCAATGTTCCAAGTCACCAGAGAAGCCTCACTCTGCCCAGAATGAGCTGGTTTATAGCATGCATGTATGAAGCAGTCACTACCTAGTTTCCTTGAGGAAAATGAACCTGGGAAGACTGTTTATTTATAGACACAGTCTCACTCAGTAGCCCAGGCTCTCTAGAAGGAAGGTCTCATCTGCCTCTGCCTCTGCCTCTGCCTCTGCCTCTGCCTCTGCCTCTGCCTCTGCCTCTGCCTCTGCCTCTGCCTCTGCCTCTGCCTCTGCCTCTGCCTCTGCCTCTGCCTCTGCCTCTGCCTCTGCCTCTGCCTCTGCCTCTGCCTCTGCCTCTCAAGTATGAAGTGATAGGTGTGGGTCACCACCATGTCACACTCCAAAACTGTCTTTATTTGCCAGGGCTGTGTGAGGGCTCTGTGAGGGCTCTGTGAGGGCTCTGTTGGGAGGGGCAGAGCTCATGTGTAGAACACTGTACAGATAGTGTATTCCACACCCAAGCAATGGGAAATTCCTTCTTTGGTGTGTCTGTTCCACTTTTGCCAGGAGGGCACCCTGGAGAAGCTCAGTGGAGACTTAAGGGAGTTTCTCCCAGCCCTTAGCATGGCATTCTGCCCAAGAGAGCTAGTGTTAGGTTGTTTATTCGATTTTCCTCCTTCTTCATTGTCATAGTTTGGGTTCCAGGGAGCTGGTCTTCAACTGCATCTAGAGGCAGGAGATCGTTGAGATGCAAGCTCATTTGATAGTTTTTAATTACAAAGGCAAGGGAGTCCTCACTCTGCATCCAATTGCAGCCTCTGGTCTCTGGATAGCACCCCCACCCCCCACCTTGATGGCACTTCTGGAATCTGAGATGGTGTCAGCCCAGCCAATGTGGATGACAACAGACATTAATTGCATCCCGGAGGAGGCTTTACTGAAGTTGGGGTCACTCCACTGTGGCATCCAAAAGCGCATTGTGCATACTCGGCAGTGCAAGAGGGAGAGGGAGAGGGATGCTCTCAGCCACACAGGCTGGAAGAGAAGGGAAAAGAGGTTCTCATAGGATCTTAAGAGACCAGGGAGGGAGAGGCTGGAGGACCCATGTTCAAGAATCCCGTCTTCCCATCTCTAAACCCCACTGCCCTATTACTAATCCAAGCTGGAGCTCTAAATCCTAACTGCAAATCTTAAACCACAACCAGACACACTTAGGTTTGGGATTTATCCATACCCTGTCTCCAGATAGGTTGACAATGAGCCCACTGTGTGCAGAGAGCTGTAGGTCAGCAAGAGGTTTCCCCTTCGGGGAGTGAATCCACCAGAATAATTGATGAGTCAAGACATGAGTTCTCCGCCCCGCCCCCAACATGTGAATTTGTGTTTTTTGTGTCTGCTGGGAAATACAGCATCACACATGGCCTACCTGGGCACAGGGTGCAGATTCTTGGTAAGTGGCCAGCTCTCAGACGAAGCTGGCAGGGGCATCCAACTCAGACACCACACCCATTTCTTTGACAAGATGTCTTCTCCCTTGCTATCCCCAAGGGCCATTGGTCCAACTTGGAAGAAATTTAAATAACATTGGCAGGGGCACTTCAATGTCCCCCTTGACGAGGCTTCCCATATCCTTCAGGTATGGTGTCAATTCTTCCCTGAGAACCCCTACCCTGAGCCCTGCCTTCCTTTGGGACCAGAGAGAATGGTTTGGGGAAAATGGGTGATAGCTTGCTCTCTATTCCTCTGCCATCCATCCCCGAGACGCCATCTCCCCACAGGATAGAAAGAATCACCTGTCTGTTTTTGGCACCAACACCCTCACGAAAGCCGTAAGAATCTGGTGACCTTCACTCTGGTCTCCATGACGACAAGATGGTATATGTATAATTAGTTCAGGCTTATTTTAGGACCAATTCTCTTTTATTTTAGGGCAATGCGAGCTATGATAACTGTAAGCATGTTTACGAGGCGCGCGAGGCTTAGCTGAAATGTGCCAACAATTCTAGTCAAACAGATGGTGACCCCTGATTCAACTTGCCCTCATTCAATTATTCAGCTGTATTTAATTTTCCTCCGAGTGACTCGCATGCCATGCGGCCACTTCTCCTCTAGGTGGCACTAAAGACCACCTTTATGGCTACAAATAAATGTGTGCTCCCTAGGTCTCTGAATTTTCTGCCTGGCCTAGGCCGGCAAGGAAGATAACAAAATTTTGCATTTGAACAATAGTTTCAAGCTAATATCAAGTGATATGAAAATGTGGTGAATTACTGGGTCAAATTGTATGCGATTTGGCAATGAGCTCTCTGCAAGCATCATACTAAAGAGGGATTTAAAACATTGCCCAGGTTTAATATCCTCTCAGATAATTTGTTTGGAGTTTGCAGGGTCCTGTCATATTAAAGCCAGTGAAATTATTGCGGGGAAGTTTTGTGTGCCTTCTCAGAACCTCTCTGGTTTAATTCTTTACCAGCTGTGTCATTTGAGGCTGGGGGACATCTGCCTGTCATTTTTTTTTACTGTCCCCTCCTGATGGTTCCTACCTGTCTGCACACATTTTCAAGCTCAAGGGGTCTCTTGAAACTCACCCCCTTCTAGAAAGGATGGAACTAAATCTCTATTCAGTCACAAGAGTTTGTGGTGCAACAACCAACAGAGCCTGTGGCTTGGGTCCTTCCCTCCCCCCCCAAAAATCACTGCAGAGTGGGTTTCTCAGAATCAGGAAGAATATATGATTCTCTCGGCTGTCTTCTACCCAGTCTCATCCCAACCCCTTTATACCCTAAATAAGGGGAGGCCCCGTAAGGCACACTGAAGCCACAGTTCTCAAGCAAGGTGGCCGAGGCAAGCCAACTGCACAAGTCACACCTCACACAAGTGGGAAACCTGCACAGTTCACACATCTCTCCCCTCAGCCTGTGGCTACCCCTCTTCTCAGATTCCCCTTGGAGCACGGGGTGTCGTGTGTCCCCCCCCTTCAGTCTGGTCAAGCCACAATGAGAGAATTGTGAATAGGAAGCGACGCCACCCAGATCCACGCGGACCCCAGCGTCTGGAAGCACAAAACTGCTTCCGGAGACAATGGGCTGGGTTTTCGGTGGCTTCCTGGCTGAGAGGTTCTGGCAAGCACATTCAACTTCTCTGAACGTTCCTTTTCGTGTAGAGGCAGCGCGGGTGACGGTGAGTGCCCAGAGCCTCACGCTCAGCGCTAGGTCTGGAGTTTCCTGTTGGAAGGCTGGCCTTGTCGGCACCCTTCCACTTGGTTCTGTTGTTTTACCTACAGGGTTCTGATGTCACTCACGGCGATGTCATGGAGACTGATTGGTGGTGGGTAGGCACCTGCAGCAGCCAGGGCCTGACCTTGGGCTCACTAGCACAGCTGGCCTTACCACACCCAAGGGCAGACGGAACGGTGCCCTGTTTGTGTCTGGGACAGTCAAACCTAACCTGTTATAGCCATTCTGGCTTCAATTCTGGCAGGATTCAGTGGGTTACATGGTCTTTGAATGGGTGTCTCAATTACAGCTATGCCGAAACCAGAAGAATTGATTTACCTCAGACTCAGCACCTCTCTTGGGGTATCAGAGGCTGCTTGTCCTTCCCACTTTTAGGTAAATTTGGGGTGGGGGAGCTTCATTAAGGTGCTACAAAGAATTGAGCAAACCACTCCGTGTGGGTCCCCGGGGTCCCTGGATTCTCTGCTCTGAGCCCATGTGTCAGCCACCGTCCCCTAGGGATAGAGTGACAGAGCAAGGTGATTCAGAAGGAACAAGAAGTGAAGTCCCACGCCCTCTCTTTGCCTCTCCTGAGCTGCTGGGTGTTTCTGCAGGGCAAGAAGACAGGGGCGCCTGGGACGCCTTCAACAGGGAGCTCTCTCATTAGTGCAGGTCCCAAGTGAGATTGTATAAGCTCATACACACAGAATTCTGGCATTTTCTGCAGCCTGTCTCTTTTCAGACTGGGCATGGGGACCGCTCTGAGATGGTCAGGAAAGAGGGAAGAGACAGGCAGGGAAGCGATACATTTGTTAGCCACGTAATGATTGAAAACCAAACCAACCCACCCCCCACCCCCAAACGACGTAGAAATGGCTCCCCGGATCTCCAGCTTCAATATGGATTTATTTTTATTACATAAATACATCACTGTGGTGTTGTATTTTAAAGAAATAGCACCCTGCGCCAGGGCGGCAAAGGTTGCTGGACGCTGTGCCGGGTTGGGGCCCCCACTGTGGCTCTTGGCCTTCACTGAGGCCTGGATCCCCATCTACCTTGCTACCTGCCCTGCCACCTCAACATTCTTTCTAAGATGCCAAGTTTCTGCAGCTCCTGGAGCACTGCTCTCCTTTGTTCTGAGGATTCTCTCCACGAGGAGGCCAACTGTGCCTTTACAAAGAAACTAAGGGGCAGGATCTGAACCTATGTGGGAATGCAGGGGCTGAGCAGGTGGCCGCGCATGCGCCGAGGCAAAAGCCAGGGAAAGTTGGTGTTTTTTTGCTGTGATTACTGTCCCCCAAGCCTCTGCTCACTGAGGGGTTCTGAACTCGCCCCCCCTTCCCCGGCACACTCCCAGTTTCTCAGCTCCTGCATTTAGATCCCGATGGCAGGCACACCCCACATTATTCACTGGGGGAGCTCTGAGAAGATCACTTCAGGAGTCTGAGCTGTCCCTAAGGGACTCATTTCACAGAGACCAGCCTCCCCCGACCACTCAATGCCCAGGAATCCACTCTTCACTTTTTCTTTTTCTTTCTTTCTTTTTTTTTGGGGGGGGGGAACCAACTCTTCCTTTTCCCTGAAGGTGGCAGTAAAGGAAAAAAATGAGCCTCTTTGAAGAGTTGGGAATTTTATTACAAAACAGATGGCGAACTGGGCATCCCCGTTGTCCCCCCCATGTGCCCGAAAGCCTTGGTAAAGGAAGCTATAGCCCCTCAGAGTGGCGTTCACAGGGTTGCTCCCCTCGCATAGTGGCAACGTGGTAAGTCAGCCCAGCGCTGATGACCACGGGCTCAGCCGGCCTCCTCGTGCCCCGCTTAGTCCCTTACCAGGATAATTGAGGATCATAATGCTGGGGGAAGAGCGCAGAGGCTCCCGCGGGCTGTCAGGTATCTGCTAGTGTCTTCATGTCATCCGTCAGCATTGAGCCTCTCTGTCATCTCTTCTCAGCCTTCAGCGCCGTGAGCCCTCACCGCGTTCATTATCTCGGCTCAGGCCGGCCCTCCCCCCGGCTCCCCCCACCCGGTAAATGCATCTTTGTGCAACTCTCAGTCTCCGATTATGAATCGATGATCATGTGGTATAAGAGAGATAGATGGCTTTTAGTCGCATCTTGGCTTCCCTAATTGTAAAATATTAGTTACATTACACTGTGTCTTTTGATTAATGGAACTTATTTGGAGTAGCCTATCCGAACCCTCCCCCTTCCACAGCCCTCCACTGACTTTTGAGAATTGAGTGATTTCACTTAAAGCAGACAAATAGGCCCTTCAGTGAGGAGATAGCGGGGCTATGATACTGAGGGCCAGACAGGCTCTGCAGACAAGGTCCTGTGTTCCCGAGAACGGCTTCAGCCTCGCTAGGCCAGCCTCACACCTCTGATCCGCCCTGGACAGCGAGTTTCTCCTTCTGTGTCATTTCCCCCTTCTTGGCAAACAAAACCCATCTTGCTGACTTGCAAAACAGGATGTGAAACAAAATTTAATTAAAATTAAATAAATCGCAGATTGCCGAATTGCCACGTCCAGCTTTCAAGGAGACAGTCAAATCGGAACTTTGATGGATTTCAGCCCTGGCTATGCCAGGGGGCTCCCTTCTTCCTGGATGGGATGTGCCCTCAAATCAGCCTCGTGTCCATCACATTAGACACGGGAAGATATTTGTTCTTTAACTCGGAATTTAGTTTGCACAATTTATTTAAATATGGTCTGTTGATAAAGCCTTTGCCACGTAAAAGGGAAAACAGTGCCTACATCTGTTTATGAGTCGCTTGCTCTTAGCCACCAGGCTTTGGGGTGATAGATCCCTCATAAATAACCTATTCTTTAGTAGAAATCCAAGGGCACATTCACTTCAACTTATCAGCTCCATTCAAAAAGTCTATTTCCTGTCAACGGGTGCAATGTCTATATCTTGGGAACCAGGAAGGCTTTGCAAATGCCCAAAAGACGCCACAGATCGGGACTCCAGCATGCATTCTGGTGGGGCATTTTGAGGACACATGCTATATAGAATGCATGCAAGTATTCATATCTATTCTTAGTTTTACAGGAGCTGTTTTGTATTTTATTCTGACCTTTGGGTTTTTTTTCTTTTACTTATATTCATATATATATATATATATATATATATATATATATATATATATATATATATATATATATATATATATATATATATATATATATATATATATATATATATATATTCAGACACTGACACTTCTTGTGTTTCCTGGGGACATGCGATTTCATTTAACAGACTTGAAGCAAAAGATTGATTTTATTATGTGTATAGAAAGCTGGTAACATTTTACATGGTATTTTTTTTTTTTTTTTTTTTTTGGAATAGAGTAACAATACACTTAAGGCTGCCAGGAAGACTGGAAGCAACAGAATAAGAGGGCCGACTATAAAATTCATTTGAGGGGCACGGCGCTTGCAGATTCGCCTTCTGCGTCAGAGCAGCCCCACCAGCAGCCCCCATGATACAGGCTGCACAGTGAGCCCCACAATGTCTGCAGAATCAGCACCCACAGCGGCTCTGGGGTACTAGCCCTAGTGCTCACCATCTAGGCTTAGATTTGGGGATCTAGACATTTGGCTTTTGTGTGTAGCTTTGACTCCTTGCTCTGAGGAAAGTGTATTCTGGAAGACTCTTTGTTCGGAGTGTCAAGGGACTTTTTAAAATGTCAGCTGATTTTGGGCTGTTCTATCTACCAAAACTCCTTAGGGCTGGAAATGAACACCCCTCCCCCCCTACTAATCTTCTAAAGTAGATTCACTCACTCGGTGACACATGACCATCATATCCTGAGAGATGTTTTTACAGAACATTCTTAATACAGCGTGTAAATGCATATTGACAACTACAGCCACTTTTTATATATCCTACAGTATACACATTTATATGTTATGGATCCATAATACTGAGTGTAGTAGTAAAATGCTAGATCAAAAGGCAGTTAGGGTCGGTGTATCAAATGTTCTTACTCGGGTGGCTTTAATTCCCTTGCTTAGACTCTCAACTCCCACTTTACACTGATGGATTTCAATATTCATCTGCCTTCAGTGTACACCTGAAGACAGTGATGTCATGTCCGAGGCTTAGTGACAGCTTTGCCTTTCTGTTGCTGGGGCCAAGATGAGCTAGGAGGCCGAGCCCCTTCCTCCAGTATCCCACACTACAGGCTCCCAAACTGGGGAAGTTTCTTCCTATAAGGACTGACTAGAGAGAAGACAACCAGAGCCTTTAAGGACAACGGCTTCTCCTGAATACCAGTGGTTGACATTTATAGTCCAGGTGGTAGATGAAGCTGCTTCAGGTTCTCTGATTATAGTGATGGGCATTACCCCAGGGGGCCCAGCCACTCGCTAGGAGAAAAAAAACACATCAGCCTCTCTGTAGGTGAGGCTTCCAGGGCGAGGAGGAAACTGTTGTCCAGAGGCTGTACAGCTTCATCCTGGGGTCAGAGATGCCTGTCCCAACACCAAGGTCAAGGTCCTATGGCTTCCACCTGCCTGCTGGGGTTGGCAGTGATTCTCAGATTTCATCGAACTGTAAAGCTCCCACAAGACAGGGGTTCATGTCCAAAACTGGATCTTGAAACCTGAAAGCACCCCTCTTGGGGATGGAAGAATGACATAGACCAAGCTGCCCTAACACCTGCTTCCTGACACATATTAACAGAAAGTGCCTCCCCCCATTGGAAGAATACTTGGGGAGCCTCTCCTTTCCAAGGCTTCCAAGTCCCTTGTGGAGAGGAGGGGTTAGAAAAGCTCACCTGTCTGGAGGAAAGGTCACCATTGCGACAATGGAACACAAACAAGCTGGGGCTGGAAATGTACCTAGACATGCTTGTGTGTTTTAAATGATCTGAAAGTGACTCAGTGTGGAAGCAGGGGACATGCCCTATTATCCCAGCACCCGGGAGGCTGAGACAGGAGAATCACTGGAGGGTAGTCCTGGACACATAATGAGATCTATGTCAAAAATATATCAAAGAATTAAAATCAAAGCAGCATATGCTTGTGTACACATTTGATCTCCAAGTACAGGAGGCTGAGGCAGGAGGATTAAGACTGAGATATACAGTGAGTTCCAGGCTAGAATACGGACAGACAGTAGAGATGAGAGGCCATCCTCTCTGGCCAGCAGAAGCTCCCTGAAGTTCCTTCTCCATCTCTCTGTGTTACACGTGGAATTTGCTAACTATAAACCTGGACCCACATGTAAATGAGGACAGTGACCGGAGCAATGGCAGAAGAAAACAAACAAACAAACAAACAAACAAACAAACAAACCCATAGAATGTCCTTGCCTGTGATTTGAAACTGAGAAACACAGGACCGGTTTCTTTGTTGGAACCAGAAAGCAACTGGATGCAGGAATGGCAGTGTGGCTCGCCATTCAGCATCGTGTATTAAAACAAATAAATATCCTTTTCTTTGAACTCAAGTGACATGCTCCCACCCCAGTGCACTCCAGCCAAACCTTACTTAAAGTTTGTCTCTATTGACTTCAGATTTAAAGAGTCTACCATGAAAACTAGTGCATTCTCAGAACCTCCAGGACTCCTGACGGGTTATCTACCTGATCACCATCATCTACTGGGCTACCAGGTGCCTGGCTTTGCTGGACAGTCGAGGGTTATACATTCCTATAAGACTGAGCCCCCAAGTAGAGGCAAGAAGTCCCCCTGTCCAGAGCAGACTTGGAATTTTGAATGTGTATTCTGAAGTGAGTCTGGGAACGGGCTTCATGGAGTTAATAGTTCATATCCGGTCATATTCAGGATCTCTCTCTCTCTCTCTCTCTCTCTCTCTCTCTCTTTGTGTGTGTGTGTGTGTGTGTGTGTGTGTGTGTGTGTGTTCATGTGTGTATTGATGTGTGTATTGATGTGTCTATCTGGAAACTCTGTTAAGACATACAGGTTTCTATCTGCAGTGTCCACCCTTGTCTGGTTGTTCCTAGCAATCACAGGGCATTTTTCACTGGATGCCGCTAATCCCACCTGCTGCCTTAGGGGCTTATCTTTAAAACAGGACCTGGGGGTTCATCTGTGGCCCAGGGCCATTGCCTAGTTTCAGGAGTCAGCCGCCACACCTTTGCCTTCCCCGAGACTCACACTGGACTCTCTCGGAACCTCAGTTTCCACTTCCGAAAAGTGGGAGGATTTGCCACGGGGGAGCCACACAAGGGTTGGGCCAGGTTAGCTGAGACAACTGTTGTGTCCTACAAACAAAAGGCACGGAGTGCCAGTCCACCTGCTAGCCAGCCGCAAACAGAAATCCTCCCCTCCTCTAGCAATGCGTGCTCTTCCTTGCCTTCCATTTTACTAAATCATTTCATAAGGCATTTTTCTAGACGAACCACAGACACTGGCTAACCATTATGAGTCTTTGACGGCCCGTGGGCTCCTGAGGGTGTTTCTTAGAGTCAGAGCAAGGATGGGTATTGGACTATGTTTCTGGAGAGAAGGCTGAAGGTGGGCAGGAGGGCAATTTGAACAGACTAACTGTGTCACCAACAAAACCTTGACTATTCTTCCTGAGCAGAGCCATCTGACTGGCTTTCTGGGCCAGAGTTGGATCTTTCTGTATCAAATGGGCACCCGATCAGGAGAACCCCACCCCCCACCCCAAGCTCACAACCACAAGCAGGAGACAGACTGCATCTGGGCCCCTTGTCCCAAGCAGCTGCAGCTGGGAGGGGGCACGCCTGCTGGGGTCCCAGGCCAAATGTAACTGGGAAGATGCAGATAATAAAAATCTACTTGTCACGGAGACATTCCTCAACTGTTAGCAATCAATTTGGGGGGGCTAGCACGAGGGTGGTGGGGAATACCAAAGGACATCAAAGAGGGTCTCGCTCGCAGCTCTGCTCTGTCTCAAGGCTCTGTAATTTGGGAAGGTTCTGTGCTAAGTAATTTGTGAGCCTCCAAACACACAGGTTATTGTTTGTGGACAGATGGCACGTTGCGTTTTATCGCTTTTCCTTCTGTGGGTCCTCATACGCAGGACTAATGTGCATTCGGAAGTCTTTGTCTCCTGGCTAAAAATCTCTAATCTAAAACAGGCAATCAAGCACAGAGGCAGAGGTTTGGAGGCATAATCAGAGTTTTAAAAGCAAAGAAGAGGAGGAGGGAGGGGTGAGGCGGGAACCAAACTGCAGTCAGCACACAGATGTGTGTGTGTAGAAGCCGAGAGATGATCGGTGTGTTAAAAGTGGACAAAATTAACAGGGTTCTGAAACGAAGAAGCTGGGAGAGAGCACCCCGTGTCTTAGCCTTGGCCGGCACCTGGGCACCGTCTGGCATCACCCAAGTGTGGCCTCGGCTAACTTGCCCTCCAGAATCCGGGGGTCTTTGTTTCTATGTGCAGCGTGGTCGTAGCCTTGGTGGGGCCTGGGAGGTCCCCTTTCTAGAAGCTTCAGCCACCCTCACAGTTAAATCAACGTTGGTACACAGGAAGGAACTGTGCCAGAGGAAGAAGTTCAGTCCTCTTTTCTTCCTATGGATTTTTCCCCCCTTTTTTTATTCTGAAGATAGAATTACTGTTTGTAAGCATCTGAAAGTCATTAGAAGCTCCGCAGTCTGTCAGGTGTCGACGCAAGAAACTGCTGGAATCAAACGGGTGCCTGCACCCAAGGCTGGGGATTTGTCATGTGCTGATGAGGAGTTATAATAATATATGAGCAAATCACAAGCATTCTGCAAATTAATCAAATTCTTTTCCCCCTTCTCCCTTGTCTCGGGGAGAGTGGCTTTGCAGGCAGACGTAGGTGAAGCAGCTCCCGCTCACAGATGGTCTCTCTGGCATCAGATGGAATTTATGTAACAGTAATTCTGAGTCCCTGCCAAAGTAGCAGTGAGCACACCAGGGAGGATTGTAGAAGGCGAGTCATGTGGCTCTGCTGAGGTTGTTGTGGGAAGTTTAAGGGGGGAAATCTCGAATTTTCTTTTACTGTTTTTGCCTGAAGGGCCAGAAACGGAACGCCATTCTGCCATGGGCGAAATCCGTCACATCTCTCCTTGCCGCCTGCACTGAAACGAGCGCTTCCCAGCTGTTACAACTGCTGGCGGTGACTGAGCCCCAGACCCGATCCTCGCCCTCCCAGCTCCTTACAAGCTTGAAAGGGGAATGGGTTCACAAGGTGGGCGCAGCTACACGCTAAAAGAGGCCCGGCCTCTCTCGCCTATGCGCGTGCGCCCCTCCCCTTTCTGCTTCCCCTGGCATTGAAAAAGACCTACCAGGGCTTTTTCTTTTCAAGTGTTTTATTAAATGAAGAGTCTAACAACCCTCACTTTAATTACACACGGGCTTCGTTTATAATTCCCCTGGATTTATTCAAGTAGTTGAAAACGACGGTGCTGGTGATTAAACCGATCCTGTTAGTTTAACAGGGTGTTGGTGTGTGATGTGTGTGTCACAGGGTGCTTGTGTGTACCTGCGTGTGGGTGCTTGTTCTGCGGCCTCCCTGTGCTAATGACGCCCCTATCCTGCTTTTACAACTGCCCCTTTGGGAAATGTCATCTTGTATGGGACAAAAGGACATAGGAGCTGACTCTCTGGATCCCCTGCTTTGAGGGACCCTTTCGCGCTATAGGGAGATTTTTTTTTTCCCTTCTGCAGAGAGAAAATCATAGCAAGATGGCGTGGAGGAGGCTGCATTATGCAATGGAAGTCCTACTGCTGTGGTTCTGAGTCCCTCCCACCCCCACCCTGCCGCCCTAATGTAAAGCCCTGCCCATTTGTTTTGGTTTACGTGACTACAGAGAAATAAGTGGATTAGAGAGAAACTTTTGCATGCTTCATTGCAGCTGGATGCCGACATCTGTCATTCCTCAGCCATCTTCTGGATCACGCCAGCAAGGGAGAGCAAAGTCTGACACCTTTGATTTTTAGAATCTTAGCCTTTTATTAGGGGGAAGAAAGGAATTGCGTTTCTTTTGTGACTCCATGAGAGAGGGGTGGGGGGTGGGGATAGCTACCTCTCTGTGGGCACTAGTCATTTATTCATTCATTCACTCACTCATTCATAGGCGTGCCACGGTCTGAAAGTTTATGTTTCTGTCTCTTATTTCTACATCATTTCCTATGGTTCCAGAACTAGTTGCAGGGAAGTGGGCATGCTAAGAAAATGCAGATTTCAAAATATCCTGTCCACGTATCCCCCCTTGGATGAAGGCCCTGGGGGTGGGTGACCAGCAGGCATGGATATTCCTTTATGGAAAGGAGTTTCTGTGATTCTCCCTCACACATTCTCTGACCTCAGGACCTAGAATGGCACTGCAGCTGGCAGGAGGTGACCCCAGTTTTTAGAGAGGTGCCACCCACAGGGACCCACCCCCCACCCTGCAGGAATCGTGCTAGTTTGCTAGTTTTGATGAGTGCTGTGTGTAAGTCATGGATTCTCACAGGTAACGTTGGAGAACAACTTCTGGTAGACTGCCACCTTGTTCACTGTGTTAGCGCTGGCTGTCCCTCCCTCTGACCACTGTGTCTTTGGAATGGGATGCAGTGCACACCCTTGGCACAAGCCGCGTTACCATATTGGTCTCCCCCTCCTGCACTTAAACTCTGCCGCAAACCAGAAACTAGAAGGAAGAGCTGATGTGTTCATTTTCAGAGACACAATGGAAAACAGGAAGCCAGGGGACGGGCCAGGGCCACCCACTTGCTAGTTCCACTGGGTGTGTAAGGGAATGAGGCCCAGCTGGTGCTCAGAAGGATGTAAACCCTCACCCCTCCCTCCCACACACTCACTGCAAGGTAAGGCTGGGCTGGTACACAGGACCTTGTAAAGCTGAGCTAAAACCCTTATGCTGGCGGTGCCTGCATGGGCACACATAGTGCCTGCATGGGCACACGTAGTGCATTCCAGGGGTGGCACGGGGGGGGGGGGCTCTATCCACTGCCTCCTGGAAGATCTTGCCAGACCTTCTGACTTCTCCAGGGGAACTGGAAAACCATATTTTCGTATGAAATCTTTGGTTTGTTTGTTTGTTTGTTTGTTTGTTTGGCTTTGTGTGTGTGTGTGTGTGTGTGTGTGTGTGTGTGTGTGTGGTGTGCCTTTTTTAAAACATAGGCAGCATACTTGAACTTTTCAAAAATAGTATTGGGACATTAAAAAAAAAAATGTGCGTGGGGGGGTGGAGTGGAGTCGGGGTAGGGTGACTCCAGAGACTTTATAGTTGAGGTGAGACCACAGGTGACCTACTGCATGGGGTAGCTTTGGGGCTATTGAAGCACAGGGTCAGGGAAGGTGGCACTATCACAGCTGCCCTCAAAACGGACTCCCCCACACACTCCCAAACACCCACCTGTGGAGCACAGTACATTTGAATTTGACCAAGATCTGAAGTACTAACCATGAGATTGGAGACCATAGGGACAGAAGTGATCCAGTCACAGGGCACTGGGGCTTTTCCTGAGAGGAAACTAACTAAGCTGGCTGAGCAGTCCAGGGGATGTAACACAGACTGCAGGGAGAGAGGCTGCAGGGACGGCTGTGTGTGCCTGTGTGTGTGTGTGTGTGTGTGTGTGTGTGTGTGTGTGTGTGTGGTCACCCATTAAGAGAGGCACCCTTGGAGAAGAAGGGAAGAGGAAGCTATCCAGGATCATGGGGAGGAGCAGAGAGGAGAGGAGAGCAAGGAAGAGTTTGTGAGCTCCCAGAGACCAGAAGCCTGGAAGAGACTGTCCGAAATCCACCTTGTCAGGGCCTCTTTCTCACTCCCACCAGGCTGTCCCCAGCTCCTTAAAGTGAAGAATAAGGGTTAGGCAGAGGGGATCGCTCACCCCAGGGAGGCCTCCAGCTTCTTTCTTTATCCAGCCACTACTATGCTCAGAACTGCTAAGGTGTTCAGCTTCCTGGGGGAGCGAGGGACCCATAATTTTGGAAGCTTTGCCAGGTAGGACATGCTCAGGTGTCCGTTTCATGCCTTTGACAAGAAAGAGGAGATCGTGGGTTGTAAGGGGGAGATGGCGTTGTGACAGCTTTACTGGGAGCTCCGGGAACAAGAGAGGACACCTTTCTAAAGTCAATGGCAGCAGTATACATCGCAGGAAGGGATTGTCAGTTAGACAGCCAGGCAAAGGAGGCAAGGCGAACAAGGACCTATGAATGGCCGTGGGGGAGGGGTACACACAAGTGCAGATGGGGCTGCCTGCTGGCAGGTGGGTATGGCTGAGAGCTCTCCCTGTGACTCTGAAGGAGCCTTTTGGCCCTGTACTCTTAGTTGTCCTTTAGCAAGATTTACCCAGCCCAGGGCTGGCTGTTAGCACCTCAGGAATTCCTTCCATTTGCCCAGGGGCTTAGGTATCAGAGTTGGCTCATCAACCCGAAGGCTGAGAGACTGAAATGACTAGCAGGTGTTACAGCTGCTGATGTTAGAGTCTCTCTCTCATGTTTGCCTTCAGAATAGTGACTTTATTTTGTTTAATATCTTGAAATCAATATATTAAAAAATATAAAAACAACGAAGATAGCTGTGTTTGAGTCATAGCATATAGCTCTGAATCACTTTTTCTTTTATCCTAAGTTTGTGAACCTCAAAATTGCTTAGCCCAGTGTCCGCACCCCCACATGCTACAGACAGCAAAGTGTCCTAACAATTGTGGAAGCTGCCAGCTGCCCCTCTCCTGGGGTGCACGTCACCCTGAGGCCCACGTCGCCTTCGTGTGGCCTCTATTAGCAATCCCTGCAATATTAAATGCACTTGCCCAGAGACAAACCCAGAGTCTCATTAGAGTATTATTATATTACACATCTGAAAATCTTCAGAAAGAAAGAAAGAAAGAAAGAAAGAAAGAAAGAAAGAAGGAAAGAAAGAAAGAAGGAAAGAAAGTTCATCGACCCTTTGAAGGTTATTTAATGATAAACGTAAATGTTTTCATAAAATCCGGGGATGATTTAAGATCCCAGATCAATAGTGGCTGTGGAGCGCATGCCGCCGGCTGGCTGACCACCCAGGCAGGCTGGTGGCTTCACAGACCATGGCTGCCCTTGGCAAACAAATAAATGTGGTGTGACTTGGAACCACAGGGAGCGGTCTGGGCATGGGAGTTGAAGCTGCCTAGGAAGAGAGCAAAGAACGTGTGTGTGTGTGTGTGTGTGTGTGTGTGTGTGTGTGTGTGTGTGTAGGAGAAGGGAACATGGCAGGGAGCCTTTGCAGTGTCCAGGTTGCTTACAATGTGGGCAGGGTGGTCTGGACTCTTATAGACTGTGCCTGGCAAAGCCCCTGCTAGTCAAAGACCCCTTTTTCTGCAGCTTCTCCTGTTGGAGTTCTTCCCAGCCTGAACCCGAAGCTACAGGGAGATGGCCACGGTCAGTTCAGCTCTGACTACATGGCCAAAGCTCAGAACCCTGGCCAAGCATGCATCCTCTCAGGGTCTCAGAGTCCCCATCCTCCATGGGAACTTCAGAGAGGAAACGTTTCCATATCCTAACCACACCCAGGAAAGATTTATTTGACTCTTCTTATGAGCCACATGCTAAATATTTTACGGACTTTCTCTCAGTCCACCCAAATCACAAACCGACCCGTGTCTTATCTTTTATCAGTATTATGACACCCATTTTACATCCCTGAGATCAAAGGGATGAAGTCGCTTCCCAAAGGTGCACACAGCCCCAGTCAGGCAAGGTCTGGTTATGACTTGAGAGCCTCCACTTTAACTGCTTTGATTCAGAAATCAAAACTACCAGGGCTCCATGCTGATACCTCCTGTGACTCTTGGTAGCAGGTCTGGGGTAGGGGTGATGTGGTACTTCCTTTTAAACCCCGTCAAGTTTGTCTTATCAGGATAATTTGCAAGCCACCTGCCAGGTTTATTATCTTATACGAGTTTCTATTATTTGTATGTGCTTGTGCCCAAGTATATGTATGTGCAGGTGTCCCCAGAAACCAGAGGGTATCAGATCGGGAGACAACAGATACGCTGGGAACCCAAGCTGTATCCCATGCAAGAGCAGCAAGTGCTCTTAATCACTGAGCCATCTCCAGCAGCTACTACCTGCTAGCATCTTGCACCGGGGCCATACTTTTAGCTGTGGTTACTTTTAGCCTGAAGTTAGGTGTTGGGATTTTTCTGCTACGGAACATCAGCTCTAGGTTTCACCATCAGCTAATGATAGATGGCGCGGAAGAGAACTTTGAAAGTGAGTCTTTTATTTTAGTACAGATTTAGATCAACAAAACACACTCACAGGTAGTGAGGAGATGTACGGGTCTCTCGGCCATTTCCTTCTATCCTGAATGTCTTATACGTGACTGAATTACATTCATCACAAGTGATGAACCAATATTGATACACTGCTGTTAAGTCAGCTGGTGTTTTACTCAGCCTGCCTTGGCTTTTATTCAATGTCCACGCTCCGTTCTGAGCTCTCATTTCGGAGGCCACGTTGCGTGAACTGTTCTGTATCCGCCACTCTTCCCAGCTGTGAGATCTCAGGATCTTCTGTCTGTGATCACCTTGGCTGTCCTGAGCACTGTGCCTTGTAAGATGTCCCTCAGCTGTAATTTCTCATGTTTAGACTGGAGCTCTGGGTTTGGGGAAGAAAGATGACAAACCCAGAGTGTCCTTCTTATACCTAATCAAGGATGCCTGCCACTGTGACCTTGAGGACCTGGCTAAGGTAGTACTCAGAATTCTGCACAGTAACACTGCCCCCTTCTATGTGCCAGACACCCCATGCCTCAGGATGGGACCCTGTCTCTGCCTCCCTCAGTAGTCAAGGTCTACATGAATTATTTGCGATCCGCATTTGCAGATCCTTCCCTACATATTTACTGATTCAATCATTTATGTCAGTGTGACTTGTGGATATTTATTTTATACATTAGGCTATGATTTGGGGCGATATTATTTACTTTGTTGCTGAAAATGTTCTGCGTTTGAGCCTTCGGGGCTCCTTTCTGGCTCCACGCTGTTTGGAGATGCCCTTGTGTACCTTTTAATGGAGGCTTTAAAAAGCAACAATTTATTTCACAGCACCAAATGTTCCGGGATCATCTTGTATATTCTCCAGTCCTCAGCCACTTCTCCAAAGGACTTGTTACGTGTGCCTCTGAAATGCTACCCCACAGGCCTGCCTTTGATGAACTCTTGGTCACAGATGCTGTGACGTGACAAATTGGACAATCTGTGGGACTGTGACCTCACCGAGAGACTGAGGTTCCCCCCTCTGCCCCCTCCTTCCCCCTCCCCGAACATTATGTTGAGAATGGCATTAGAAATCAGTTTCAATTTTCTAAACCCTCTTGGTTGATAAACACCATAAAAGACCTGTAGGGCCATGATAAAAATATATGCAGGGATACTTTATATAACACACCCATAGTCTGTCTGTATATTGAACTAAACACGATTTCTCGGTGATGTTGCCAATGAGTTACCACCTGGATAAGACTCCACTTTTAAAATGAATATGCTTTTGAGTAGCCTTTTAAATTAAAACCCAAATCACTTGGAATTTAAAACCTGAAATTATTTGTACTATTCCAAAGTGTTTTAGCGTCTTTGATTAGATGAAAGAATATTTTTTTTTTGAAAATGGAAAACATGAATTACATACCTGATTGGAACATTCTTACCTACTCAGAATTAGGGGGAAAATTTAGGAAGTGTAATATATGCAACCAAGGAAGCCAGCCGATCTTCTTGGAGGTCCCTGTTTGTATACGTTAAGCAGCCTCATTGACCTGCAGGCCCTGAACCTGGATCAAGAATCTTCTAGATGTTCTAGACTAGGACTCCACAACATCAGGGTCAAAACTGTGAGCTTAGAGAGGGCATAATATGATGACAGGGGGCCAAGGAAAACCAAAGCACCACCTCAAAGGCCAGGCCTGTCCTTGAACCTGCATTTAATGTAACCTTGCCCTGTGGCTTTCCCCCAAGCACAGGCACGTGTACATTGGGGGCTGATTGTCTAACCTATCCTAGTTGGCTCTGTAGGTAAAGCCATTTTCCTACTTTATTAGCATGTGTTGCGTGAAATGTTGTATTGGGGGTCCAGTGGGCTTTGGCTTAGATGTCATTGTATTGTTATCAACCTCCTCTGTGCCCACAGGAGGCAGCTCCTCCCAAGCCTTCCGCCCTGTGTAAGACAGCCGTGAAAGCTGCCTCTCCCCACCCCACCCTTGCTCCCTTTAGAAAACAACACCCCGATGTGGGTGCAGGAAATGTAGTTACTTGGATGTTTAGATCGGCTAGCCACACATCTGCAGGTAGACTGAACATAAGGGGGGAGGGGGAGGGGATTCTATGAAGTTTCACAACCCGAGATGTGTTTTCAAGTACATACCAAGCACCATCAAGGAACCAAGTAAATGAAGTAGTATGTAGACATAACCCTACAACCCTTCTTGTCTGCCAGTTTCTCTTGAATACCCTTGTTTACCTGGCGACTCACTTATTGTTGTGTAGTTGGACCTTTGGTGACCCTGTCTGTACTGAACATGCAACACGCAGTACAGGTCTCTCCCTCCAGCCTTGATCCAGAACAGCAGAGTATAACTGCTGTTCACATACCACTTTCCTTATGTCCATCATCTCTTAAAGATTCATCTTATTTTAGTTACGTGTGCATGCAGGTGTGTACATGTGAGCACAGTGCTTGTGGAGGTCGGAAGAAGGCGTTGGAACCTCTGACCTTGGAGTTCTAGGTGGTTGCATGCCAGCCCTTATGGGTGCTATGAACAGAATTGCGAGAGCAGTAGGGGCTCACAAGGCTTCTTAGCATTTTAATAATAATCCAGACATGATTATAAGTATGTGACAAGTCAGGTATATACATGCTTATAATCCTAGAACTTCGGAACATGAGGCCATATGGGCTATATGGGGAGAGCCTGTCTCACAACAACAACAGGAACAAAATAACAGCAGCAGCAGCAGACAAAAGAGATAGAGAAAGAAGGAAGGAGGACAGAGGAAGGGAGTGAATAGGTTCCACATTGATGCTGCTGCTTTACACAGAGATTGTAGATCCACAGATTTTAGCGTCCACAGTGGGAGGCTGTCTTGGAGCCAACTGTTTGTGGTTGCTCATACTCAGCTGTAGCTGTGACCAAAGTACTTGAGAAAGCCTAAAGGAAGAATGCCTTATTTTGGCTCACAGTTTGAATCCATCACACAGGGATGGCATTGTAGAGCCCAGACATTCATCTCATAGTGGATAGGAAGCAGAACAGGGCAGTCACCGAATGGGCCAGACGAGTCCCCGAGGACACTTCCACACGATCATTTTCCTCCTAGGAAGCCCTGCTCACCTCAGCTCCACCACCTATCTAGTCAAATCATGAATCCATCAGTGATTTCAACCACCGATTAAGTCGGACTACTCACTGTCTAATTGGATCTGGAAAGCTCTTCAAAGACATGCCCAGAGGCAAGCTTGCTAATCTTCCTGTCTCTCAGTCCATCAGGTTGACACTCAGGACCAACTGTCACATTGAAGAATGAATGTCTCTCGTGAGCCTATATCCCAGTGCTATCCTATGTGCTCAGTGCAAGGATCTGGTGTTCTTCTGGAGACCTCTATAGGTCCTATCCTGTGTCCATGGACATGAGCTCCCCCCCACACACACTATACATACTTTTATGGTGTCTATGCAACACTTCCTAGAATATATTCTTAGAGAATCCTCTGGCAAAAGGGCTTGCAGGCAGCATTCAGAGCAGTCAAAGAGATGAGTATGTGCTTAGCATCAGCTTGACCAAAAATCTCCTTCGCTCAGGCTTCTATACCTATGAAAGAGGAAGAGGGTCATCCTTCTGTGACCCCTGCCCCCTTGCTGTCTTCTGGCAAACCAATCAATAAAGGTGACTGCTTTGAGCATGCTCTGAAGAGTGTGTTCATTCCTGAATGCCAGGGGTCGACCACCCATTCACTCATCCACCCACCCAACACCCACCCTCATCCTCTGCCCTACACCCAAGAGAAGACATCAGTTCAGAAGGTGTGGGAGCACCAAAGCCGCAGCTCTCTGAAGCCGCTGCCCATTGCTGAACTGTAACTAATGGATGGCCCCTCAAGGGCAGGCATTTTCCTCTCCCCCTTAGGTGTAGGGAAAGACTAGCTATTTCCATCGTAGCAAGTAAGAAAAATATCTCATTCCCCAACTTTCACCATAAACAATGTACTGCTTGCTTTCTCCTCACCCCTCTTGACCCTCCACACTGTATACATATTTATATATTATTCATAGTGGATTAAAAATGAATGTGTTCTTTACCACGGCTCTACAGCGCAGTGACAATACAAATTAACGTACGATGTACTTACTTTTCGCGTGGCAGTGATGGGAAATGTTGATGGCCTCAAAGCAAAAGGTCCGGGGAGGGGTGGGGGGTGATGGGAGCCATCTGGAACCATTCCAGTGTGGGGCTCCGACTCTGGCCTACAAGGGCTGGGGTGGCTTAGGTTCCAGCAATGCTGAAGCACTAGGAAGGGCTGATCACCTTTTTTGCCCCATGAGATGATGTCCCAGTGGCCTGTGAACATCGTAGCTCCTCATCTCCCATCTTGAGCTACCCTCTTCTTGTTCTAGGGTCCTCCGCTGCCTGCCCCCATCCCTGTCAGGCTTCTCTCTCTTTTCCCAGTGGCCCTGTGTTTCCCCTCTCTTCCACACTCTCTCGGTTCTTGTGTGTTTCGTTTTTTATCTTCTGCTAGAAAATACTGATGTCTGTGGTGAGCTTGAGCCATGCTGTAATGGCTAACAGCAATATCAGAACAAGCAAGCAAGCAGGCAGGCAAGCAAGCAAGCAAGCAAGCAAGGAAATGAACCACCCTTCCCTCAACAAAACTCCAGGGTCCCTGTCCTCATGGTGTTACTAGTCTTCTTGGAGAGGAGCAGGCATGGCTATTTTACTTGTTCAGCTATTGATGTTAAGAGTGGGACTGAAGTCATGTGTTTGACAGTCACCACGATGGGTTTGGAATAATCAAGAAGTCATTCCAGAAGCAGAGGTATCCTATGCTGAAGGATAAGGTGAAGACAGAAAAGGAAGAACACACTGGGATGGTGGGGGAGGGCTGTGCAAAGACCCTAAGGGAAGGAGCAGCAGAGAGCAGTTGGAGACTAGAGAGACATCCTACATGGCCAGGGGGTGGTAATCTCGGAGGTAGGAGAGAGAGGGATAGAAAGATGGCCTCTTGGGTGACTTCTTGGAATCCCTACTGATCCTTCAACAAACTGCACTGTCGCACAAGGCTCTTTGGACTCAGGCTCTCTCCAGTTCTACCATCCGCAGGAGCTCCTTCTAGCAGGAAGTTCTCTGCTCAGCAAGCCTCAACCTGTGTTTGCCAGACGTCATTCCAAAGGGACGAATCCACCAACATCGGTTCCTCTGAACTTGGAACATGTCACTTTCAAGGCTGTGGGGATGGGGAACTGGGGGGTTGGGGGGTGGGGATACAGCCAATGGATCCAGATCATACAGAGAGGGACAATTCTTTCAACTGCTAAGCAGCAACCAAGGTGGGAAGGGGTAATCTGATTCCAAACTCATTGCCTGACCTAAACCTGACCACGCCTATGGAGGAGGATGACAACAGAAGACAAGTGGAGGTGTCAGACCAAGGGCCCTTTGTTTTCATACCTGACCATAGGCTGTCCCCAATAGGGGATGCTGCTCATTGCCACCACCTTGATTGGCCTGTCTAGTGGGAACTGACGGATCAGACCCTTCTTAGGCTTACATCTGTTGGACCCAAGTGTACTTTAAAGGATTGGTGGTCATTATCTGCAACTCATGAAACACCTGTCGCCAGCTCATGCGTGGTCTCCTAGAGTAGGGTGGGTTCCATGGCCAATCTTTCATCTCACTATGGATAGGTGGAAGTTTTTAGGCAACTGAGGGATAGACATGTCCCCCTGATGCCTGAACCAACTCATCTCTGTCAATAAGGTGCCCCATGTGTATGTGAAGATTTTGCTCTGTCTCTATCTACACCAGAGACAGATTAGAAGGCTCCTAAGCAGAGCTGTGCCTCTCAGCCCCTTCTGTTGTCCAAGGGTGAGACCTGGATGTGCACAGGGATGTATTATGTGGTGCTCTCTACTGTGGCTTATTTGGAACCCATTGCTGTCATTCTCTCATCAAACGACAGCAGACATCAACATACACGGGGCAGTTCCATATAAGGGGGCCTGGGATTTGGCTTGATTCTGAAATTGGTGGAGAGTCTAAAAATGTCTTGAGCAATGGCACCGTTCATTTGAGAATCAAGGATCTGACCACCATGGGGCTAAACTTTACACTTAACCTTGGTGCTTGTTTTGGCATTGCATGGCTTTTTCAGGCACCTGCTATTTGTTTTCCTTCCTCTTTGGCTGGCTCAGCTAGCTTATGTAGTGTAGCTCAGACCTACCTACTTGCCTAGGCAATGACACCACCCGCAGCAGGTCACGCCCTGCTACATCAGTTAGCAGTTAAGCCCTATAGACGTGACCACCTGGCAGTCCGATGAAGGCAATGATCTCAATTGTGATGGCTTTTTCTTGAGTGACTCTAGTTTGCATGAAGTCAACAGCTGACACTAACTAGGGAAGTCCCTGCGCATATTTGGGGAATTAAAGATTCAGAGTACACTGTGTGCATTGGAAACTTGGTCTAAGTGCAGATCTTTCAGGTTGGCTGGGTCTTAACTTCCCCGTGTGTACAGAGGAGGTGATATGACTTCTTGACAAAACTTCCATGAAGTTCAACTCTGAGGATAAATGTACGGAGTGATTATAAAGAACCATGGAGAGAGGCCGTTGGGGTTTAAAGCTACTACCATCATCATCTATAAATGTCCACTTACAAGTCTGTAGAATGACCCAGACTTCTTGAAATTTTAGTACTACTCAGACCGCCCCTTCCAGTGAATGCATTCAGAGCTCCAGATGCATCTGCAAGCAGATTCCATTTCACCGACGTTCAAAAAGCAAACCGATCCAATAATGGTTCGACCACGGAAGTATCTGAACCTGCCAGAATAATCGTCCATCATCTTTGTCTCTACCAAGAAATCAAGATTCAGAGTGTAACCATAGGATCAAATCTTGATGAATATTTAAAAAATTGATTGGTGGGGAAAGTGAACTAAGTGCTTTTGTGTCAAGTTGGCCAATTCGAAAAGCCACTCCCTGCCAACCGAGGTGATACGCAAGGCTCTGTGTATTGTACCTCAGGAGGCATGGCCCCTGAGGGGACAGGGTTTGCAGGAAGGTAGCACCCAAAGGTTGGAGACTGGGATCCTCAATGGAGTGATTTCAGCAATACATACAGGTGAAGCAATGAAAGGCATTGCTCAACGTGTGTGCGGAAGGCTCTGTAAGGTCTTGGTGACCGAGGCTGATCCATAAACAAAGTTGGTGTTTGGTCAGTTGTGTCTGTGGACCTCCTGGCCTCTGGGTTACCACACATTGCCTTTTAAAATTATGATTGGCGTATTATCTGAATTTCTTTGATCTCCAAACTTTTCATGCCATGGTAATAAACATTAATTATAATAATAATATCAGAGACTTGATTCCAGATCTATATGAGTCACCCAGAGTCTGAGAAGCTTTGGGAGATACTTTAAAGTGTTTCTGAAGTTCCCTGTTGTCTCCTTTCCCCATGATTTCTGCTTTTATTTTGTAATTATAAAATTATTTTCAATTATATGTGTGCGGGTTTAGGTATTTGAGTGCAGTATCCCTGAAGGCCAGAAGAGAGAGTAAGGTCCCCTGAAGCTAGAATTACAGGCAATTGTGAGTTGATGGACATGGGAACTGGGAATTGAACACAGGTCCTCTGCAGATGCAGTGCTCACTCTTAACTGATCTGCCACACCCCCAGTCCCAGCCCCTGAACCCTCTGGGAGAACCTGCAACCTGCAACTGTTCCTGTATTGATAGGCACTAATGCTAAGCTGGTTTTTCTCCTGCTCTATAGCTTTCCATTTATAAATGGGTCTCTCTCTCTCTCTCTCTCTCTCTCTCTCTCTCTCTCTCTCTTTTGTGAGAGCTGGAAATACCTTTAGTGTATGCAGGGATGGCAGCTTCATGAATTAAGTCATTGAGTTTTAGGCACTCAGTGTTATTCTGACCACTTGTCCAAAATCTGCTGAACCTTACGTAGTAAGCCCTATTTAGATGTGGACACACCGTGGCTTCTCCAGTTCTTTCCCCAAGGACTGATATCTATCTTAGTCTGATTTCCTTTGCTTAAATAAACTCCCCAAGGTTGAGTACTATATAAAAAAGAGAGGTCTACTTAACTAACCATTCTGGAGATCTAAGAGAACAGAGATGCCTTCTGTTTGGCTCTTGTAAAGGCCACTAGCTGTATCACAACATGGTGGACAGCATTTGTCAGGAACGAATCCATGAAGGAATGATCTCACGACTGATGAGAAGAACTCAGACTCAGGGGTTATAACTCACTCATCCAGAAGCTGACTAGGATCCCATAATCCCTTCTTAGAAGACCATCCCCAGCCACCAGACAAAATTCCATATGACTTTGGCTCATAAGAATTCCATCCCCTCTCAGCTTTGCCACACTAGGTACTGGGCTCACAATGTATGAGCCACTGGGGGACACACTCAAATAAAATCCAAACTACAGTAACATCATGATTTAGCCCTCAGTCTAGACCCTCGCATCCTGCATGAAGAAGAACAAGGGCACCCCACGTACAAATGGAAGTCTCCAGTAGTATCTGTCTCACATGAACATAGAAGGGGGTGTATTTGAGGATGGGAAGAGAACTAGTAGCCAGCAGGAGGTGATGGGAACAAGAGCGGTTAATAGTCAGAGGATATGATCAAAGTGTAGGATGCAAAACTATAAAAATCTCATCGTGAAATCAATTAGCTTATGCAATTAATATATGCTAATAATAAGAAGCAATGCTAGTCTCACATCTCCCACTCAGGGCCTTCTCTGTTTCCATGGGAAGGTGGCCAAGCCCTGAGGGTAGAACCAGGCGGCAGAAACACAGGCGGCAATCATCACGCTGGTGGGCCAGTCCTGCTGCTGGTTCTCTGCGTTCTTGCTCAGCAGCACATTGCGAAGGGCAGAAGGCAAATGCTTTTTTTTTTTTTTTCCTGTGTTTCCTCTCAACATTTAAGAGTTTGCAGAATGGCTTTTGCAGGTGAAAGTTGGCCACCTGAAGCTTTGTGTTGCTATATCCATGGGGGGGGGGGAGGCAGCAAAAACTCTATCCAGGGTTTATAGCCATTCTCTCAAACCCAGGCCAGATGAAACAGGAAGATATGAGTACTTTAGGGGCACAGGGCAAGTTGAGAGTCTATGGCTCTAGTCTGGGAATCTGAGACCTTTCCCTAGGGGATCATAGTGACATGGATCTTGTCCTGGAATGAGAGGTGGGTTCAGATAGGGTGCAGACACTGGGAATTTGAGCTGTCTGGTGTAACCCAGAAGGGATGTTCTGAAAGGGCCTAGGAAACCCCTCGGGCTGAACCATGGGGTGCTGGCTAGTCCTTTGAGATTGGTAGCCAGCAAGGATCTGGGACAAAGAAATACCAGATTGATCTTTTCCACATGGTATGCATTCTGGGTGGCACAGGCTGGAAAGTGGTAGTGTATGGATGCTTCTGAGACTGCCAGGCTCACAGGACAGACAAGGGCTGTTGCATACCATAATGGGTTCTGCATGATAAAGTAAGAGACCCCTCAGGCAGGAGGAGTTAGCTGTGGAGGCCCCTGGCCTTGAGAGAAAGTAGGGGCGGGGGTTGGGGGGAGCACACCACCAAAGCCCACTGAGGAAGAAACAGGAGAGCCAGACAAGGCAACACAGGTCTCCGACAGGAGGATGGAGCACTCAGGAGACAGAGGCAGGGGTATAGAAAGTCCAGTGTTAGCCTGAGCTATATAGGGAAAGCTGGATTCAAATGCATCCGAACCAGGCAAGAGAAACAGGATTGTATCATTGGGCAGATGTGTAAGTGTGGGCCCAGCACTGGGAGCTTGGAGCAGGAGAATAGGGAGTTCAAGGCCAGCCCATATTACAGTCTCAAAAAAGAGTGAAAGAGAGGAGAGTGAGGGGAGGAGGGAGGAGAAGGAGAAGGAGAGGGAGAAGGAGAACAGGTAAATGGAGAAAGGCTCCTTGGAAATACACACAGGACCATTTTCCATGACTGATGCAGGTAAACATCCCGTCTCTGCTGTCTGCCCATTTGGGGAAATGGTCCCCTTACTTGATGGTTCGATTTTTTAACCAAACAAGTCTGGGCCCTGGGCTCCTCTCTGAAGCAGGGTGGTGCAGCTTCTGAGCTTTGGGGAACAGACACCCACACCATCCTGGAACGAGAGAGAGAGAGATGAAACTCCATTCACTGTTACTTCCTAAAGCAGACACGGGATTTTCAACCTGGTGTAAGGCGCTAACTGCTGTTCACAGAGCAGAGAGAGACCAGACTAGCAGGATCTCTCCCTTAAGAACTCGAGAGAGAATCTGTCTGCAGCTCTCCATGTGAGCTCTTCTAGAAAACTATCACTTCTGGAGTCACTCTTCAAGTCTTTATTATTATTATTATTATTATTATTATTATTATTATTATTATTATTTGTGGTTATTTTAATATCGATTTGTGTGTGTGTGTGTGTGTAATATGTGTGTATGTGTGTCTGCCTCTGTGTGTCTGTGTCTCTGAGTTATGTGAGTGCAGTGCCCTAAGAGGCAAGAAGAGGGTGTTGTATTCTCTGGAGATAGAGTTACAGAAGGTTATGAACTGCCCAGTTCTGATGCTGGAAACAGAGCTAGGGTTCTCTGGAAGTGCTAGCTCTCAGTTCTCTTAACCCTTGAGCCATCTATCCAGTCCCCTCCCCAAACATGACTTCTTTGATGCTCAGGTTGACCTTTACCTGATCCGTGTGGTCCCTCTGTCCACTCTGACTCTCCCAACTTCTAAAGCTCTGCAGCCCAGTCATTCTTTACAGTGTTGCTTAGAGCACGGTTATTTGGCATCCGTCTCCCTTACCCTCCCGACACATTTACTCCTCATGCTTGGTCTGACATTAGTAAAGAGTTCAGGATGTATAACATGGGTGGCTTTACCCTCAGACTTAAATATGGATACTCACTATAGAAACGTAATAGGTTTGAGTGTATCAAAAATCATCAATGTGCAATTAACTGGTCAAATCTGCTTGTGGTCTCTCTTTTTGTACACACTGGTAAATTAAGAATGGTTTTACTTAAAAAAAAATAACCAGCATGGTTGGGTGGGTAGGTGGGGACCTTACATGAGGCTGTTCCATGCCACCCGACATCAGAATTCAGTAAAATAAGTAAAGCTTTGAATTCTGTCAATAAAAAACTGGGAGATGGCGCTGGTGATGGCTCAGCAGGTAAGCGTGCTTGCAGCCAAGTCAGGGAGTCTGAGTCGATTCCCAAAACCCACGTGGCAAAAGGAGACGAGGGGCTCCCACAGTGGTCTTCTAAGAGCTACACATGCTCTGTGACATAGGTCTAAGGGTACAGGTGTGTGTATATGTATATAAACACACACAAAAAAAAATGTGAAAAATAGGATTGCTTGCCTCGTTTCTTGTTCTGTAAATATCTAGTTTTATTGAAATGGTTCTAGATATTGAATAGTTTCTGTTCTCTCTTCTGGAAAGTCAAGACTGAAAATTCTGGTCAGAATGGGAGAAGGTCTGAATCTCACTCTATGTGTCTAACGGACTGCATCCCTTCCCCTTCTCCTTTAAGTCTGCTAAGTGGCTGTGATGTCATTGATGGGGATGGTGGGGGTGGTGTGTTAGTCTTAAAGCTCAGGATAAGGGTGGTGACTGAGGTGTGACACACTGTTGACTGGACACTTTCTTTCCCCACAGGTCACAGGCCTTTCCAGTGTCACTACTGTCCCTATAGTGCCTCGCAGAAGGGGAACCTGAAGACCCACGTCCTCTGCGTCCATCGAATGCCTTTTGACAACAGCCAGTATCCCGACCGCAGGTTCAAACGTTCCAGGGTCGACTCAGAGGCTTCTGGGAATTTTGAGGAGGCTGCGGCTGTCAAGGCTGGGAGCTTTGCTGAGCTCACAGATGAGAGAGGCAAAGGCCAGGAGGAAGGCAACTGAGCAGAGCCGCCCACTGCGCAACTCTTCCACAGTGTGACATTCCTCTCTACACTTTGAAATCATGCATCTGGGCTCACCAGTTTGCTAACTGCATTCCAAGGGGGAAATCATGTACAACCCCTCACTAGTGTATAGAACATTTAAAAGAATTTTAAAAGATATCTATCTATATATATATTAAAAAAAAAATCCCCCAGCCCTTGAACATGGCTGCTACACTGTTACCCAGTAACAAGAACTTCCAAGAAATGCAGGTGGGAGAGAGTGATTTAGAAGTGGCCCCCGTGTCCCTCAAGCTCCGATAGCTGGAGGTCCTTCTAACCCAAAAGTCATCTTTGTCCAGAAAAACCCAAAAGCAAACAAAAAACAAAACAAACAACAAACCTACAACTATACCGTTTGAGAGATTTAGGGTCGCCTCGAAGGGTCTGTGTTCTCCTTCTTAAAAACACCTCTATAATCTGACACCAGCTGTTGTCCTTCACCACCATCCTAATGAGAGGAGCTGGGAGGCAGCTGAGGTGCCAGTCAGACTGGGGCGGTCACTGCAGGGAAAATCAATTCACATGGTGTCACTCTGCGCTCTGGGAGAAATCCTAGCCGGCCCGCATGCAGTCAGAGAGCGCCAGGCCTGACCAGTGCTGCAGAGGATGGTAATCTAAAGTGTGCTTAAAAAAAAAAAAAGAATACACAGCCAGATGAATCAGTGGTCAGGAAGTGTCTGCAGACAAATGTCCTTTGCAGCTTTGATGAGTCATTCCATTTTTTACCGTTTTTCTTCCTTTCTTTTTTTTTTTCCTTCTTTTTTTCTTTTTGGATCAAATTGCAGTACGGAAAGCCATGCATTTCATTTTATTATTTTCTGTCCTAGGTTGTACTTTTTTGCAAACGTCTGGATGAAGGAAAAAAGGTTTGCCATTAAAAACAAATCGTAGGAAACATTCTAGAAACTGTCATTAGGAAGCCGGAGCAACTCTTCTCTCTGTAGAAAGTTCTGGTGACTGACGGCAATTTCTTTGCTAATGGGAAGCCTGCTTTAGATTGTGTTTTGAAACATTATTTCTTTTTACTAGAACGAAGTCTACCCTGGCCCTTGTTACCAGATTTCTCCTTTCATGTGTTACTTTTTTAAGTGTTGTGGGTATGAAGCAAGATTTTTTTTCCCTCCAGTGATTTCTTCGACAATAACTTGTATTAAAACATGAATCTAAACTGCCCCACCCCAGATGTCTGTCACTAATGAAGAAAACAGTTTGAGTTAGAATGTTCATTTCTTTGAAACAAATGTGTTCTGTATTTCTGTAGATAATAGTGATTTGAACACACAGATTTTATTAAGCTCTGCACCGCACTGATGGAGATTTTGAGGGTTGACAAGGAAACACAGCTCGCAAAACAACAAAAACAAAAACAAGGATGTAAGAAAAGTCCCAGAAGGATTTCTTCTGGAATCTGCTAGAACGTTATAAAAGTCCCCGCCTTCTAACACACTTCCTTTGAGTGACATGAAATTGGTACCGTTGCTTGTGAAGGTGGAGATGTAGTGAGGTATTAACTTCGAAAACGAAATCATTTAGACTTGGAGAGAGAGAGAGAGGAAAAAAAAAGTAAGTCAATAATTCCTTTTAGTCTGGGAGCACACTATAAAACCCCAGGGCCTTAAAAACTTCAACTCTGCCTATAGCAGTTTACAAAAATACTAAACTGCAATCAATGTAAATAAAATTCTTAGCACTATCCTGAGACTGAATTTCAGGCTAATAAGGAATTCAGTTTGCATATGCTGTCAAAAGGGTGTCATCCGACCTGGGTTTCACTGGGAATGAGGCCGCTGGGCAGTGTGGACCCATCTGGCATAAAGCAAGCTGCTTTCTTGCTCTTTTCTTTTCTTTTCTTTTCTTTTCTTTTCTTTTCTTTTCTTTTCTTTTCTTTTCTTCCTTTGTTTTTCCTCTCCCACTCCAACCTCTTCTCTAGAATAGTTATCATTGCCTTACTTAACTCAAGTTGATCAACTGTGGCTGTCTCTGTGGTCCACAGGAGGCCTGGAGACGCTGGTGGGAAAAAAAAAAACCGTCTGACCGTAGTAAGCATTTAGGGTTTTAACTGCACTGCTGTGTTTGGTGACTGTGCCAGTGGCTTGCTTTCTGTGTGTTTGCCCAACCTGTGGTATCTTAGCAAAGAAAACTTAAAACAATAAAATAAAATAAAATAAAATAAAATAAAATAAAAAGAAATAAAAAGAAAAAAAGTAGAAAAAAGATTTAAAAAAAAAAAAAGAAAGAGCAGGAGAGAGATCCACATTCCATGTCTAGCACTTTGGCGCTGGTACAGTATCTTTTGTGCCCCCCAAGCATCTTCAGATGCTACAGGCAATAATTCTGTTTGTGACACTGGGAACATCCTCCCCTTCTTTGTGGTGTGTGTGTTGGTCCCACTTTGTCTCGTCCTACTAGCCGCCCCCCTTTTCCTCGGACACAGGCTTTCTTTCCGGAACATTTGTGACTTGTAACACAAGCCCGTGGCAGCCTCTGTGGTGCAGTGCCAGTGTCGAGTGTCACCAGGCTCTGGTATCTGCACACCTCAGCCCCTCCCCCGTGACTTCTGTAGTCTGTGACGCTGTCCCCAACCCTGTCTACATTCTATCTTGGAGGAACTCTGAGATCATAGAGTAGAGGAGTTTGTCGCTATGCTTGTAACAAGTAGAACACTTTGTATTTAAAGTTTATTCTTGGTCATTATTTATTATTATAATACATCAGTTGACAGAACTTTATTCTGGTATAGAAAGTATTAAAAGTTGTTTTTTTTCAGCGATGACTGTTTCCTTTCTGCTGTTAGGAATAAAATGTCTTTGAAGCAGTCCAGTTTTATCCGGTGTTTTATGCAGTAAAACCTCTACCTTTGCAAAACAAAAATCCAAAACCAAAACAAAGTATATCTTTGCTGAGTCCTACAAAGAATAAAACCTACTTCTCTGTGTTTGTAAAGTCTTTGGTAAAACTTGACCAGACTCCACAAAGGCCTGTTATATTCTGTGTAGCAGATATCCTCATGGCTTTTGGAATACACACACACACACACACACACACACACACACACACACACACACACACAGAGACACACACAGAGACACACACACACAGACACACATACATACACATACACACACACATACACACACACACACATATATACACACACACATACACACACATGCACACACATACACACACACACACACACACACACACACACACACACACATATGGTGGGGGGGTCTTCAGCCTGGAAGTATATCTGTGCATGTGGTACCCTCAGAGGGGAGAAGAGGGTGTCATATCCCCAGGAATTGAAGTTTCAAATGGTCTTGAGCTGCTATGTGGGTGCTGGGAATTGAACCCCAAGCCCTTTGGAAAAGCAACCAGTACTCTGCCCCTTATTTATATATTTGTTTGTTTAATTTGTTTGAGGCAGGGTCTCTGATCTCCAATTTTTGATAGTGCACATACAATGTGTACTGTGCACGAGAGCTCAGGCATGCACCCATCCAAGTGCATGTATGAATGTTGCTTCCTTAGAGGACAGAAGCTGCAGACAAGATTCTCAGTAAGGTAAAAACCTATAAAAATATCCAGGCTCTTTATAAAATAGTAGTTAACAAGGCACCTAAGGCACTGAGATCTATTATTCCTCTTTATAGTAAACCAAACCAAACCAAACAAACAAGCAGATAGGGGGCTGTAGAGATGGCCCAGCAGTTAAGAACACTTGCTACTCTTTCAGAGGACCAGGGTTCAATTTCCAGCATCCACATAATGACTCATAACCATTTGTTAACTCCAGTTCCAGGGGATGTGACACCACAGTTCTGGCTTCCACAGGAACTGCATACACATTGTGCACATACGTACATGCATGCAGATAAAGACTCATACACATAAAATGATAGGATAAAACTAAACAAATCTTTGAAAACAATTATATGTAAGGAAATATTTTATCCTCCAAACTGTCAGAGAAGACACTGAATTTTTTTTTCTCTTGAGAATCACACACGGATAACTGCTGTACCTGGGTCTCTAGAAGACTCTGGTGTGTGCCCACCACATGAGGGGTGGAGCTTCCTTTTGATTTGTGATGCCCTGTTGCAAGTTGGTCTCAAATGCAAGCTTTATCCAGTGCATGCTGCAACTCTGTCCATGGGAGGGCGCTCTGAATTACCGCTAGCAAACTCACCTGCCCACATTCATTGGAAGTCTCTATGGGATGTGAGGTTCTTGGATGAACCTGTCTGCCCTCAGCACTGATGGTCACTGAAGACCTTGTGGGTGAGTTTGGCATTTATAGTGTAGGTGAACCCATTAGGGAGAAAGGGCTGTGGACGGTTGAATGAGGGTTGTAACTTTTGCTCCAACCACACATGCATGCCAGACCTTGTTGTGGTTAGGGAACACAACAGAAATGAGTCTCCATCCCTTGAATGGGGCCATTACCCCTGGCCATTTGCACATTCTCTCCATGAATGTCTTAATTGCCTTTCTGTTACTGTGAGGAAGAATCATGACCAAGACAAGAAAGAGTTTATTGGTGCTTACAGTTTCAGAGTGTTAGAGTCTGTGCTCATCATGGTGGGGAGTATGGCAACAAGCAGGCTGGAGTGGTAGCTAAGAGTTCACCATTGGACCATTGAGCATGAGGCAGAGAGCTAGCTAGCTTGGAATAGTATAGGCTTGAAACCTCAAAGCCAGTGACACACCTTCTCCAATAAGTCCATACCTCTGAGTCCTTCCCAAACAGTCTCACCAACTGGGATTTAAATATCAAAATGTATGAGCCTATGGGGGCCTTTACCATTCAAACCATCACAATGAAGAATATAGTGCTGGGTCTTCTGAATTCCTGAGAGCAGCTAGCCACCAGGATCTTGTGTCTTTCCCATATTGGTTCAAGATCTGTTGGGAAAAAAATCCATGTAACAATGGGGCTGGAGAAATAGGCCAATATTTAAGAGCAATGGCTACTCTACTAGAGGATAATGGGTTCAACTCCTAGTATAACATGGTGGCTCACAACTGTCTATAACTTCAGTTTTTGGCATCTTTTGCTGTTTTCTGGCCTCTGAAGGCACAAATAGACATACTTCAGTCAAAACTCTGCTGCCCAGGGCATCATCAGGAACTATGTATATGTGAGTACACTGTTGCTCTTCAGACACACCAGAAGAGGGCATCAGATCCCATTACAGATGGTTGTGAGCCACCATGTGATTGCTGGGAATTGAACTCAGGACCTCTGGAAGAGTAGATGCTGCTCTTAACCATTGAGCCATCTCTCCAGCCCAGAAACTTTGTATAAACTTGGGGGTGAATGTCTTGCTTGAGCAAAGCTGAGCATTGGCCCCGGCCCAGTCAAAACACAAATAAAAAAATCTATATAATGAATGATCAGAAAGTATGTGGAAAGGAATATTGCTATACTATAACAATGAATAAAGTCCCTACTGGCATGACAGCACAGATGAGCCTTGACACCACGGCAGGAGCCAGCTCCATAAAGCACATGTTGGGTGTCCTTTATATGCAGTATCCAAAGGTAGCAAGTCCAGGGGCAGGAGGTTGCCAGTGGCTTTGAGAAGGGAGGAGCAGACAGTGACCACTAATGACCAGGTTTCTATTTGAGGTGATAAAAATTAGGTAACAATGACAGTGTCCCACTTAGTGACTCTGCTTAACCCACCAACCTATACAGTTCCAAAGAGTGAATCATATGGTATGTGAGGTAGGCATCAATAAAGCTGTTATAAAAAATACAAACAAAACTGGAAGCAGGAAACATTTTTTGAAAAGCATTGACATATTCCGACATACTCCATCCAAGTATTCTTGATCTCTGACATAGTTACAGACCTCATGCAGTCAGTGAAGTATAAAGAGGGGATGGGTAGGAAAGGACCCGGAGATAAACCCAACTGTATTACACACTTACTGCTCGAGTCTGAGTAACTTTAAAAACAGATTGATTGATTGATTGATTTTTGTAAATATATATATATATATATATATATATATATATATATATATATATATATGTGCAAGTCTGCATGCAGTGCCCTCACAGGCCAGAAGGGGGCATTGGATCCCCTTGGAGCTGGAGTTGCAGATGGTTATGAACTGCTGGACATGGGTGCTCAGACTTGAACATTGGCCTTCTGGAAGAACAGTTTGCTCTCTAGCCACCGAGCCATCTTCCCAGTCACACAATGAGTAATTGATCTATTCTGCTATGTGAGTTAGGCCTCAATAAAGCTGGTTGTATCTGTGAAGAGGTGAAAAGGAACACACTCAGGTGTGGGGGTCAAATGCACCGCACCGTTCACAAAGCCATCTGACATCAGGAGAGCTGCTGCCCAGGGCATCATCAGGAACTATGTATATGTGAGTACACTGTTGCTCTTCAGACACACCAGAAGAGGGCATCAGATCCCATTACAGATGGTTGTGAGCCACCATGTGATTGCTGGGAATTGAACTCAGGACCTCTGGAAGAGTAGATGCTGCTCTTAACCATTGAGCCATCTCTCCAGCCCAGGAACTTTGTATAAACTCGGGGGTTTATATGTCTTGCTTGAGCAAAGCTGAGCATTGGCCCCGGCCCAGTGTGGAAAGGCTTCCTGTGTGTCATATGGCTGAGGGTCCTCCACATCCATAGTCTTCAGACAACAGGCACTGCAGCTTGTATTTGTCAATTTCTCTGTCCTTGTACAGTGCTCTCAGGAGGAGCTGGCATGTGACTGGGAAAGAGGATAGCATAGGGAAAGTCTGGTGTTGAGGTCAGATAAGGCCTTACTTAGTTGTTTGACCAACATTTCCCTAGAACTTCCCATGGCCAGGTCTTAGAAATATAGCTGTAAATTGTTGCATAGATTACTCTCTAGGAAGAAACGAGACTATAAACCAACAATCACACCAATCCATACAAACCACCCAAAAGATGAGATTCTGGAAAGAAAGGAGCTGTCCTGTGGGATGGAAGGCTTCAGAGAAGGTAAGGTGGTGCAGAGGAGACTGTGCATGCCAGGCCTGGTATGAGAAGGGCTTTCAAGTCGGGCCTCGATCTCCCTTTCCAGGAGTTTCCCAAATCCACCATTCCATCAGCAAAATGGGAAACACAAGGGCACACAAGTCCATCCCCAGGTGTAAATGGGTTCGAGTACACCAGCTCCCAAGGAAGAGGCAGAGAGGAGCTGCCAGATCTGAAGGCGGCTCTCTAAATGGGGCTGTGGTCAGGAATCCTAAGGAGGTATGTTCTGCAGATGCCCTGTTTGCAGGCAGAGCTCAGCTCAGCCAAGAGTCCTGTAAGACAATCTGCCTGACCAGAGAGAGCTGTTGGCTCTGTCGCCTGAGGATGAGGGAGGAGTCTCTGGTACCCAATCAAGAGAGACTCTTCCAAAACTTGAGGATTTTAATTTTACATGGACTGGTGTTTTGCTGACACCATTTGCATGCCCGGTATCCACAAATGCCAGGAGAAGGCATCAGATCCCCTGAAACTAGCATTGCGGACAGCTGTGAGCTGCTGTGTGGGTGCTGAGGATCCAAACCTGGTCCTCTGGAAGAGTAGCCTAGTGCTTGTAGCTGCGGATCTATTTCTCTAGGCCCCTAGATAGAGTCTTTCAATAGCTCCTTCCGTGGACAGATATGCCAGAGGGGACAGCAACGTTGTGCTGAAGGAGATTACAGAGGTGTGACTCACTGTTTTGGAATGCAGTGACCAATCCCCCTAACCCCAATGTGACAGTCCCAGAACAACCAAACTGGTTTGGTCATTCAGAGTCTGAGCCTGCTGCCTCTAAAGACATGCCTGGGCTAAGCCAAACACATTGCTATCAGTGACCAAGAGTACAATGTGAAGTCTGTCTCATGTACCACAGAAGCCACGGGACACCAAATACGGGCTTCAGCAAAGGGACACTGGGTGGACTGTTCCCTGCCACAGCACCTCTGCTTCAAACTTAAAAGCTGACAATGGATGTGGCCCCTGGACGTGGTGTTTGGGCATCTCTTTGACAGACTGATCCATTGTGAGGTGGGCAATGTCTCCGGGGAAAACTCCCCTTCCTTGTAGGCAGAAGTGGCTGAGCCACAGATCAGCATCACGAGGCTATTCTGCACTAGGAAACTTTGCCAAAAGATGATCATCCCTCTGTCTCTGGCAGCCTGGGATCTGTATACTTCCCTCCTCCGTTTAACATCTGCATGGCAACAGTATATTACACAAGCCTCACCTGGTGGGTTGTAAGCACAAGCACAAGGAAATTACTATTAAATATTGTGATCTTCATTTCAAGATGGGCTGGGGCACATTCCACCAGATGAGAGCTATTCTTCCATGGGGAAGAAAAAAAATATGCCTCTTGTAATTCGATATTAAAAATGTCGCCCAGCTGAGCATTCCATGTAGGGGTTTGGGTAGGGTTTTAATCTCTTCACCTGTTGGTGTTGAGAGAAAAGGGAGATGTTGGGGGGTGGGAGGGGCCGAAGACAGGAGGGAGAGGGAAGCTTATGTGAACGGGAACTCACTCACGAGCAAAGGGGAGGGGGGAAAATTTAAATGATCCCAGACCGAACTGTTTTTGCTGTTAATACAGAAATACAGTGTAAGACACATTTAATGGGCTCTATTTTTTATTATACTATGCTGAATAATTAAGTTTGAGGCTAAGTGTCACATGGATTTATCTTTTAATTAAAAAAGCATGGTTCACGCATATTTGAGTGGTAGTCCAAATAAACGCAATATAGAAATTTATGTTTGTTTATCTAGGTGTTAATTACCTAGAGATTGTTCTGGATTACTTCTTTTTATAAAGTGTCATAGGCTCGTGTCAGAACGAATAAAGCTTGCCCACGGAAGCTTATCAATTTGCTAACTACAGTGCTGGTCTGACTTGGGGGGGAGGGGCGGGGGGAAAAACTTTGGAGACTGTTAATGTATTCGCACACACTCCCCCCATTCAACCCACACCAAATAAAACAGTCGTTTTAGGAAATATTCCTAGGACATAAAGGCACAAATATATCTTTGTTGTTTTACAGCCTCTTGTCCGCAGCTATTTATAAAACATGTGATTATTTATGCACGGGGTTATGTGAAGTTCGCCTGGTGAGGCGGTAAAGCCTGCTCCATCAATCCACTTTACCTGGTAACCCCCAAGAGATGAAGGGAGGGGTTCCCAGTGGAGATAGGGCCTGGGTTGGGAAGTTGGCCATTGCACTGTGTCTGAGCTGTCATCTTTGCTTCTCGAAAAAGCAAGGGAGCCCAGGAGAAAATGGGCTGGCAAAGTTGAGAGTCAGAGGTCACATTAAAAAAAATAATCAAGGATGCATTGTCGAGAAAGAGAAAAGCCCAAACTGCCGCACCTGGCGTGGCCCGTGACGCCGTCTGACAGTGTTTGCCCGTTTCTTTGTTTACAAAGTGGTTTTGAGGTGGCCAATTCAGGCAAATAGCCTGGAAGAAACAGGTTCTGTACAACAGGTTTGAATCTAGAGAAATACGGATTGGCAAAGCAGAGCTGACCTGACTCCCACCCCAGCTGCTGCCTAGCCTAACCTCTCTGCTCTGTGCATTTTCCCCCTACCAGATACCAGAAACAACAACAACAACAACAACAACAACAACAACAACAACAAGAAAACAAACAAACAAACAAAAACACAAAAGTAACTTTCGGAGCCGGTGGGACAACAGGACCATTTCCCCAATGGATCCAGGGAGCTCTCCCAGACAGGGTTTCACACTCAGGGTGAAGGAAGTGCGCCTTGAAACCCCCAACCAGCCAACCAGCCTAACATGGAAGCTGTCTGCTAGGCTGTTTTGTTTTCAGTTTTTACTTCCTTCCGCCTGCAGCCCAGGGTGGAGTAAGGGGGCTGGGGAGTAAGGGAGCGGGTCTCTGTCAATTGGGCAAGTCCGGTACTTGGCAGAGCGCCAGGCGAGATGGCCCAGGCTGGGCACTTTGTGAGGCACTAACTGCCTCAGGCCAGGGTGACCTGGCTTTTGTGCTTCTGGAGGCAGGTGTCCCAGGCAAGGACCAGCCACAACCTGTTAACCAGCCTGGTGATTCGGAGGGCTCAGATGGAGAAGAAAAAGATGTCCACTTGGGTTGGGAGGTGGAGCCTGAAACCCTTCAGCCCCAAGGGAGAGGAAGGGGACACCAAGATGGGGTCCCATGGTAACCCAGGCAGTCCGCTCCGTCCATGCACACTAAGTTATTGATGCTTATTTGTGCTTTTCTTCAAATCGCTGCTGTTTCCCTCCTGTGATTGTCTCTTCCTGGGCACCATTGCTGTTATCTGGACTCAAATCCCTGTATTGCTGGGGCAGCTGGCTGGAAGAGCCCTGTGACATTGTGCTAGGGACACGGGCAAGGACAGGGGGTGAGAGTCCTAGCTTTCCACGGCAGAGTCCAGCAACAGAAGTGGTTGTTGGAACTGAGTGTGAAACTGGGAAGTGCCTAAGAAATTAGTAGTAGAGTCAGACTAAAGTTCTGGTCTGAAAGCAGACTTTAGCAGGAGAGAAGGAATTTGCAAGACCTTCCTTCCTTAAAGCTACTGGTCTGAAACACACTGCATGCATGCATGCTCGTGCACAATGACCATCTACAACCAAATAGTTTAATTTTATTTTTTGGAGGCGATATTCACACAGCATAAGATTCAACCTTCTCAAAGTGTGCTGGGGCCAGTCACACTACCACATATTTGTAGTCTCTCCACGAAAGCAGCCTCCCAACCTGTGCCCAGCTCCTGCGAGGCTGCAGCTTGCTTGCCGGACCCGCAGGCTCCCCTAGCCTGCATGTTTTACCTCCGTAGATTCACACACCATCTGGCCTTTAGCATCTCTCCTGTTTCAGTTAAGCATAAGACAATAAGACACATCCACATTCTAGTGTGCATGACATTTCTTTCCTTTTGAGGGCCCTACTTGATCTGCCTATTGCTGGTCTATCTCATTTCACCCACCAGGCTCTCTCAGGACTACCCACCAAAGCCAAACTGGATTTTATACTCTAGATTTGCCAAACCTGTCCCCACTCCAGGGAAAAGCTCATATAGCTTCTTGTCTTTATAATGTTTGGCACACGCCATCACCATCTGTCACCAGTGGACTCCAGTGTCCCTGACCTTACACCACAATCAGCACCTTGGGTTTTTTTTTTTTTTTGTGGTTTTTTTTTTTTTTTTTTTTTTTTTTTTTTTTTTTTTTTTTTTTTTTTTTTTTTTTTTTTTTTTTTTTTTTTTTTTTTTTTTTTTTTTTTTTTTTTTTTTTTTTTTTTTTTTTTTTTTTTTTTGGTCTGGTTTTGTTTTGTTTTGTTTTCTCTCTACCATGCCTCTGGTCCACTTTCCTCCATTATACAGGGAAAGAGGTGCCTTCCCTTACATTGCCTTTTAAAGCCCTGGTAGAAACATTGTCTAGGACAACACAGGGCCACTAAACACACACTGAATAAATGTAAATTACCAGCCATATCTTTTGGTAGTTATCAATGGACTAGTAAGGAAATTGTGATAGTTCTAAAAAAATAAAATAAAATAAAATAAATAAATCCCAGAGGTGTCAGAGTTCTTTGCTTAGCACAAACATAGTTCTTGTGTTTTATATCCAGCATTGTGGGGAGACAAAAGAACGGCTGGAGAGATGGCTTAGAGCTAATAGCACACAGTGCTCCTCTAGAGGACCCAGGGTTGGTTCCTAGAAGCACAGTTTGGGCAGCTCACAACCACTGGTGACTCCAGCTCTGATGTCCCCTCTGGCCTCTTTGTGCAGTCACCTGCATTTGTGTAGACACAGACACACACATAGACATAAAATAATAAAATACATCTTTTAAGAAACTACACATATATTCAGCGCACACAGAGGAGGACGAAGGGTAGAAGGAGGAGGAAGAGGAGGAGGAGGAGGAGGAGGAGGAGGAGGAGAAGAAGAAGAAGAAAATCCATTTGACAATCTCCAGAATAGAAGCTCCTCAACCCTGCCCCAGACAAAGAATACTGACCACAGACCAGCAGTGTTTGAAGTACTTGGGTGTGGTTCTTGCCTTTAGTTTCAGCGTTTGGATGTAAGTGTGAACAGCTGCTTCCTGACAGGCTAGTCTAACAGCCTGCACTAGAGTTATCTGGGACCAGCTCCCTGCACAAAGCCTAGATCAGTGCCTCAGTTTATTAAACCTGGACCCTCAAAGGGCTTGATAGTAAGGATTTGTCATCTTGTCACCAGAGCAACTCCAGCTCATAGCCTTGCTGGAGGTGACCGCAGCATCACAGGGAAACATTTCTCTTTTGTTTTGCTTTCTGGAGCTAGGGTTGAACCAAGGCCTCAGGTACGCTAGACAGCATTCTCTTACCTAACAGTAACTCCATTTGAAGCAACCTCTCTTAGTAAGTGGCACAATCTAGCTTTAAGCTCTCTATGCATCCAAGGGGGAATCTCAGCTCTCTATGCATCCAAGGGGGAATCTCAGCTCTCTATGCATCCAAGGGGGAATCTCAAACTTGTATGCTTCCTGTCTCAATCTCTCGAGTGCTCGGATGACTGGTGCATTCCACCATGCCCATCTGGAAATGCAGATCAGCTACTCTCACAGCCGTTGATGTGAAAGACTATATGGCTCCAACTTGTGCTAAGGTGTGGGCAACAGGGACAGAGCCTAGAGGCTGGCCATGTCACCTACAGTCATCCCAGCCCCCTCTCTCACCCTGCTGACCCCAGCCACACTCATGCCTGTTGACCCTGGGGTCAATACCACCCCTTAATGCCTTTCCATTTCTGAGTTTGCTGACTGGAGTGATTTTCTGTGAGGTCCACATAAATACTTCAAAAATAATTCACGATGAAGAAGAATGCTCTGGAATGGATGATGGCGTGATGAATTAAACACTTTATATGATGGAGCGTAAATTATTTTAATGCATGTAATAGATCCGACCAGGGAGACTTGGGGCCCTCTAGGTCAGGCTACTTCACCCCCGGGACCCTGAGGGGTGGTGGGAGCAGGTGGCTGGGAGCCTGCTCTACTGGGGTGTGAATCATCACCTCTCCAGAGACCCATTCTCCAGCACTCGGGTCCTGCTAACTCAAGTAAAGCAAGGGAATGCATCCACATTGGTAGGGGAGGAGCCGGGAGACAGATGAGCATCTATTAGATAAGATGATAGCCTGACCCATACATACCCTGACAGTCTACCCATTGTCTGAATTTCTCCAGGAGGCCAGGAATGTCGCTGTGGGGCCCAGGCATTTCAGATATTTTGCTTCCTTTGAAACTGACATAAACAAGATGAACGGTCCTGTTGAGGCCACCAGGAAGCAAAGGTTCTTGAGTGGAGGTGCAAGAAGAGTGTTGAGGACCCAACTCACACATTCAGGAGAAGGCAGGTGGGGAAACTAGAAAACGCGTGCTCTGTGTGCATCCAAACACAGACATGAAGAGGTTTGGTGTGTATACACTATGGATGTCACAGAACAGCATCTGGAGAAGTCTGTGTGATCTGGTCACCACCAAAGCAAGCCTGTGGCCCAAGATTAAAGGACTTGCTGTATGAAGACTGAGCTACTGACCCTCACAGTCAGGAGAGGTGTGGCGAAGGTGCCTGTGCTGACCAGCTGGATGGAAAGGATCTCTTCACTTGACCAAGAGAGAGAGAGAGAGAGAGAGAGAGAGAGAGAGAGAGAGAGAGAGAGAGAGAGAGAGAATGCAGGGGTCAGGGTTTGGGGGTGGGGGATGGGAAAGGAGAGCCTTTCAGTCAGCCTAGGACAAGACCTGAAATTCAAAGACTTGGCTCTTGAACCTCATGATCCTCCTGCCTCAACCCCCTGAGTGCTGAGATTACAGGTGTGCGCAGCTTTGTGAGTGAGTATGTTCCATTGTCCTGTAGATCAGGATGGAACTGATAGGTAGGGTGAACTCTATAGAGGTTGGCTCTAAGGAAATCCCTCAGGCCTTAAAGTTTAGCTATCAAGATGAGACCACACTGTCTTTATGGAGTTCCTGGAAAGAAAACCTTCGGAGCATTTACATGGTGTTTCCTGGTGTTTCCGTGGCTTCTTCAGCTGCAGAGGGATCTTCCACTCGCTAACCCTGGGCTTGACAGTAAGGTGCACCTGACCAACAGCAACCACATAAACACAGGCTACAAAGGATGCTCTCAAAGACCTCACCCTGTGTCCTCTCTCCTCACCCCAACCCCACTTCTACCCTCTTCCCCTTCCTCTCCCCCTCCCCTCTCTCTGCAACTGCAACGACACACTACTCCGACTTTTGGCATCTCTAACAAATTCTTCAGAAAACACCTTAAGGAAAGGAAAGATTTCTTTGGGGTCATGGTTTTAGAGCTTTCTGCCCAGGGTTGACTCTGGGCTTGTGGAGAGACAAAGAGGGTATCACAGGATAAGGGCATGGTAGGAAAGCCATTCAGTACCAAAGACAAGGTTGCCCTTCAAAGGTGCCATGATTTATTTGGGCTATGCCTCCGACGCCATTGGTTCGTTCAGGGTCCAATCACATCTCAGGAATTGGACCCCTTAGCTGGAGCCAAGGCCTTACACACTTGAGCTTGGGGACAACATCTCAGATCCAACTCCCAACACAAGGATACCTTTCAGCCATGGCTGGCTTTTCCTGCATAGAGAACCTCAGGGTCTTGTATTATTCCTGCAAGTACTGGGGTTTTAATGTCCCCAAGCCTACCTCCAACCTCAGAAGTTCCACCACAGGACTGAGACCTCTAATTGTCACAGTGGCAACATGTGCAGGAACGCACCTAGGACTGCCCCATCCCACTGTCACAATGCCCCACTTGTTCATCTCTCTCTGGTGGTCATTTTCTAAATGAGCTGTCTGCACCCGTGTCCTGGTGTAAAAGGTACCTGCCCATTGAGGAAACCCAAATTAAGACAGAAGCAAAATAAATGGATTGAGTTGCATACATGCATGTTTGCGTGTGTGTATGCATGCGTCCTTGCATGAGTGCATATGGGCATCTTTGCATGAATGCAGTCATGGAGGGACAGAGGGACGAGTAAACTATAAAAGTAACTTATACACAGTCCAAAGTTGTTCCCAGTGATTGTCAGACAGGAGAGTGTTGTGACTCTCTTCTGAAACTGCAGCCTCTCAGGGGACCCCTATATCTTAGCAGGGTACTGGAGTCTGGAGGCAATGTGGGAGGCCTCTGTATTCAGAGGGACAGTCCTGACCTATTCTAAAATATGCCTCCATATGCTGGACTCCACACATAGCTCTGCACTTGAAGTCTAAGAGAATATCCTTGATTTATGAAGATGGTGGTTATAACAGACGGAAAAACTACCATCCAGGTTCCAGCAAGACAATGGTAATCAGAATCTGTTTTGAGCCAAGCCCTGTGAAAATAACATAAAGCCCAGAGAAGTGGGTTGGGTGGGGAGGGTACAGAGAAGCTGGGCTCTGATGAGGAGACGATTCAGCGCCTCCTCCAGATGGCTCTTTCCCACCTACCCCCGCCCCATTTTGATACGAGGACAGGAACGAATCAAACACCTGAAGGCAGAAACAGAAGGCTCCCCCGAAGATTGGACAGAGAAAGCCAGACGATTCTGAGCACTTAACAACAGGCAGCCTTCTCCCAGAACTGGCTGTAAGCGTGGCTAAGAATAGACCCAGGCCAGGATGGCTGAGTCTTTCTCCATGAGCGATTCTACATGGTACAGCACCGCTCTGCTCTGCCCGGCTAGGTGTGAGGGGCCGAGAGTGCGATAAAGTCAGAGATGTCATTACAAAGTACAGTGACTTGGGTGGTTTCTAAGAAGAAGAGTTTATTTCCCTGGAAAACACAAGGTCAAGGTACTCCCCCAGGCACTGGCATGAGGGCTCCTGTCCTAACTCAGATGGCTGGTGTTTCCTCTGTGTTCACATGATAAAAGAGTCCTTGCATTCTAGAAGCTTTTCTTTCTTTCTTTCTTTCTTTCTTTCTTTCTTTCTTTCTTTCTTTCTTTCTTTCTTTCTTTCTTTCTTAAATAAGGGCAGTAAGGCAGCTTTCTGCAGCTGAGACAAAATACCCAATACAATTAGCTTGAATTAACTTCAAAGAGAAGGGACCTCCGGTCTCATGGCTACAGTCTCCAGTCTCCCGGCTTTGTTTGACTCCTCGCTTGTGGTCAAGCAGACCACCATGGCCAAGCAACACTGCTCCCGTCATGGCAACCAGGAAGCAAGAGAAGAAGCCAAGGAAGAGACATACCCTTGAAGACCATGGCCCCAAAGACATATTCCCTCCAAATAAGTCCACCTCCCAAGGTTTCCAAATATACTAGAAAATTACACATGAATCAGTAGATGAATCCATTCCAGAATCTTCTCCCTTGAAAGTCCACCTGAGAAAGGCTTGATGCCAGCTTTGAGTTGAACTGACTATAGCCTGAATGTTTTGACCTCACCAATGGACTAATCTTTTGATAGCCTCATGAGATGAGTGAGTAATTGAGTAGTAGGGTCTGGATAGAAGGTGAAAATCACATACTAGAAAGACAATGCCTGTTCTTGGTACTTTTCTTTCTGCTTCCTGTTTGCTATTCAGTACCATGTTCTATCACGGTGCTCTTCTTCACTACCTCCAAGAAATAATGGAGTCAAGAGCCATCTACTAAACCCTCTAAAACCCCAAACCCCAAAGGGTCTCTCCTCCTCTTGTTTGTTTGTTTGTTTGCGCAGGGGGCAGGAGAATCTGTCATGTCACAGGATGAAGGGCTGACCACCACAGGGCCCACGAAGGCTTTTCTTGTCCACTCCCTGTGTCAGAGGTACACTAGGAGTTTAGTTAAGTCCGCTCCTGGGTGTGGCTGGTAGGATGCTTCTAGAGAGGACTAACTGAATAAGGAAGATGTATAATATGGGTGGCACCATCCCTTAGGCTAGGAGACCAGATGACATAAAATGAGAAAAAGGAGAAGAGTTAGTCAACAGAGGCTTTGTGTCTCTCTGCTTCCTGGCCACCATTATGTGAGCAACTTTGCTCTGCCATCCCCTCTCTACCATGACTGCCTGACTAACTCTTGTGAAAATGTGACCCAACTTAATCTTTCTTCCCTAACAGTTAGCTCTTTCAGGTATATTGCTATGGCAATGTGATACTAACCTACTGACCTTCAGCTCCCAAGGGACATCGGATTAGGTACTGAATAGGATGATGTCATCTGTTCTATCTTCAGTTCAATGTTTAAATGTATATGAAGAGCTTCTCCATTCTGGACATGTACTTGCTCAGTGTAGAAGCTCGGCGTTGTGAAAGAGATAGAGAAATACTTCAGGATCTTGCACCCCGTCTCAGAGACCTAGAATGACCCTGGTGACTTGACGGTGGCTTTTGTTTGACTTGGACCTTAGGCCCTGCCCCTCCCTCTCCAATATAGGAGCCTAAGGGGTGAAGATAGGGGAACCCTATCTCTCCTACCCACTCAGGCCCGCTAGCTGGTAGAATTCAGGAACTGTCATCTTAGGCAGAAAGGGCATGTTAGTGTCAATGTGCGGGCCACTCATTTGTGCCTCCTTGGCAGGCCCCTTCTTGCCAACACCTCTGGTGAGCAGCTTCTGACCGGGCTGTTCTCCTTTACCCTTTCAGAAATCCAATTTTACAAGCTGTTGGTCCTGAGTGTGGACGGTTGCATTTTATTAATTTGGAAAAAATATTATTTTTTAATGACCCTTGGAGACAGTTCTTTGCCCATTGCTGCTGCTGCTGCTGCGCCCCAAAGCTCTTTGTTTGTGTTCCTTTTTATTATCTGATGTACAAAGAGCCTGCTTTGGGCAGTGTGCTGCCTCAGTATTGAACTGTTGCCACTAAACATCATGGCCCTTTCCTTCCGCTGTCATGGTGAGCTGGAAAGTAATATTCACACGTCCCTCCAGGGAGTCATCCCTGCAAAGTATATGGTACTTTTAGTAACACCTAGACAACACCTGGTTTCAGGCTGACCCATCTCCTTGCCAGAGTTTGTACAAAGGCCCACAGTCAAGATGGGAACACATATCCTTGCCCCCAAATATCTCTTCCTTCCCTTTCATAAACAAGATGACCTGTTTATAGTATACGGACTCTGTGGTCCTGGAGGGTGTCTATCCCTCTGCTCGCCCCAGAGATGAGTCTCTATACTCAAGGCAGGAGAGCTGAGCTCCTCAGCAGGCGTGCCGCTGATATCCTGCTCACAGCCCTGCCCACCATGGCTGATCTGAATGTCACTGAAAGTTGCCCAGCCAGAGTCTCAAGGTTTGGTCTGAGAAGCACTGGCTGCCACGTTCAATTGTTCCTGGAAGACTCTGATCCCTTTCCTGGAACTTCCCATTGGCTCCAGCACCTTCCAAGAGTCCAAGCATTCTCAGAACCAACTTATCAAATGATGACAGTCTCCAGACACATCGTGTCTCCTTGACTGGGAGGGCTCTAGGACAAGGCTCTTGATTCTCTTCTGTGCTTGCTTGGAATACCCACAGGAGTGGAATCAGAGTTCTTACCATGAGGCTTGACTGATGGATGCCAAAGAAGGTCACTGGCCTCCATGTTTTTGTGTAGTTGGGTGGATTGGGAGATCAGGAGGACTGAAGGATAGAAAGCCACAAGTTCCACAGAGAATTTTTTTAGACATGACTTACCCTGCATCACAGCTACTGACCTTGTAGCATAGGGTGCTCTAGTGCCTACTGGACACCAGTGTCTAAAACCATATTTTCCATTGACAGAACCATCATTTGCCCCAAAGGCTCCCTTGACTGGACCCTCGGTGTTTTGCATCAGCATTGTGGGAGACTAACAGGACAAGTTAATGCTTATGAACGTTTGTTCCAAGATAGCATCTTCCTGTGTGGCCCAGGCTGGCCTTGAACTTACAATCCTCCCGCCTAAGCTTCCGGAGAGCTGGGATTACAGACATGTGCGCTGCACTGCCCATCAGAAACAACCACCAGCAACCATCATTCTGGTTGTTTTCATGTACTCTTTTCAAGGCTGACTGGTTTAAGACTGCACTGTAATTCTATTGGCTCCCTTCAAAGATAGCGTCATTAAGCAGACCACGTAATTGAAAACAGAAATCATAGTGCCTGAGTGCTGGGTGGCCTGCTCTTCTTTCACAGTGGCCGCTGACTGACTACCCCTTCGTTTTCTTCCTTGTGAGGCTTTCCCTACACTCCCTCCCAGAGTGGGACCTGAAGCCTCAACGGATCTTTTGTCTCTCTGACCCTTATTTGAATAGGTGTGACCTTGGCTGCGGGTTTCTTCCTCTCATTTCTGAAGCGGGTGGCAGTCTAGCAATGCATGGGTGTGTGTGTTGTGGGGAGCAATACATGGGTGTGGCACATCAAAGGGTCATAGACAGGGACTGGCAATCCTGTGCCCATGCACCACGTGTTTGCTCGTGAAGGATGGCGAGACCGTACGCCTGTGCCAGGAGCAGCGGTAACGGATGGACTCGGCCTTTCGGCTCACTGCAGTATTCCTCCAAAGTAGATCATTATTCCGTATGGAATAAATAGTGTTATCGGGCTGATATGCTTAAGGCTAATGAGCCCATGTCTAGCATCTGAGCAGCCAGATAACAAGACATGTTTTTCTCCATTGGCTTCTATTGATGTATTAATTAATGAAATCCAAGATTCCCCTTTGAGCTGGAGGAGTGCTTAAATCACTCTCAAGCTATACCCAGTGCTGCTCCCCTCCTGCTGCCAGACGCAGTGCAGGGCTGGGGTCAGCAGTCCAAACCTCTGGCTGGCCTGGCCCAGGTAGGCTCAGGATCAGGGAGGAGGATCAAGAGGACCCTGAAGAAGATCACCCCAAGGGTCAGTTTTGTCCTAGATCTGGGCCACCCTCTAGCTGACAAACTCCTCTGTTGCTTCTTCCTTCGTAGGTGGCCATAGAGGACCTGCCTGTGTGTCTAGGTCTGACTTTCACCAAACCACATCCTCTGTGATTTCTGTTTCTAGGGTCCCTTAGGGTGTGACCGCACATCAGACTCTTTCTTTTCAACAGATTGAGATACCCAAAGATTTAGGGGTTATTCTGCTGTCTGTTTTGTTTAGTGTGATCAATGGGGCACAAGTGCTGCCATTACTCACGCTGGGACTCTGAGGACCCCAGTGCTTATTAACTCCATAGCTTGGTCAACTTCTTGAAATTCTCTGGGCCTCAATTCCCTCCTCTGTGGAATGAAGAGAGTGTTAATATGCCATCTAAAGCGGGTTTGTGGCAGCCATAGGAACCAGTGTGTGAGGTTGTCTTGGGTACTCAGATTCTGCAGTGCAGGGGGCTGCTTACAGTTCATGGCAGGGATAAATATATTAATTATGCAATGGGCAAGATAATATTGGTGCAAAGATACTCCTTCACAAAAAAAAGAAGTTACAATTTCCATACCATCTAGGAATTTTAGAGCTTTTTTTCTTATTAACATTAGGATATTATTAGGGTTTATTTTTTTCTAATTTGTAATAGGATATTATTAAGGGAGCTGCTCTAACATTTAAATATAGTCTGTGAAGCTCAATATATTTTCTGTATAGGAAGGGATAGGTGCCAGGTGGTGGTGGCACATGCATTTAATCCCAGCACTTGGAAAGCAGAGGTATGTGGGGATCCGAGTTAGAGGCCAGCCTTGTCTACAAAGCAAGTTCCAGGATAGTCAGGCTACATAGAGAAAGCCTGTCTTGAAACAAACACCCCCAGCACTTCCAACAACAACAACAACAACAAAACAGAGGATCAACTGAAGAAGCAGAAGAGTAGCAGCCCTTGTGACTTATCCATCTCCAAGAACCTTGATGGACACTTCGTAGAGTCTATAAGAAACTATGTATAGACAGGTAGCCGTGCTCCATATATCTCTTACATTACCATCTGTCCCAGCTCCCCAAATATAATAACAGGCTCCCAGACTCCATATGAAACCAGCTACCCCACATCCCATTTGCAACCATGTACCCTCTATCATATTACCAGGTATCCTGACCCTAACCCTGACTCAGATCCAAGTCATGGTTCAGTGGAATTTTCTTTGAGGTCTCATATGTGGACTTTTCCAAGGATGTCACTGTCCTCTTCCAATCCAAAGGAACAAGGCAGCCTCAGGCTGTCCCATGGTCCAGCCCACTCAAGCTGAGCTCTGCAGCCTGGGAGAGGAGGGTCTCCAAGAAGCATGCTAAGGTATGGTCTCACTAGTCTACAACTGGGAGTGCGTGCCTTAGCCACTGACCTTGCCCAGCCACTCTCTCTGTTGTCACTATAAACAATGATGCATAATGGCCACTAACTGGCCTAGGCCACACACCCCTTGCACATGACATCTGACATCCTGACATTCAGCACAGGTCAATGTTCATTGCCACGACCCTGAGATGGTCATGCCTCTGCCTTCTCCACACCCACATTTCATACCCACACACCTACCCAATGGTTTGTAAAGCAGACCAGACTCTATTTAGAATCAATAACCACTTAGAATTAAAATCCGAGCTGAACTATAAACCATAAAAAGCCCCTGATTATTTCATTAGTAATTTGCTAATTGACATTAGATATTTAATTACACATTCCAAATATTTGATGAATTATTTCAGCTCCACATAGAGAGCTGCGGGTGGGGTGGGGTGGGGTGGGGTGGGGTGGGGTGGGGTGGGGGGAAACTCCATCTTTTCAGGAAGCAGAAAGCCCAGAGGGAGAACTTGCAGGAAGTGTCCCTGTCTACTGTCTATGGGTAGCTCAGGTCTGAACCAGGAGTGGAGGGGTTTGCCATGGCTTTGAAGGCGCCCGCCCAGCCAGTTGATAAGACTAACTTGGATCCAGGGGCCAGAGTTTCTTCCTCTGGGGGGGGGGGGGGGTTTGCTCAGCATCCAAGCAGCAGCTTTGTGCCTGCTTTTCTTTTGGAGACATTATCTTTTCTGCTTTGATCTGCTTCCCACAACATAAGGTGATCCCTCCCCCCCTCTCCTTTTTATCCGTAGATGATGGGCTGTTTTTTGACATGACTGAAAAGGAGCCAGCCCCTGGCCACTCATCCCGCACTCTCACCCTGTCCCCTCGTCCTCCCAGTTCACCTCTGGCAGCAGGTCCTGTCTGCATCGGACACCAGATGGCCCCCACAACCTTCTTAGAATGGATTTGCATTAGATAATGCTCCTCTCCGAGTCGGGCTCTCTCTCTTAAGGTGTGGGAGCCGTTTCTCTAGTAGGAGAAGAAAATGATAATTTCAAGTGCAAGTAAAAGGAAAAAAAATAAAAAGCACAAATGTTCATTTCTGTTTCTTTTAGGATCCTTCTGAGGATAAGTGGGCACCAAATCCAAGCATCCCCCCCCATCCCGCCAAACATGCCCTGTTTCTCGTCTATGCTTGGATCCCTAATCTGCTGGGCTATCTTTACTGGCCAAAGTATCAGGGGATAATTTACAGCCATCCAGACGTGTGTGTGTGTGTGTGTGTGTGTGTGTGTGTGTGTGTGTGTGTGGCCAGGTGTTTGCTCTCAGTCAGCAGACAGTGTCCTCTCTGCTGGTTGGCTTCTCACTCCACCTCAGCCTGAACTGAGAACTGAACTAGCCCCGGAAGGCAGCTACATATGCAGCGGCTCTCACAGTACACGCTTGGTCAGGCCTGTGCTGGGCTAAAGGCAGCATGGCACACATTTCTTACTGGTTCGCACATGGGGTCTTCTGCTATTCTCTTAACAGATTGTGATAGACCATACGTGGGGCTTCTAGCGACCATTCCAGAGACTCCCAGAGAGGATGAAAGGGTAATAGGAAGAAGCAAGCCTCATCCGGGCCACAAACCTATAATACACATCAGAAGGAAGAAAACTGTTCTTAAAGGGGCCAGCTCCACTCTGTGCGGAAGAACCAGGGGTACCTCTCACCTCCTCCTGCTACGATTTCTAGATGCAGAAAGGAGTGACATTAGACATTAGATTAAGGACCCCCAACGGCTCTTGTTTGGAAGATACCAGTGGGTGCCTTCCTCAGACAGACCTGTCAAGATATCCTCAATGCTAGATGACACAAATGAAGCCTGAAGGCCAAAGTCCGCTGCTGGTGGTCTGTCCGTGGCGAATCTGAGGCCTGGTTCCCACCTGCTCTGCTTCTAACCGAATTCTCCAACCATCACCACCAACTATCTAGGTGTGCTCATCTGTAACACAAAGGCAATGCACTCAGCCCAGCTCCCTGATCAAGAGGACCTCTTGAGGAAAGGTTTGCAGAAGTGACTCACAGCAGACCCTAAGTGGTGGCAGAGGAGGGTTGGTTCATGAGCCATTAGCTTTCCGCTCCAACTCTGGCTTCTGAGCTTTAAAATGTACCTGTACTCTAGCCAGCCTGTATAAATAGATAGGCCAGTTTTTTTTTTTGTTTTGTTTTGTTTTTTTTTTTTTTTTATGAGAAGCTGCCTCAAGTCCCCTTGGAAATAGTATGGGCATAAAATAGAAACCAATAAAGCAGTGTTTTCAGTAGAAATCTGGCTGCAAGATCAGCACTGAGGAACGCTTGCGTTCCTTCTGCACGGAGAGCCACTTGGAAATCACTGTGCATCCGCAAGCACTGAGGGGCAGAGAGGAGGCCCTGGGTGTGTCCCCACAGGGCTGAGGGCAATTTTCAATCCAGCCCTTCCTCTCTATCCGGGCTTTGTCTACACTGCCATCCCAGACCCCACAACTCCTCCCACCCCCCGCCCCGCCCTCATGAAATCTCCCCTTGCTCTTTTCTGGGCAATTTACCATTTGCACCTCCTTCAGAGCTATAGAAGACTCCGGCTCTTCTGCAGCTCCAGATCAATGTCTAACAACTGAATAAAAGAGAAAATCCCATCGTTAATTGGAAACAAAGCCGGGACTGTAGAAAGAGCTTTATCACCCGGGTAAATCTTGAAGCCAAGGTGTGACAGGTCTGATTAACCGATTAGGTTGATTCACTCCCCCCCTGGCTTGCCTCTTCCTTCTTCGAATTCTGTTTTCTAACCTAAAAGATCTGTGGGACCAACAACAGGGTCGTTTCCCTTAGGAAACCTTCCTGGATCTCCCGGAGGCTGTGCTTCCCCTCCTCTGTGCACTGCTTTGTACCTGGGCGCTGTCTAAGTTTTCTCTCCTTCTTCCCTGGGGACAGTTGATTCCATGGTCAGTGTCACCTGAGCTGGATGCCTCCCAGTTTTCCCCTTCAGCAATCAGGTGCTCCCTGGAGATTTTGTTTTCCTGTGATGGGTTTTAGTTTGGCAGAACTTGGACTTGAACCCCCAGTCTTACGAGCTATGTAAGCACTCTACCCTTGGCCATTTCCTCAGTCCTACTGTTTTGCTTTAGGAACAAAACAAAACAAAACAAAAAGATGAATGAAATTAATTGCAGCTGGGGGTTTTGTGAACTGGAGAGAGAGCCTCTTGGATCTATGGATGCCAAACTGGAACATCCAACTTATTAGGGCTGACCCCAGCTACTGGTCCAGTACCAATGTTTCTGCCTCAGGACCCAGAATGGTTCTGAAATATGGTGGCAGGCAGAGGTAGCGTAAATGTAAATGTGCTTCTGCACAGGGCAGGACCAGTTCTTTTTTCTGAAGGTGAGAGCAGCCAAGGGCCTTGGGGCTGGTCTTCCAAGGACAAAACAGGGGTGAAGGTTGGGGGTGGGGTGGAGGTAGAATGGTACTGTTGAAGCTAAAGGGGTTCCCTAAACTGCACCCTCAGGCAAATGTCATCTGTCTTAGCTAGGGTTACTATTGCTCAGATGAAACATCAGGACCAAAGCAACTTGGGGAGGAAAGGGGTTATTCCATTCACAACCCCATATTGGGAGTTGGGGGGTGTTGAAGTGGACTCAAACTTATGATTTGGATCATTTTAAGGCAGAGAATTGTGGGTGGAGAAAAGGCCTGGTTTATTTGACTACCAGGCACTTAGAGTAGTCTGATTTTAATGGAGAGAATCAAAATTCTAGAATATTTTGAAACAAAACCTTTCATTAAACCTGAGTGGTCTCAGTAACAGATGCTAATGGCTGGGAAGTGTGGACAAGTGGGTGTCCTGCTGACCCTACATGCCTGAAGGACCCACGGCCATCTACGACTAGTGTGGGACCTGCCAGCACCCTGAGGGTGGGCCTGAGACACTTGAGAAGTAATTGTCTTAAAAGGTTCTGAAGCGATGCCCCACGGTGTCTGCTCACAGTGTCCTTGCTCAGCAAATCTTTGTGTACTGAGAGAGCAAGCTACCGTGTGTCTGACTCATGGCTGAATTTTTATGTATTACATAATGAAAGCAAATTAGTAAAGGATGTTGGATTGGGAGTATCAACCTTTAGAATCTAAGACTTAGAAGGATGTGGTTGGTCTGCCCAGCTAAAGGGTACAAGAGATGGAGCTATTGCGTCCGGTGAGTCTCAGGTGAACTCTGCCTTAGAAAGATAGGACATGGCCTGGAGAACTGGAAGGAGTCTTTGGCTTAGGTGTTGACACAGGGCTTCTCAACCATGGCCCTAGAAACACCATGCCAGATGATGACTCTGCCATAGAGGCTATCATGTGTGTGGTAGGATAGTTAGCAGCATCCTTAGCCTAGGCCCATCGTTGCAGGGAACAGCGGGTGTTGAGGACCAGCAATGCCTCCAGACACTGAATATGCAGTGGGGAGCTGATTTGGCCTTCACTAAGAATCATTGATATGGTGGATTTGACTCAACTAGAACCTACCTAAAAGTCCCCAAGACCAGTGTGTGTGTGTGTGTGTGTGTGTGTGTGTGTGTGTGTGTGTATGTGTGTGTCTGTGTCTGTGTGTCTATGTCTGTCTGTGTGTGTCTCTGTATCTGTGTGTGTATATGTATGTGCGTATATGTATGTATGTGTATATGTGTGTGTCTATGTGTCTATGTGTCTGCGTGTCTGTGTGTGTCTCTGTATCTGTGTGTGTATATGTACATGTGTGTGTCTATGTCTGTCTGTCTGTCTGTCTGTCTGTGTATCTGTGTGTGTGTCTGTGTGTGTCTATGTGTCTCTGTATGTGTATCAATGTGTGTATATGTATGTGTGTCTCTGTGTGTATATGTACGTGTGTATGTCTATGCCTGTCTGTCTGTCTGTCTGTCTGTGTGTCTGTGTGTGTCTCTGTATCTGTGTGTGTGTATATGTGTGTATATGTACGTGTGTATGTGTGTGTATGTGTGTGTGTACTTGTGTGGATGAGTGTAATCACCTAGTCTCACATGTATGCTCACCAAGAGTCCATTTTGGGTTTTGTTCTAGTTTGCTTCTCAATAGCTGTGATAAATGATGATCAAAGCTGTATTGGGAAGGGAAGGGTTTATTTGGCTTCCAGGTCTCAGTCTGTCATCAAGGGGAACACAAGAAGTTCTTGAGGCAGAAACCATGGAGGAGTGTTGTTTACTGGCTTGCTCCCTCTGGCTTGTTCATCTACTTTTTATATAGCCTAGGTCCACTTGCCTAGGGAAGGTTTCGCCCACAGTGGGCTGGGTGCTCCTACATCAATTAGCAACTAAGAAAATGCCCATGGACACGAGTATAAGCCAGTCTGATGGAGGTAATCCTTCAGCTGAGGTTCCTTCTTTGCAAGTGACTCTAGTTTGTGTCAAGTTGACAAAAGTAACCAGGATAGTTGTCTTCCTCAATTTCTCTAAATCTTCAAGCTTGGGTCTCTTTTTGAAGTCAGAACTCACAGATTCAGGCAGCCCCTACCCCCACCCCCATGGCATCTGTTCAGCTAGCTCATGGAAGCCTCCCACCCCTACCTCCCATGTCCTGACCCTGCCTTAGTTCTGGGGTAAGAGACCCTTGCCACCACACCTTTCTTTTATATGTGTTGAGCTTTGAACCCAGGTCCTCATATAGTACAGCAAGCAATTTAACCCTCCCAGCCATCTCCTCCGCTTTGGGGTTTTTGAGTGCTTGGTCTCAGCTGGCAGAACTGTGCTCAAAGGCTGTGAGATAGTTGAGAGGTAGGGTCTTGCTGGAGGAAGTAGGTCATCTAGGTGAGAAGGCCGTGCTTTCTGAAGTTATAACTGGTCCCCAAATCCCAGCCTCTCTTCTCTCTGCTTCTTCTCCGCCATGGCGTAAAGAGCTCCCCTCGTGGATGCTTCCACTAACACGAACGTTCCTCCTCACCACAGAGCCAGAATGAATGCATGCCAGGGGCTGCTGGCTGAACCCCCTGAAACCATAAGCCAAAATTTGACTTCCCTGCTTCACATTAATTCTGTCCAGGGTTTGGGTCACAGCTACGCCCATGGAGCTAATGCACTGCCCTCAACCAGTTTAACTTTCGCTATAATGACAACATTCATGGCAAGTGGGTCAGAAACCCGGGGAGAGAAAAGCCAATATTCACTCTGTCTCGTAATGGTCCTATAATTCCAATCCCAGAAAGTCCTTTCTGCTTTCGTCTTTTCTAAGAACTATATTTCTGAGGTCCCCTGTGACACATCGGACTCATTAAGGCCTCTTAATTCCCTCATGAGTTATGGCTAGAAGGGTCTGAAGGCCCAGCATCTCCCCTTATTACACCTGTAGTTATGAGCAGTAACTACGGCCTTTATTGCAGCATTACGCACCAGCCATTAAATTTGAGGCATGAAAATGATTTTTTTCACCCCAAATCCACTTACCACTGGCACCTTTCCGTGCATGCTCTCAGACCAAAGGGAGCCCTCGGAGACTCTGCTTCCAAAGCCAGTGCCTCTGTCTGACAACACCGGAAACGTGCCTGTCAATCATTCTTCATCTCGGTACACAGAGTCCAAGTTCAGGGCTTCTCAGATGCTGGCATGAGCTAATATTTCAGCTCAATAAAACACAACCCGGAGTGGTCTCTCACAGCCCACTTCAACAAAGGATCTCTATTCTGCCTTATAGAAGCCTGGTAGGACTAAAACCTTCATTGTTTAGCTTGAGGCCAAATGCTGCAAGCAGAAAAATCAGCTATTTTTTTTTTCTGCAGTGAAAACCGGTGCCAATCAAAGTCATTATGACCTATTCTTACCTAAGTGGAATTAAAACAAAACCATACAAGGTATTGTCACCCTTAGCGTTGACAGGCACGTTCCCATGCCCACAGCTGAGAGAGGAGACTGGACTTAGGGCATACACATTTGAAACCCTGAAGGAAAACCTGAGCGATGTGGCTTCATTTTTGTGGCTTAGGTTTTTGTGTTCATGAGGAAATTACCCTTTCTTCACCAGGAGAAAGTTTTGAAACCTGAATATTAATGTTGCTCTGTTGCGGTATGTATAAATAACTTTGGACATATCCAGAGGCTTCTGTGTGGAACTCAGATGCAGAGCATGTGGCAAAATGCTGGCAGACCCTGGTGTGGCAGACACAGGGACACCGTTCAAAGGAGGAAAGAAAGAAAAGCATCCAGTCACAGAGTCTTTGTCTCTCATGAAAGAGTTAACAGAAAGAAATAAAATCAGATATGTGTAGCCTCCAGACGTCCATTAAAGTGTGGAATGCTGTTCTCTATCACGGAGAGCATGCCAGATGTTCAAACTATCTCTAATCATTGCAGATGTAATGGAGTAGAATGTTGCAGTTTGTGAGTTTACTGGCATTAATCCTATATACTGCACAAGGGAAAAGATTTTAAATATATAATTATATCTCATTAATACTCAGGTTTTATTTCCCTTCCACGGAACAGGACTTATTAAAGCGACCATTTCCCGCATGTTTTCTTTCTGTACTTGGCCCTGGTTTAATCCTGTGTGCATTCCACGTGTAAATATATACTAACTAACCTGGGTGCAGGAAGACACCCAGGAACTCATGTATGTCCACTGCTACCCACATCCACTTTTATATGCATGAGATGTTTTTATATTCTAAATTGATAAGAGGGACCACACTGAAGACTTTTTGACTCGCTCTTTTGGCTTTTTTTTTTCGTGCCAGAAATATTTGTATTTCTTAATTTGAAAGGAAATTGCCTGTGCCGTCTCTCAGCCTTTACTGCATGTCAGGAGAGGGTGCATTCTGGGCTCTGGAGGTGGGGGTGGGAGAGGGAGCCTGGGTGTTGGTTGGAGAAGACCCCTGCCTGGCAACCTCATTCTCTCAGGTACCTGTGGGACTTACCAGAAGACTGAAAGTTTCTCTGGATTCTGTCCATAAAAATCACACGATCAGGGTATGTCTCAAGAAGAGTGGGGGGTGGGGGTGGGGATACAGAACGGAAGTCCCCTCTTGGGCACACCCCACATTTCTCCCCCAAATGAAATAGCAATGATGGTACCAACCAACTAAATCATCCCGATATGCTGAGCACCAATGACGGGCTGTCTCCAGAGCTGGCAGCCAGCCTCCTGCTTAGCTGGGGGAATACCCAGTCAGCCTCTGGCTTGCTTTTCCTTGTAGCCACCAGCTGTCCTTTCTGGCCTTCTCCCTACATGTCCAGATCCTCATTGTCCCATGGGTCTGGCTTCCTTGCCTGGGGCAAGTGTATGTGTGTGGAGCTAAGAAGTTCTGGCTTTCTGTTTTTTTTTTTTTTTTCTTTTGTCGCACCCATTGCACCAAACATCTTACCTAGGCCAAGGGCAGATTGGGCAAGTGCACTATTACTGGGCTGTATCCCCAGGCCAAGTAGCTTGCTTTTTTAAAAAAAAGATATATGTACCTCTTGTCTGTGTTAATGTTTCCATATGCATAGTTATGTGTGTCCATGTGGAGGCCCAAGGTTGATATTGAACCTCTTCCTCCAGCACTGTATAGCGTATATGTTGAGCTAGGGACTCTTGCTGCACTGAGAGTTTGTACTTTGCCTAGTCTGGTTATCGAGCGTGCTCTGAGGATTCCCTGTCTCTGCTTCCTTCTGTTTTTAATGTGAATTCTGAGGATATGAATTCAGGTCCGCATACCTGCACAGCAAACACTACAGTGGCAGAGCTGTCTGTACAACCCCCTGCAGAGATATTGATGGACAAAGAGACTTTTGAGCTCACTGACAAGTCTCTGTATGACCTCAGCCTCGGGAGGCTGAGGCGGGATAACGGAAATCTGAAGGCCCGCCCGGGCTACATTGGGAGTTTGAATCCACCCTAGGTGACATAGTATCACTTTTGTTCACAGTTGTAGCCATTTAGCATTCAGCACTTTCTTCTTTCTGTATATTACATGCTAGGTCTCTTGTGGTGACTTACTTGGTCATTCTCTTAATGACCTCCTATGCCCAGACAGTAGCAACCTTGGTCAAGGCCACTCCAACATCAGGTACAGTGTCTGAATGTAACCAGTATGACCTACCTCTTTTTTTTTTTTAATGAGAGAAGAAAAGGAATAAATTAATGGGTAGTGAAGGCCTTTTGGGAACAGCTGGGTGGGGCTGACAATTTAGTCCAACGTCCTTAGCTATCATTTTTGGCGAGGAAGAGAGTTTGATGGATCCTGCAATAATGAGATTGACGAGACAGATGGTCGCTGCCAGGAATTCAGCAGAGGCCAGGGTGATGGAGAGGCGACTGCTTCGTCAGTACCAGGGGGCGGGGGCGGGAAGTGTGGGAAGCTCTGTGGAGGTTTTAGTCTCCTGAGAAAAGTGAGCTGCGGGTCACATGGAGGGCGGGTGATGTGTAAGCCTGAAACAAGGAGGCTGGGCACACAACTCAAAGGCGCCAGGGTATGTGGCCAGCGGGGCAGAGCAAGAGGCCAGGAAAAGCCCCTGAGGAGCACCCTGGGGAGGCGGTTCAGGCTGAAGTCGGGTGGACGAGGTGAGGCTGAGAGTCTGCGCGGTAGAGTTCAGCACAGCGGTCTCATCTGACTCACCTGCTTTCATTTTAATTTTTAAAACACTTACTCTTTCACCTCTCCTGTCTTCCCCATCAACAGTTCTCCCCTCCTCCCACCCCGCCTTCTTTGTGAGGCCTAATGACAGAAGGAACAAAAAAGCCTCGGAAGATGCAGAGGCCAGAAAGAGCAGACCCGTTGGAGAGAATTAAAGGGTGAGGGAGACTAATCCTAGCTTCGTTCTCTTACTTCCATCACAGTGGAAGGGAAGCCGGGATTCAGAGAGCAGTAGATGTGAAATGAGAGGACCAACAGCTGGAAGGATTATCGGGATTGCCAAGTGGGCGGAGCATTTTAAGCAGGGCCAAAGAGAGTACAATGTCTGCCTTACCCAGGCCCCGCCAGGTGCTTGCGGTCTGTCTCTAGGGCCAGTGCTCAGTGTGGGGTACTGGGATCTGGAATAGGCTGTCACCTGGCTAGGGCAGGTGGAGGCTGAGTTGGAGGGGTGGTGAGTAAGGAGGAGAATTTGTTTACGAATAAGATCACAGGGAGGAGGAAGCAGAAGAGAGCGGCAGTGATTTCAAAACAGGACGTTTCTGTAGAACAGCAACAGCAAAGGAAGAGAACAACAATTGGAAACATCTGACAACTGGGCAAAAAAGTCCTTCTTTTTGTAGGAGGAACCTTTATTCTTCATTGCTTTGTGGAGCACAATTTATAATTTTTATTCTTGTTTGTTTTTGTTTTTGTTTTTTCGTCTTTCAAACCTTCACTATTCACATACCTGTCTTCGATACAGGATCAGTTACTGCAAAGGGAGGAGATCTAACTCTTAACTGCATATTTGCCCAATGCAAGAAGGATGGCCAAAGTGAATGCAGGGATAGATAATTGATCAAGGTGGATCTACGCCAAGAATCATTATATAGTGTTCTGTTAATGAAACCTGAGCATGCTTGAGAGTGTTTAAATGCTATGATATGCTAAGCCCTCTGAGGGGAATCTGCCAAGAGCTGGTAAGGAGCAGGAGACTAAGTGTTGTTGGGGGACAGCTGTGGGTGGCAAGGGAAACTCATGGAGAGGATTTACATACATGGTTCTGGGGAAGTCACTTTGCCCCAAGGCCAGAAGGGGTTACTCAAGGGGAGAGTGTCAGCAGAGGCTGCTAGTCTGATTTCACAATGTGGTGCTAATCTACACAAGCCCTATACTCAGGGGTTGGTCTTGGGCAGGCTCTGGAGTAAAGAACATCACCTTTCACCATGAGAAAAGGTCATGAACCTTTCTTCTAGCTTGAAATAAAATGATCCACTTAGCAACAGAACTCCCTTTCTCTTTTTGTTCAGTACTGGGAATTAAGCCAGGGTGTTGTAAATAGTAGCCAAATTCTAGACCACTGGCTCCCACTGGTAGATTTGAGCTAAGCAAGTGTCTTCATTGGAAGCTAAGACCTTTACAGCTAAAGATCCCAGAGCTGTACTGTGCAGGAAGCACCTGCCTCCCTAAATGTTCCTTGAAAGCAGGGGGTAGACCTTCTGGTTCCACCTCTTAGTTTTCTAGAACTAGCCTGAAGTCACAAGCTTGTGTCACGGGCTTTGATGCCACAGGGTGGCTTTTCACAGAATGTTGTCTTTAAGATGGCGCTTCCATGTCTCCCTCAGGCGTTTCTTCTTTCCACTCAGTTGGAAGCCTACAGGTGACAGAGTATAACAACACAGGAACACTTCATGATCAGCCCACTCCCCAACTTCCTCTTCTATAAAATGGACTCCCTGGTCTGATAAGCTAATATTTTGGAGCTCATTCTTTGCAGGCAAGGTGAATCCAGATTTATTTTAGTTCATTCCTGACACAGGAATTCCTGACAGTTCTATAGTGAAAGGAGATCTATGTCACCAATGTGTCACCGTTGGGCTGGTTGGTTTCCTCAAGGGGTAGTGCTATATCTGCCTTCAGTTTTGATGTCTGTTGTTGCTAGTCAGGTGGAACGTCCATTTGTCAGCTGGTAAGCTGAAAGCCCAGGCTTAACTCTCCACCCCCCACCCCCACCTTGGTCATTCTGCTTACATGTCCACAGCACAGTACCGGGGTGTCTACTTGGCTGTTTCCATGGAAAGTGCTCTCAAGAAAGCTTTAAATGATATTCCATGATATTCCATGACAGCCAGACTCATTTGCATATACAAATCCATGCACGGCTACTCTAGACTTCTCTATCTGTAGGCTTTTAATAGTTAGGTAAAGGTTTTATGATATGTCATTATGATAAGGCCAAAAGGCTGGGCGTGGTGGCGTACGCCTTTAATCCCAGCACTTAGGAGGCAGAGGCAGGTGGATTTCTGAGTTCGAGGCCAGCCTGGTCTACAAAGTGAGTTCCAGGACAGCCAGGGCTATACAGAGAAACCCTGTCTCAAAAAAAAAAAAAAGATATTATGATAAGGCCAAAAGATAGATCAGAAGCAGATCACTGATAATAAGTAGTCTGTTACAGTCCCTGGAAAGTGGGTGTGCTACATCATGCAGGGCAGAAAGGGAAAGCAGAAGGGTCTTCAGGACACAGAAGGAATGAGGGAAGGCATGGATGAGAGACTTTGTGGTTTCCATGGGAAGTAATGGATGGGTCAGCATAAGAGAACTATTTAGGCTTGAAGATGGCTACTTTGAGGAATTTTGGCAGACTCCAAGGTATCAGAACTGACCCCGATTGTCTTGTTCCTGACTCTAAGTTGATTAGGGCCAGGGAACATTGTCCCCAAAGGAGAAGGGGATGTTGCGAGTTCAATAAAGAAGGTGGCAGAACAGGAGTTTGGGGTTTAGATTGATTGGTTTTATTCTGCAAGAGATCTCTACCCAGGGGAGAAGTTTCAGTCTCTAAGCCCTGGGAGAGGTCTGTGCTGGGTCAGCAACAGCTCAAGATCTTAAAACATCATAAAATGCAGAAAGTTAAAACACACACACACAGACAAACAAGCAAGCAAGCAAAGACAACTGACCTACAGCTAGGGCTGGGAACATGGCTGAGCGGTTAAGATGACAAGCTGCACTGGCAGAGGACCCGGGTTTGGTTCTTAGCTCCCATAGTGTGAATATTAACCGTCTGTAACTTCAGTTACATCTGACACCTTCTTCTCACTTCTGGGAGCACACATGTGATTTACATACATATTTGTAGGCAAAACATTCATATACCTACAATTGAATAAATCTTTAATAAAAATAACAGTCCCCAGACAATTGAGGCATAATTTCTCACGTTAAAGGTTCTTGCCCCTTTAACTTTCCCCATTGCCTATGAGTTCATATGCATTGTGCAGTTTCTTTCTTTCTTTCTTTCTTTCTTTCTTTCTTTCTTTCTTTCTTTCTTTCTGTCTGTCTGTCTTGCTTTCTTGCTTCTTCTCTTTCTTTTCTTTCTTTCTTTCTTTCTTGCTTGCTTGCTTTCTTGCTTCTTCTCTTTCTTTTCTTTCTTTTCTTTCTTTCTTTCTTTCTTTCTTTCTTTCTTTCTTTCTTTCTTTCTTTCTTTCTCCCTTCCTTCCTTGATTCCTTGTTTCCTCGCTCTCCCTTCCTTCCTTCCTTCCTTCCTTCCTTCCTTCCTTCCTTCCTTCCTTTTCCTTTCTTCCTTCCTTGTTTCCCCTTCCTTCCTTCCTTCCTTCCTTCCTTCCTTCCTTCCTTCCTTCCTTCCTCCCTCCCTCCCTCCCTCCCTCCCTTTTGGTTTTCCAGGCCGGGTTTATTTGTGTAGCCCTGGCTGTCCTGAAACTTGCTCTGTAGAACAGGCTGGCCTCAAACTCAGAGATCCTCCTATCTCTGCTCCTGGGCTGGGATTAAAGCTGTGTGCCACAACTACCCTGCTAATTAGGGTTTCCATTGCTATGATAAAATACCATGATCAAACGCAATTTGGAGAGGGAAAGGTTTATTTCAGCTTATATTTTCATATAACAGCCCATCATTGGAGAAGTCAGAACAGGAACTCAAACAGGACAGCAACCTGGGGACAGAGGTCATGGAGGAGTGCTGCTTACACGAAAGAGGGCTTGCTGCTCATGTTTTGTAATCATGATTTCTCATAGGCCATGGACCACCAGCCCTGGGGTAACACTGCCCACAATAAGCTGGGCACTTTCACACCAATCATCGATCAAGAAAATGTACCACAGGTTTGCCTACAGGCCATTCAGGTGGAGGCAATTCCTTAACTGAAGTTCCCTCTTCTAAAAGGACTCCAGCCAGCTCACACAACATAACCTTAACCTATTTCATTGTCCATACAAACTGAATAGGCAGGTCCTCAGACTAACCCATCCAGGTTCCCCTTTGTCACTTCTTTCATAGCCATGTCTCAGTGTGGGCAGTAAGGCAGCCACTGCCCATGGCCATCTCCAGTTTCCATATGGGTTTACCTAACTAAGGATCAATGCTGCTGGCTGGCCATCAGGGGGCCTCATACTTCTAGAGTAGACAAACTGAGAGTTGCCGGCCCATGGATGGCTAGTAGCATGAACTCAACTAGAACCTTTTCTCTTTGGGGCTCCATTTGAAGATAACAGATTTTTTTTTTTTTGCATGCCCTTGTATATTGGTAAAGAGGAGTGTTTTCAGATGTAGAATCCAAGCATTCTAGAGCCTGGTTGTGCCTCATTCTCTTTATGATGGGAGGTGATCATTTATCTTTTATAGTGGAAGGATGTCCTGTCTATTTAATGTAGAATTCTTAAATATCCTACAGATTCAACAATCCTTGAATCTCTGAAAGACTGTTTAACCCCAGGAATGTGTCTTTCTCAGTTGGTTTTGGGTATTATGGCAATGTACCCTGTACTGCATGCTCTAACAGCAGACAAGTATCTTTCATAATTATAGAGACTGCAGATCCAAGTTCAAGGTTATGATTGGTTTGGTTCTTGGCAAGGTCTGCAGATGGATGTGTTCTTTGTGTCTCTTCATATGGTAAAGAAGGATAGTAAGCAAGTAGAGGTGCTGTTTTAGTTAGAGTTTTCATTGCCGGGAAGAGATACCATGACCAAGGCAACTCCTTTTTTTTTTTTTTTTCTCTCTCGAGATAGGGTTTTTCTGTATAGCTCTGGGCTGTCCTGGAACTCACTTTGTAGACCAGGCTGGCCTCAAATTCAGAAATCTGCCTGCCTCTGCCTCCCAAGTGCTGTGATTAAAGGCGTGCGCTAGCACGCCCAGCCCAAGGCAACTCTTATAAGGGAAATTCTGGCTTATAGTTTCCGAGGTTCAATCCATTATCATCTTGGCTTGAACCATGGCAACATCTAATTAGACATGATGCTGGAGAAGAAACTGGTAGTTTGGCATTTTGATCCAACTGCAGCCAGGAGAGACTGTCTTTTCTACAGGCAATCAGGAGGAGAGAGTCTTATCTACATTGGGTGTAGTTTTTTTTTTTAGAGCCCACCCCCACAGTGATGCACTTCCTCCAAGGCCACACCTATTTCAACAAGACCACACCTCCTAACAGTGCTGGGTCCCATGGGCCAAGCATATTCAAACTAGCACAGGTGCCTTATAGCCTCTTTCTTGAAAATGGTACCAATGTTGCCATGGGAATTCTACCCTCATGATTTCATCGAAATCTTGTGTCCTCTGAAACTTCAGCTCCTAGCACTCACTATCTCATAGGGATTGGGACTCCACCATGTGAGAGATGAAGCCATGAACCTCACAGTGGCCTCTGTTCTATTTGCACAGCCCTTCGTGTTCCTTGAGTCTCGCTAAGCTCGTGCTATTGATACAGGGGATCAGTTGAATGTTCTGCGAGAAGCTCGGATGATTCAGATTGCTTTGACTATGTTACCACAGAGGGAAGGAATGTTGACACAGCTCTTGGGGAAACCTGTCAGTGCCTGCAGCTCTTCATCCCAGAATGGTTTTTCATCAGAAACAGAAAAGCTTTCTGGTTATGATAAAAAAACGCAGTCACTAAATCAGAGGCTGCATACTGTATTTCTGAAGACACATTTATCTGTTCTAGAAGAGATCATTTGACAGGAGAATTGCAATTGGGGTGACTGCTTGGCTGAGTGTGCGGAGCCCACTGCCCTACCTCAGGGTCTTTCTGCTCTTTCCAGGAACTACGCTAGTGATATAAATGGAGACGTGACACAAACCACCCACCTCGAACTTTGGTCTTTCAAAAGAAAACCAACTTCAGCCATCTTTCTAGAAAACAGTATTTTGGTTTATTTTTCGTATTGATTGTTGTTAGGGGTATTCAATCAAGGGATGACTGTATTTCCTAGACTGTATTTCATCTACACTGACATCTACAAAAGGAATGAAAAGTCACTACCACAATCTATGAATCCTGTGGAGTTACCATGAGGTAAGACTCTGGCTAGGCTGCCAATGATTGGATGGATTTGGTAATGTTTAATCTTGATAGTCAGCTTGATTGCATGAGAGACACCTAACAAATTAATCTCGCACAATTTTTGAATATTTTTGGGGAAAGGCCTGAAATGATGAGGGTGGGGAGATGCACCCTGAATGTAGAAGGCACCACCCTACAGGCTGGGAATCACACTTGAACAAAAGACCATTCTGTCTCTGCTTCCTCATCACAGTGTGCTAACATCTGATACAGTAAGCCGAACAGATTCCTTATCTCTCAAGCTGCTTGTTTCAGGCAATAGTTATGATGAGGAACTGACCAACACAGTTTCCTTACGTCCTACGATAGCAAAAGGCTCTGAGCCTCACTGTGGATTCAGACTCTGAAGAGCCCAACCGCCTTCAATATGTTCAGGGGGTCCTTTTCTGTGGAGGTCAACAATCCTCTCTGAAAAAGAGCTTAAGGAGTTACTGAAGGATGTGTTTGCCTCCTGTAATATGATCATTCCACTGGCTTCTTGTTGAAAATTCTATCTATCTATCTATCTATCTATCTATCTATCTATAGCCTAAATGTTGCTCTCCTGTCGCCTGCCTCCATAGAGTCCCTCACTTCCCTTCTCCTATGAGAGGGTTGGGCTCCCTTAGGTATCTGGTGCATCAAGACTCTGTCAGATTAGGAACATTCTCTCCTACTGAGACCAAACAATCAGTGTAACACCCCAAGATGTCACATTTATCCATCATTGATTTCTTTAGATAGTGTAACCTAGGCAATACCTTCTAGGGTGTCCTTTTCTTCTGCTCCCAGAGACACTATAGACTGCTACTCATCTCATTAACTCTTTGGGGATTAGGGACCCCTGGCCATTCTCTAACCTTGCCATTTACTAGCCGATTTGCTGTAAATGTTGCTATAATACCTCAGAGGAGGAATGAGAGCTATACCCAAGCTTTGTGGATACATGGCCTGGGTTGAGTCCAGAGCATTTCCTTTTCTAGACTATCTATCCCTGGGCCTAGGCCCCAATGCATCTAGTCTCCATACAATCTAATCTTCTACAAGTCTGGACCTTGAAGGCTTCAGCTTCCAGCCTCTGTCTCCCAACCTAGGCGTAGAACATTTCAGCCTCTGAGACTTACTGCTGAATAAACCCTTTCTAGCTCTTTCTGATCTGGCTGTCTGGCTTGATTCAGCTGTTCTGGCTCAAACTTCTCTCCGAAAGGACTGATTCAATCTGGCTTCTCCCAGCTTCTCACTGAATGGTTCTGTGTGGCCTCAAACTACCTCTGGCAATTTGTTTTAATTTTCTGGCTCCCGTTTATTCTCTTCTGTTGCTTCTGCCTCTGCTGATCTGCACTGAACTGCATGCACTCATGAACAAACTCAACTCTACTGCACTTCACTGACTCCCAACTGACTGACTGTGGGGCCGCCGTGGGTGTAGGGGAAGAAGGGGGAGGAAGAGAGCCCTCCTCAGGTCAGAGTTTCTGTGCTCTGGGCAGGCAGACATGGAAGGACTGCCAGATGCTTTCCACATGGCCCCGGTGGGCATCTGGTTGTGTGAAGCCACTGACCCCCACATGGTGGGGGGTGGACAAGGTGCAGCCCCAGGTACCAGGTTCTCAGTCTCCGACATCCCATGCTGTATGGGGGGGGGGCAGTGGCGGAGAAGCTGAGGACAGAATGGGGCAAGCTGGCCCTTGGGCAGCACTAGGCTCCAGAGATAAGAGAGAGAGGGCAGTGGGGGAGGGGTGCTGGGTGGTTCCCACACAGGTGAGTGTCTTTAGTCTGGGCCTTGATGAACAGAGACAGTCTATGGTTTTAGAGCTTTATTGTAGAAAGGCAGGGGGAAAGAAAGAAGATTAAGAGAGAGAGAGAGAGAGAGAGAGAGAGAGAGAGAGAGAGAGAGAGAGACTGGCCATGGCCAAGAGGAGATTAGGGGGAAGGGAAAGAGAGAAAGAGAGTAAGAAAGGTGAAGGCTTAGAGAGAGAGAAGTAAAAGCTTAGAGAGTAAAAGAGAGCTTAGAGAGCGAGGAAGAGGACAAGGAGGGGCCAAACAGCCCCTCTTATAGTGGGCTTGTTATCTTGCTGTTGCTAGGTAACTGTGTGGAGGAGTCTAGCCAGAAGGCCAGAAGTTTGGGACATTGTCTACATGACTGTTAGCCACATGCCTCTCTTGTGGGGGCTGTGAGGGCAGTAACTTTAACAGGAGCCAGGGGTACAGAAGACATGAAGGAACGCCTTCTGTCCCATGTAGGTGAAGATTACCACCACCGGGTTTCACTGGGGTTCAAGACCTCAGCTTGACTGGAGACTAGGCTGTCTGCTCATAGCCCATTGCCCCACAACTGACCGAACTGACTGAACAGTCTTCACTCTCCCCGTGCTGCTCTTAAACAGCTCCTCTCCTGAGTGTAGGGCAAATCCTATCTCTGACTCATTCTGTCAAACCATTCTCTGATTCATCACTTTGTCTGCCCCTCAATTAGATGGCATTGTTTGGGATTAAAGGTGTATACTAAAGGATTCCAGCCTAAGGGATTGGAGGTGTGTACTAAGGGTATGCCTGCATTCCAGCCAGATCACACAGACATAGAGTCTTTGGATGTGATCAGAGTAGCCACATTGTTGGGTTAAAATTTCTCGACATTTTGGTGTCTGTTGAGGATCCACTTCATGCCTCATAGTCTTCTTACAATGACCCTGCAGGTTGGAGGAGCTAGAGATACTCTTTGATACCCCTCTTCTTCTGAAGTTTATTAACAACTTTTCAAAAGCTGTGCCTCATTAGAACATAGTGTTGGGAATGGCATTTTAGCATATGGGCCACCTTATCTTGTTAAACAGAAGATTACATTTACCATCGTGGGGGACACAAAACCTTTCATCCACATCATTTCACTCCTGGCTTTCCAAAATCTGAATCCTTCTTGGTTTCAAAATACAATTATTACATATCAACTCAGTTTATTCTAGGAGTGACTTTATCATCTGAGTGAAAAGTCTTACCTAAATATCATCTGTCTATATGAGATGGGTCGCAGACACAGAGAGTGATTCATCCAGAGGCACATGGCTCTCCAGAGCTTGTGAAACCAACATGATATGTGTATTCAGAATACAGCAATGAGACATGTACAGGATAGACAGCTTCATCTCCCAAACAAAAAGCAAGAAAGAGCAAAGGACTTTCTGTGCGGTGGTCTTAATGAGGAATGTCCTCTATAGTCTCTGGCCTTTGAATGTTTTGTCCCTAATGGGTGGTGTTTACTTGGGATCCTTAGGACATGTGGCCTTGTTGGGTATAGTGTGTCACTGGGACACATTTCTCTAGGTCACATTTTCAGTTCACTCTGTCAGCTTCATGCTTGCCATTTAAGATGCGATCTCTCTGCTTTCTGCTTCAGCCAGCATGCCTGCCTCTTCTCCTTGATAATGGACTCTTATCTCTCTGGAAACGTAAGCCCAAATAAACCCTTCTGTAAGTTGCTCTGGTCCTGGTGTTTTATCACAACAATCGAAAAGCAGCTAATATAACCCCATACCAAGCAACACCCAACATGACCAATGGCATGAATTCTTGGCTTGAGAGTAATCTGTTTTGCCTTGATGCTCTGACATTTGGACCTTCTGGGGAGTTATGGTCTCACCTCTGCCATTCTGCAGCTGGGCTTGTGCAGATGCTAGTGTCCAAAGCTGAGCTCAAAGCTAGTGGCTTTGCCGGTCTAATATTAGGTTGTTAAATCCCACTGTCTGTCATGGCTCAGCTGGGCACTGCTATGTTGAGGACTGTTGGTGATTGTCCTGACCCTGCAGATGTTCTCTGTGGCAGAGACCTGTGTCTGTAGCTTAGCCGGAATGTCTTTGTCTAGGTGGATGTAGCCATGCTTTTGTGGCTCTTGTACTGGACACAACTCTGCCTCCCTTAAGTTCTTTCTTGTCATGAGAGAAAAGTTATTAATACAGATCTCCCAGGCATAGCCTTTACCATATTTCTTACTAATACTGTTTGGCTGTACCTAGATATTCCCCAAGCAGACTGAAGCCTCATCTAGATGTTCTATGATTTCCTTCTGATTCTTCACCCAAATCGCTCATAGTGGCCCACTGGTGTAGTTTAGATTTTGTCTATCTGGCACCTCCAACACTCTTCCACATAGCCTCTACTCATGATCTAGTCCCAAAGCTGCTTTTCTGCTTTCACAGTTTCAGTGACACATGTGCACTGAGTGACAGCTGTCAGCAGCATGATGGACTCCACTCAAGATCAGTTCCAATGGGATTGGGTTGTCAGTAGTATCACAGATGTCTTAGTTGGAGTAAGTAGACGTTTTGATATCCATACAACTATGAAATCATCCAGTGACCCTTTGCTCAGAACACGTTCCTGCCATCTACGATACATGACTGCATTGGCCCTACCATCACCCTACTCCTCAGTACCATTCTTTTCTTAGTTCATTCAGCTGCTTTAATGGAAATATGTTCTAGCACTGGGATGCCCAAGATCATAGTGTCAGTGGACTCCATGTCTTAAAGAAGGCTAGCTACTTGATCCATAGGCTTCCTTCTTGTTTTCTAACATGATGAGAAGAATATCAAGTTCTCAGGCTCTTTTCTAAGGGCATTAATCCCATCTACAAGTGCTCTACTCCAAGTCACACTGTGTCCTGATTAGATACCAGAGATCCAGCCTTATAGTATCACATAGAGAGATTGAGTATTAGTAGGTTTTCAATGTTTGAATCTGGGGGATTGGCCTATGCATGGCTTCACTTTTATGAAGATGTTTACTTGGCCTCAATACCTGTGGAAAGGGGGAAAAGGAATCATTGTGATGATTCAGGATGAGTAACAGCTGGTGAGACGATCAGAAGAGAGAAGAGACATTAATAATTGCATGAGGCTAGGCATGGTGACATATGTCTGTTATCCCAGTTGTGTAGTAGTTTTCTCCATGTTAATTGCTGGAGGGAAGTTGCTTAAAACTTGGGACATTCTAAAGAGTTGTTCTCAACCCGTGGTTCACAAACCCTTTGTCTAACATTTATCACCAAATATATTTAAATTACAATTCATAACAGTAGCAAAATTACAGTTACAAATTAGCAATAAAAATAATTTTGTGGTCATGGATCACCACAGCATTAGGAGATGTGTTAAAGGGTCTCACAATTTGGAAGGTTGAGAACCACTGTTTTGAAAGGCAGTGAAATATTCCATCCTAAAGGAAAGACCCAGGAAGTTGTGAGTGGAGACTCCATGAAGCTTCAGAAATAAACAACCAAAGCTTCAGGAAGTCCCTGAAACTATCCAGGTTCACTAGGATGCTCCTTCCTTCTCCAAGTTTGTATGCAGTAAGGACTGCTGAAAGATGCTCTCAGACCAACTGAGCTGCCTGGAAAAGATACTCTGACTCATTGAGCTACCTGCCAGGTCCTGCCATGGGGTCCAGGTTCCTGGTTTTTGTGAGCTGATACCTGTGCTGGGGTGGGCTTTGGTGATGCAGCTATCTTCAAGTTAGTGACTCCCCACTTATCCTGGTGTAAGTTCCTCCAATAAACTCATTGGTGCACCATGTTGGGTTTTGATGGTATCCTTACTTTGTCTGCTGTGATCAGAAGTGATCACATAACTTTCCAACACTTAAAGAAGGGCTTTGCAGTGAGACTAGACCCCTTTTTAAAAATCCTTTTTTTTTTATTTTAATTTTTTGGTACAGACTAGGAAAGAGTCTACTACCCCCAAAGTCATCTCAGGTTATTGATTATAAGAGGATAACCAGGAAACACCCTGACCTTGGGGGAAGTGACTTTCTGCAGTCCACGCAGTTCCTGGAGGGGTTGGTAGATAAGGACTGGCAGCTCTTTGCCCTCCTAGCCAGTGGGCCTTATAGAAGATAAATCTGGGCACTACCACCACATATCCACTGCAGTATATACCATGTTTGCTGTTGCTGGCATTGTGATTGATCGCCTAAGATGATCCATAGTACTCAAATAATAATAATATATGTGAATGAGATGCTTCCACAATAGCTAACAGAGGCTGACTGTGCTCTGTCTAAGCTGGAGTCATATAGCTGCAAGAGCAGTTGATGGACACATGTGCCAGAGAATCAGAGGCTAAGGTCTCTTCCCCACAAGATAGCATCTTACCTTGTAATCCTGGCTGGCCTAGAGCCAAGCTGGCCTTAAACTCAGAGATCATCTGCCTCTACTCCCAGAGTGCTTTGATTAGGCATTTACCACCATGCCCCACTAGCTTTTCCCTTCTTAGCTATGTAGTCATGGCAGGCTCTCAATGGTATACATCTGGCATCTGGCATGGATCTGTTCCCCGGGCTAAAACTGTTGGAATGAGGTAATCTTAAAGAAGATGTCTGCATACCCTAGAGCAGGCATCCCATAATACCCATCTATGGCCCACAGAATAAACCATCTTTATTCCCCTCCAGACAAGAGTTGACCATTCTGCAGAGGAAGCTGGTTGAGAGCAGCAGATCCCACTGAGATAGGCCTCCGACATTTAAATGAAGCTGTTAAATAGCCTTCCCTGTCGATACTCCGATTTGCACTCGGGCAAGACAAGTTGGACGCTTTTGAATGGCCTCAAATATGTCAATATGTAACAAGAAGATAAGGGAGAGAATTAGGTTCGACACCCTGGGTTTCGCTTTGCATCTCTCCTTTTCTTGGCTAGATTGCTAAATAGTTTTATATGGGGATCTGAAATTGCTGCCTAATGCTAATTTGTGAGTGATACAATCGGTGCTGAGGTAAATGATATAGAGAATTGATACTGGAATAAATTGGGTTGTGTCTCTTTAAATAAAAGTATCGACAAAAGGTGGGCATGAGGGCAGGGGTCTTCCTGAAGGGGGCAAGGCTGTCCCTGTCAGCTGAATCTTGGGTTTAGAGAGACAGGCATTCCAAGTCAGAGACAGTCTTCATCCCACCCTGGTCCTCTATGCACCATCCATGGTCTTCATCAGTGACCACTCCTTTCTCCATCTTGGCTTCCGGAAGATGAAGGATGACTGCTGAGGCTGGTTGTTGCTAGGATATCATGACACGTTACATTTAAACTCCAACACAGTGTTTGGCACACTGTAATGTTAGCTGCTATGTTTAATTAGGAATCCATGGTGCCTTGTGCTCCCCTCCAGGGAAGAAGTTGGGGCAGCGTCCTCTGCCAGGGTTTCACACTCTGGGCCCTGAGTGATTTTGATGATGGGGGGGGGATGTCTGGGCATCAGGCTGCAGTCCTTGACAGAGGAATTTGGTGACAGACCTAGAAAACCCCAGAAGGAGCTCTTTGATGCTGTTGGGAGAGTTTGCATCCTCATGGTGGTCCCCAGCATCTGAGTGCAGTTCAGCACTGGCTGGAATTTTCTTTCCCTTTTTCCCCCCTTCTTTTATGTTTGTAAGGGGGTGCACATGCATGTGTGCACATGTAGATGCCAGAGGGGCTGTAATGTATCTTCTTCTATGGCTCTCTGCTTCATTCCCTCAAGGCAGGATCTCTCGCTGAACTGCTGAACTTGAAATGCACTATTTTGGCTAGGCTGGTCAGAGATGCCCTAGGCTTGGTCTGGCAGCCAGCAGTATCCTGAGTTCTGCCTGTCTCTGCCTTTCCAGCACTTGGGTTAGGGACATGTATGTCAATGCTGGAGATTTGAACTCAGATCTTTGTGCTTGTGCATCAAGTACTCTTACCTACTAAGCCAGCCCCTCCCCCCACCCCCCGCCCCAGCTCTGTGGTCAGCATTTTCTTGAAGGCAAGTACCCTCTTCAGAGAGTCCTATGTCCTTTGCCTTATATAGCACAGCAAAGTGACTTTATGGGTATAACACTGGGCGGTACCCAAGGCTTTCTGTCCTCTACCTGTTTCATCGTTTGACTACTTGATCTTCTGATTGGTTAGTGTGTCCTAGAAGAATGTGTTTGGTGTCTTGCTCATCTTTCAGTGACATGATTGGTACACAGACTGGACCAAAAACTCTGAAAAAAAAGTATGCTTTCGGAGCCTCTTAGGTTGGCCATTTTTAAAAAATGGCTCTTGGTTTGGGGTTACTTATTTCAATGACAAGAGTTGTTGCTGGCTACTTGTATGTACAGCATTGCATGCTACTTTAGTGTGATGGTGTATTTAAGCACGTGACAATGTGTATATCCAAAGTATGTAAGACATCACTAAGGTCAAAGGTCACAGAACAGTCTTCATGAGCATCCCATCTACTACCTGCCCTGTCTTCTGTTCCTGTCTTTGGCTCTGCTTTTTCTCACTCTGCTTGCTTTTGTTTGAACCTTCCTATTTCCTACTTCCTCCAGGTTCATTTATCCCTCAAGCGTTATGGAAAATGGCCCACGGAGGGAGGATCTAGGGGAATATCTAATGGCTATGGCACATCCTTGTAAGACCTGGGTTGGCTGCACGGGATGCTCTGTCAAACTTTGTGTTTCAACCTCTAGGACATCCTACTGTGCAACACAAGAAACAGTATATGAAGCAAGTAAAGCGCCTACTGTGAGATCCTGAGTTCGTGGGTTTGGTAAGCACCCCTTAAAACCTGGGTGTGGTGATGTGTAGCTGTAAGACCAACATAGGAGGGTGGAGACAGGTGGGTCCTAGAGGCTCACTACCCAGCCAGTCTAGCCAATGCAGCAAGCTCTAGTTTCAGTGTGAGCTTCCACCTCAAAAAGGATGTGACGAAGCTAATAAGGAAGATATCCTGAGATCAAACTTTGGTCTCCACCACTCACATGAACACTCGTGCACACTCGCACAGAGAAAGAGAGAGAAAGAGAGAGAGAGAGAGAGAGAGAGAGAGAGAGAGAGAGAGAGAATAAGAGTCTAACCAGTGTTTATTAGTGGTCACTGGAGTTAAAGAACTCCTGGTCTTAGACATTGATTTTGGCCATTCATACTTAGCTGAACCGAATCCAAATGGTGGCTTCATAATATTCATTTTGATGTGTTGAAATATTATTTCTAAAATAGTCGTTCAACACAACCTGTCTGGAAGTTTTCTAGAGAATAGATATTTTTGGAATCCTTTTGACAGCCAGACCAGCCAACTCAATTGTGGTAGAGAATGACTAATGAGGACTCACTATGTCTCTTAGCCCCTCTTCTTGCTAGCAAGCTTCAGTGAGAGTGTACTGAATGCTAGCCATGGTTTGCTGAGGACCAATCCTACTGACTCAGAGGCTGCACCAGGCTGAGACAGCCAGACTATTCTGCATGGGACAAAGAGAGCTGTGGCAAGCCTGTACCCATGTAGAGATAGAGTGTCCATGGACTTTCCAATTACTTAGTAATTAAAAGCTGCATGTTGTAGTGGTGGATGCCTGAGGCCCCAGATACGTGGGAAACTGAGGCAGGAATGGTTTAAGTTGAAGATCTTCCTGGGATACACACACACACACACACACACGCACGCATGCACGCACACACACACACACACACACATACAGAGAGAGAGAGAGAGAGAGAGAGAGAGAGAGAGAGAGATTGAGAATTTATAATGAATCCTCTCATCTCAAAATTTCAAACAAAATGGGGTCAGAGACTAGCTCAGTGGTAGAACAACTGCCTAGCATATTCAAGGCCCTGGTTTCAATCCTCAATGCAGATAAAAATCAATTAAACAACAAGAACAACAGCAAAACGCTGCTTGCTGAATTCCATTTTCTCCCTATAACAAGTCAGTAGGTGTTTTTCAAAGTCAGCAGCTTTATGGTCTTTGGTTCAGTTATGGGAAAAACCTGTGTTACAGCTTCCACTAGTGTTGTAAGCATGAAGAAGAAATACCTGGCTGCGTGGCTACAAGGACCCAGGATCTAAGCAACTAAGCCTCGGTACCCAGTCAACTCATGTCTACAACAGGTAGACCACAGCAGTGTAGAAGATCCCCAGCCTAAACCCACTCAGTATAGGGCAGAGCAGGCATGTTTCTGAACAAGCTCTTAAAACCCCTTGCAAGTGAGCTTTGCACTAAGGGGATAGACACAGCATGCTGGAAACATAGCACTGGCTGATAGATGGATCACCATCACCTCATAAATGGATACATGCCCCAATCTCAAGTACACTAGCCTCATAGAGAGGGGAGAAGGTCGAAAGGTTTCCCAGGCTGAGACCCTGCAAGGTCTGATAAGAGAGGGAGTGATTTTAAAAATCGATGGAATATTTAATAGAGACCTAAGTACAGTCCTCAATCTCTTGTAAAGGGTGCACATTAGCTATTTATAAATAAAAGAGGATTGCCCTTCTCGGTGGATCTCCGAGAACCTGGCAAAAGAGGTATAAGACAAAGAAGAGAAAGAAGAAGAAGAAGGAGAAGGAGAAGAAGAAGGAGAAGGAGAAGGAGAAGAAGAAGAAGAAGAAGAAGAAGAAGAAGAAGAAGAAGAAGAAGAAGAAGAAGAAGAAGAAGAAGAAGAAAATATTCCCATGCCTATCAGAACCCTCTGAGATAGACAGCATCCCCAACTGACATTTTCATTAGCAAAAAAATTATGTTCCTATTTCTGTCTGTTGTAATGACCATTCACAGCCATAGCGTGGTAGAGGCTAATGGACAGGAATGGTGGGAGAAAATCCTTAATTAATGCAGGAGTGAAGCATTTTCTCTCTGCACTTTGAGAAGCCAAGTAATTCACAGCAGTTCTTGGCACCAGAGTGGAGGTAAAATAATTATACTCAATTTCTAGTGATTAAAAGATTGTAAAATAATTTTAGTTACATCTTAAAATTATTTGTCTTGCAAATGAGAAGGATGAGAAAAACATGCAGAAAGAATTCTGAGGTGAAGAGTAGACCACGGTAAGACTTCCTTTTGGGTACCTGGGTGCCTGTGGCCTTTGCACTCTGGGCGCTGGATCTGGGATCCACGTGGCCTGTGTAACCCAGACCCAGCAGGCACAGGTGGACCTGGGCTTGGCATCCAGTTATGGTCCTGCGTCTCTCATGCTCCCTTTGCTCTGCCTCAGTATTAACATTTGCTTTTGATCTTGCCCATTGTTTTTAAGTAACAACCCCAGCTTTTGATATTATTTAATGAATCTCAACTCACATGTGACTGAAAGGGGTCTTTTATTTTTCTCCACTTTTTTTTAAAGTTGGAAAATCATTTCAGTTTCATTTAAAAGGTAAAAACACACATACACACACAAACACTTGAACACATACCAAAAATACCCCCCCCCCAAACTCCCCATTCTTAAAAAATCTCCTGTAAGACGATTAACACCAGTTTAGCTTAAAAAAACCTCATTAAATCTATTCCTTGATAATTACTCTTAAGAAGCAGCCACCACCCCAGTATCCCTAGTGGTGCCCCTGGGGAGTTTTGGATTTTGCCTTGGATTTTGGATTTCCATTTTTTGAAAGTCCAAAGTCAGCCATTAAAGAGGCTAGGTAGCTCACTGAGGACTGCCCAACTAAAGGCACCAAGGGGACTCACACTGTGAGGTTTGTGTCCTCTGAGGGCAGCTTTAGCCCTGGCTGTCTTGGAAGTCTGTAGAACAAACTGGTCTCACACTCAGAGATTGGCCTGCCTGTGAGCCACCACAAGGATGTTGGGAACCAAACTCAGGATCTCTGCAAGAGCAGCCAGTGCTCTTAACTGCTGAGTCATCTCTCCAGCTCTGACTCAGGAATCTTTGACGGACCTTTGAATGTGTTTGAGATCACATGGACAGAGGGAGGTTTCCATGTGTGCCTCCCATTATTTCCTCTGCTACAAGCATGCCGTGTCATCATGGTACAATTGCTGGACAATGGGATCCTGACTGACAGCACCAGTTATCATTCAGTACATCCAGACTCTGTCAGGTGTCATTCCTTGTGCTGTAAAGGTCTATGGGATCTGCCACGTGTGTGATGTCATGTGTTACCTTATACCATTACAGCATGGTATCATACAGAATAGAGTCACGGCCCATTCACCCTTTCACTATCCCTTGCCTAAGCCCTGACCACTCTGACCTTCCTAAAAATTCTACTCTTTCTTTTTATCTGAAGTGTTGCCTGTGACTTTTTTTTCAGACAGTCTCCACCCACTGAGAAAGGTACATTTTCAGCTCCTCCGTGCTCTCTGGACACATCACGTTTGGGTCTGTGATCTGCTAATATTTTTGTGAGGATTTATTTTCTCTGTGTCCATGAGAGATATTGATATGTATTTTTTCTTTTCTTTTCTTTTCTTTTTTCTTTTCTTTTCTTTTCTTTTCTTTTCTTTTCTTTTCTTTTCTTTTCTTTCTTTCTTTCTTTCTTTCTTTTCTCTTTTTTTTTTGTTTTGTTTTGTTTTGTTTTTGTTTTTTAAGGAGGGTCTCACTATGTAGCCTGGGGTTGGCTTTGAGCTTGCCATCCTCCTGCCTCGCCTTCCTGGGTGCGGGATTACAGGTGTGTGCTTGGCTTTGATTATCATTTCTTTGTTAGATTCTGGTTGGGAGATAGCTCTAACCTTTTAGATTGTGGGATAACTCCCATCTACTGGAATTTGGCATCATTTCTCTTTTCAGTCTTTTCTGGAATACACCAGAAAGACCACTTTAATCTGTAGTTATTTTTGGAAGTTTTATTGATTCACTCTCTGTGAATAAATATAGGCCCATTGATATATTCCTTTCCCTCTTGTGTAAGATTTAATAGATGTGTCCTTTAAGGAATTAGTCAAAAAGAATTCTTTGGCAGAACTTCATTTAAATATATATCTATATATCTATATATCTATCTATATCTATATCTATATCTATATCTATCTATATATATACACACATATATACACATATATATACATATAGAATATTTTTAATTAAGCATAAAATAATATTCTTCCTATGGATTCTTTAAGCAGTCTTGGTGTTGTTTATCTCTCCTCCTCTCTCTTTGTATCACCGTCTCTCCCCTACCCCAATTACTCATTTTGTCACTTTCCCTTTTATAGCACCTACTATTATTCCCCTCCCGATACTTTTCCCCACACGGTCCTATTCTGGTCTCTGAAGTTACTCTAGGTTATATATGTTCACAACTAACTCAGAGCTCAGATCCACAGACATGAAGAACATGTGACATTTGTGTTTCTGGGTCTACATTACCTCACTCATGTATGATATTTTTCAGTTCCATCCCTTTCCCTGCAAAGTTCCTGATTTCATTTTTCTTCATGGCTGAATAGTATTCCATGGCGTCCATGTACTATATTTTCATTATGCATTTTTCAGCTGAAGGACATCTAGATGGTTTCTGCCTCCTAGCTATTGCAAGCAGAGTAGCAATGAACTTGGCTGAGCCAGTCTGTGGGGTAGAACGTCCAGTCCCTTTCACACATGCCAAAGAGTGGTAGAGCTGGATCATATTGTAAACCTGCTTTTATTTTCCAGATTTCTTCCCTCTGCCTTCCAAAGTGGCTGTGCTGGTTTGGAATCCACCAACAGTAAATAAGGGCTCCCTCTGTGTCCCACACCCCTGCCAGTGTTTAAGGCCCCTTCTGGGTCCCACACCCCTGCCAGTGTTTAAGGCCCCCTCTGGGTCCCACACCCCTGCCAGTGTTTAAGGCCCCCTCTGCGCCCCACACCCCTGCCAGTGTTTAAGACTCCCTCTGGGTCCCAAGCCCTTGCTACTTATTTTCTTCATCTTAGACTTTCCGGTGTGTGTGTGTCTGAGATGACAACATAGTCTTACTTTGTATTTCCCTGACTTCTAAGAACATTGGACACTCTCAGATATTGCTTAGTCATGCTTATTTTGTCTTTTGAGGTCTCTGTATGCAGATCTGTAACCCACTGTTTTCAACTGGGTTGTTTGTTTTCTTGAATTTGTTGTTGGTATTGGGTTTTGTTTGTTTGTTTGTTTGTTTGTTTTGGTTTTTCGAGACAGGGTTTCTCTGTATAGCCCTGGCTGTCCTGGAACTCACTCTGTAGACCAGGCTGGCTTTGAACTCAGAAATCTGCCTGCCTCTGCCTCCCGAGTGCTGGGATTAAAGGCGTGCGCCACCACGCCCGGCTGTTTTTTGTTTTTGTTTTTTTTGGATACTTTTTTTTTTAAGTTTTTGAGTTGTTTATACATTCCGGGTGTTAATTTGTATATATCTATCAGATATATGTGATTCGTCTTAATGGTGTGGTCCAGGTTAGCCTCAAACTCACAAGGTTTCAATGTTAGCATACCAGGTGCTGGGATTATAGGTTTACACCACCATATTCACTGAAATTAATCAACTTTATCTGTGTTACCAAACTGAAGACAAAGAACTGTTTGTAAGAACTGTCCTCTAATTCACAGAGATCCACCTGCCTCTGCCTCTGCCTCTGCCTCTGCCTCTGCCTCTGCCTCTGCCTCTGCCTCTGCCTCTGCCTCTGCCTCTGCCTCTGCCTCTGCCTCTCTGCCTCTGCCTCTGCCTCTGCCTCTGCCTCTGCCTCTGCCTCTGCCTCTGCCTCTGCCTCTCTGCCTCTGCCTCTGCCTTTCTGCCTCTGCCTCTGCCTCTGCCTCTACCTCTGCCTTTCTGCCTCTGTCGAGTTTCAGGATTAAAGACATGCACCATCAATGTCCAGATATATGGGTGTTTTCAGTGAATCTGCTTTTAGGTTCAGGGCGTGCCAGTACCCAGTTCCAGGGTACTGGCACCCTCTTCTGGCCTCCACATGTACTGCATACACACACACAAACACACACACACACACACACACACACACACACACAGAGAGAGAGAGAGAGAGAGAGAGAGAGAGAGAGAGAGAGAGAGAGAGAGAGAGAGTAAAGGCCACCATTTGTCCTCCAGCCCCTGCTTTCACTGAGTTATTTACATTGAGTAGACCCTGTTTCTCTTCCCTTTAAAATATTTTAAAATTTCTCCTGAGACTTTTTGACTCTCCAGACACTTTGGAATTTTTGGCGGTAGTTACATGACTGATGTCTGCTCTCATTCTTTGTAATTCTAGAGCATGACTTCTGTGATTTGTACTGTTTGGGTGTTTGAAGGTGTGCTTGTTGCTAGAATGTGTTCCGTTGTGACGAATGTTCCCTGCAAGTCTGAAAAGAATGTGTGTTCTGTCATTGTTGACTGAATCTGGAAAAGTCAATTAGATCTTGCTGACGGATGGAACTGTCGATTCAGCCATGTCCTCATGATTTCCTGCCTGCTGAATCTGTCAGTCACTGGTACAGGGTATTGAACTCTTCAAAGACGATCGTGTATTTGTCTATTTCTCTTGCCATTTTATTATTTTTTTGTCTCATGTGTTTTAAAGTTTTAGTTAGGGACATATACACATTAAAGATGGTTATCCATTCTTAGAAAATTGACCAATCTGTCTCCAAGTAATGCTCCTCTTCATGTCTGGCAATTTTCTGTGCTCTGAAGTCAGCTTTGCCAGAACTTTACAGTTACTACAATTTTCCTTTGGTGGGTGTGAGCATGATGTATCTTGCTATGGCCTTTTGCTCTTTGTTGTTTAGATTTCTTTATATTTTATGTGTGAGTGTTTGCAGTACCGCCACAGGCCAGAAGAGGGCATCAGATTCCCCTGGAACCAAAGTGAGATGCCCTGTGCTGGGAATTGAACCCACGCTCTCTGCCAGTCATCTCTCCATCCCCTCAAGTTCAATGTGGAATAACACTCCTGTTTCACAGTTAGTGTGTCTGATAGCAGGATATTTCAAGCTTTCCTCCTGTCCCGTGCTATCATTAATCTTCCTAAGCCAATGAAACTCTTTTATTTTGCCGTCATTTTTTCCTCCTTAGACATCTTTTCGTCCTTTTCGCAGACACAAGATTCTAGCCTATACTATTTTCTTTCTCCTTGAGAGACTTTTAATATTCTGTGGAAGGAAGACCCGGTGGTGCTACATTCTCTCAATTTTTATTTGTAAAGGTCATTGTAGCTCCTTCATTCATGAAAGGAAACTCCACGGGACATGGGATCCAGGCAGGCAGCTATTTTTCTTCGAACATTTGAAATACTTGCCAGGCTTTCCTGATTTTGGGAGAATCGATGTCCTTCTGACTCACCCTCCTCCCGCAGCTCAGCTGCTGTGCTCCCTGATTTCTGTCCAGGTTTCCCCCATTGCTGCTGCTTTCCTGCAGCATTGATAGGATATGTTTGGGTATGGTTGGGTGCTTACCCTGTTCCATGTTTTCATGGATGAGCAATTTGTCATTTGTCATTAGTCTGGCAATGTTACAGCCATTTATTGTCCTTTGCATTAGGCCACTATAATTGTAATGGGTCAATCATTATATATTATATACATTATATATTTACATTATATGCTATATATGTGACATATGTTATATATTAAAATAATATATATTACTATATGTACACATACATCCACATAGGCAAACAAGTATACACTTAAAATAACCATGAATGTCTCTTAAAAGGTTTTTTTAAAGCTATAATCTTGAAGACTATTTAGTTGAAAATAAGACTGTATATAATTACTGTATACAGTATGATATTTCAGTATGTATGTTATAGGATGATCAAGTCAGGCTACCTCCCATAGCCATGATTTAAAATCTTGCCATTCTGGGGTTGGAAAATGGCTTGGGGGTTAAGAGCACTGGCTGCTCACACAGAGAACCTATATTTGAAGTCTTTATGTATCACTTCCTGTCTCCTCAAAAGAATCTTTTAGCATCTTTTTAAAGTAGGTAATAATGATTATAATTCTTTTATATGTCCTTAACTTGGGAATATTTTCATTTTTATAAAATTGTTCTCATTGGACGTGAAAACAATTTATCCTTTTCTTTTTTTCTTTTCTTTTCTTCTTTTCTACTCCTCCTCCTTGGTTTTTTTGAGATACCGTTTCTCTGTGTAACAGAGGCCTGGCTGTCCTAGACTCACTTTGTAGACCAGGCTGGCTTTGAACTCATGGATATCTGCCTGCCTCTGCCTCAAGAGCGCTGTGATTAAAGCTGTGAACCACCATGACCATCTTCTCTCTGTTTTCTAAATTCAGTGATTTGATTTGATGTAACTGGGAGACAGATTCTTTGACTTTGTCATTTGAGATTTTTTTTTCTGAGTTGCTTAAATTTATAAGCCTTTTATCAAAGTTAGGAACTGCCAGCCATGATTTCTCTGGCTGGTTGTTAACTGTGTATCTAATAACGCCACAGCCTTGCCTTTTCTTCATCCATCTTCCATGGTGCACATATCTGATCTTCTGTTCTGTTCTCACAGATCTCTCAAGCTCTTGTAAAGTTTGCCATTCCCTTCTCTCTGATTTCTAATTTAAATTTTCATGATTATGGGTATGTCTATGAGTATGCACCATGTGTGAGCACCCGTGTGTGTGTGTGTGTGTGTGTGTGTGTGTGTGTGTGTGTGTGTGTGCAGGTACCTGCAGAGGTCAGAAGAGGGAACTGGAGTTCCGGAAGCTAGGGGCATTGGGCATTGTGAATCACCTGACTCGGGCGCTGGGAACTGATCTCGTATCCACTGCAGGAGAAGTAGCTGCTCTTAACTGCTTAGCCGTCTTGCCAGACCCGAGGCTGACCTGCTTTCAAGTACAGTAAAGTGACTCTTCCAACTGGCATGTCCATTTCAATACTGAACTGAGCCGGAGAGTTTTAAAAATGGCATTTTTGTAGTTGTCGAGTTTTCGTTTCGTTCTTTTATATATGGTACATTCTTTTTTATATGGTACATTCTTTTATATATGATACATTTTATATATGGTACATTCTTTTATATATGGTACATTGCTGTGCTAAGAGTTCATAGCTTTCGTTTCTAGAATGTTTTCCAGTATTCCTTGGGATACAGTTATGGATGTTGCTTTTGCCTTTATTTGATGGTTTCAACACAGTTTTGAGGGGTATTTTCTCCCCCTTCATCCTTGAGTGATGGAGAAAATTTCCTGATTTTTTTTCATATGCAATTTTGGAGTGCATTGGGCACTTTGACTATCTCACTGAAGGACTCTGAGTCTCGTTTAAACTTTTTGGAGAGTATTGATTGTCATGTCTACCTCCCCCCTGGCTTCATCTTAGATTAAGATCTCTTATACTGGGGCTGGAAGCCTGCAAGTTCTGGTTCTAATTTAAATTCAATCTTCAAGGCATTTGCAGGGTTATTCAGATCTGTTCTCTGTCCATGTCACCTCCTGCCCAGCCTAGTCTGGGACCTGGAAGGTAATCCATTCTGTAGCCTAGGTCTCAACACCTTGGCTGCTGCTTAGCATAAGCAATATCACACATGCTGGGCACCAACCCAGGGGTCCACACAGCACCCCTCTTCCACCTCCTCCTGCTGTTGGAGACACTCTTTCTTACTTTCCTGACCAGTTTCCCTACCCCACGGTTCACTTCCTGCAACTGTATCACCAGTGGCAAGATGGTAGAGAACCGCAACACATTGTTTATCTACAAAATTGTGGGATTGCAGCGACTCCGGTCAGAGAGTCGGAGCTTTCCCTCCTTCTTTGCTTTAAGAACCTTGACAGCCATGTATTATTCTCTGGGTTTTCAGGATTAGCAAGTGGGTGGATCAGGAGAAAAAGGCAAAGGAAGCAGAGGGTTTCTCCCACTATCTCTGATGAGCAGCGGCCCTCTGTAGCTTTCTGATCAGAGACAGGTCTTATGTTAGCTCTAGATTTTGCATTGCTTTTTTTTTTTTTAAAAGATTTACTTTATTTATTATATGTAAGTACACTGTAGCTGTCTTCAGACACTCCAGAAGAGGGCATCAGATTTTGTTATGGATGGTTGTGAGCCACCATGTGGATGCTGGGATTTGAACTTATCACCTTCGGAAGAGCAGTTGGGTGCTCTTACCCGCTGAGCCATCTCACCAGCCCCTTTGCATTGCTTTTATGTTCAGGCAGGAAAAGCAGGACCACACAGCGGAGAAACTACAGGAAGATTCACTGCCACTTTGGTACCACTTTGATGTCTATTTCTCTTCCTCAATTTGCCTTCCATATTTTCTTTTGAGAGTCCTCAGATTCTGCTCCATTCATTCTGCCCATGCTGTTAACATTAGTTAGTGAGATCTATGGAGTGGAGCATGTTTTCTTCATGTGAACTAGAACTAGAACTCACGTCATTCACTATTCTTGTCCCCATTTTCAAGCCCAGAGCACTACTATTTCTAAAAGATAACTTTATTTTATGCCTAATTAACTGTCAACTTACTAACTAGAATCATCTAGAAAGAGTGTTTCAGTGAGGGGTTGTCTAGATCAGTTGGCCTGTGGGTATGTCTAGGGGCGAGGGACTGTCTTGATTACATTACTTGACATGGGGAGATCTGTCCACTGTGGGCAGCATCATTCCTAAGGCAGGCCCTGGACTGTATGAATGGTGTTGAGTACTAGCAGGGAGGTACTCATTCTCTCTCTGGTCTATGACTGGCTGCTCTAACTTTCTGCTACTGTGACTTCCCCACCACCAGGAATGTAACCTGGCCTTGTGAGCCAATGGAGCACTTTGTTTATTGCTGCTGTGTGGGTGTTTTATCACACCAACAGGAAACAAAACTAGAATCGCTTTCTTTCGTTTTTCTTTCTAAGATCCAACGGTCCTGAAGGACAGATTAGGAAACTAAGCTAACTTTGTTTTCTGCTACTCCTCATCTATTTACTGACTGAAGCTTGAACAAGTCTAACTCCAACTTGGAGACATGAAAAAGAAACTGAACTACAGATCCTGTGAGCTGTCTCAGCTCCTATCTCGGTGAGTTATGATAACCGGACATCTGGATTGGTGCAGGGAACCTGGATAGACTTGCTTACTTGGCCTAAGTCCTCTATCCAGATTGGCTCCTTCTCAGACCTTTGATTTGTTTGTTTGTGAAACTTTGAGCTCAAACATTATGTGACTGTTAGAATTCTTCCATCCTATAGCTGACAGAAGATGCGCTCTTTCAAACAAATCAACAAAAGAAGAAACCAGAGGAGAGCAGGGGGTAGAGGTGTCATCATGTGTAAGTCAGATGAGACCCAGGTTCTGCCCTGCTTGATGGTCATACCAGATTTGTAAACAGTAAGGGAAGAGTTGTGACAGATTACTTAAAGCCTACATTTACTGTTCAAAGGGGTTTCATTGTGACATTTCCATACATGCCTAGAATGTTACTTTGGTCTTATTTATGCTTTCTTTTTGGCCTCCTTTTTCTTGCCCCTTTATGATAGCCTTCTTTTAATTTCTTAACCATTTCTTGTCCCCCATACAACACTAGTCTCTGGGGACAGCTCTCATTTTAAAGCCTCCAGCAAATCATTCTCTTCTGTCCACATCAGCCTTAATAGCCTTCTCATGAGCTCTACCCTTGAGTCCTCAAGTTGTACTAAGGGCCAGTTTGGGAGTAAATATGAGAACCACTCAAAAACCATGGTCATGGTACCCAATCTCACACAAACCGAGTCTTTTATTTTGAAACAACCAGGAAAGAGGAGCTCTATTGCCTTACTGGATTCATTAAGCTTGCAAATAACAGCCTAATGCTCTTGAGGGCCATCTACGCCATCCTGAGAGAAGACACTCTGGAGAACACAGCCAACACCGAAGGACCTGGAGCCAAGGAGATGGGGACACTCAGAATCCTAAAGACGTTTGAGCCTCTGGATTTGGCCATGCCAGAAGCCAGCTACTTTTGTTTTTGTTTTTTAAAGATTCCATTTACATACATTAACAAATTCTCTTTGTAGTTAGATCATCCTGAATTGAATTTCTTTCACCACCTTGGACTGGAACCAGCGTACACTCATGGAACCAGAGTACACTCAGAAGATACACAGTGAGCCTGTAGAAGAAGTCAAAGAGGAGCTCGGAGCCTTGGGAAACTGCAGAGGAGGCTTGACAACAGGCCTGAGGAGGAAGAAGGGATGAACTCAGAAATATGCTTTCTCCTGGCCTTAGTCTCTTTGCCCAACTAGACCAAGGAGGTTGAACTCTTTTCTCTTCTCTTCTCTTCTCTTCTCTTCTCTTCTCTTCTCTTCTCTTCTCTTCTCTTCTCTTCTCTTCTCTTCTCTTCTCTTCTCTTCTCTTCTCTTCTCCTCTCCTCTCCTCTCCTCTCCTCTCCTCTCCTCTCCTCTCCTCTCCTCTCCTCTTCTCTTTTCTCTTCCTTCTTCTTCTCCTCCTCCTCCTCCTCCTTTTTTGGGGGGGAGGTTGTTTTTCGAGACAGGGTTTCTCTGTGTAGTCCTGGCTGTCCTAGAGCTCACTCTATAGACCAGGCTAGCCTTTAACTCAGAAATCCACTTGCCTCTGCTTCCCAAGTGCTGTGATTAAAGGTGGATGCCACCATTGCCCAGCTGAATTCTTTTCTTGAAGAAGGAGACTGAGAAGCTAGTATGCAAAATTAACACAGCTTCAGGTGTTCAAAGAATATGATTGCCCCTTACAAAAGATGGGTTGTAGAGAATGGGACGATGTTTCCCTAAAATTGGGAGGTAGGGTGTGGTATAGTTCATTACCATAGCAATTTTGTGATAGTGACCAAAGTTTACCAGCTGTTGTGACAATGGCTTCTCAGACACTGGATGCATTTGAGACAGGGGTTGACTATGTAGCCCTATCTGGTCTGGAGCCTTCTGGCTGTGTAGACCAGGCTGTAGAGGTACACCTGCTTCTGCCTCTTGAGTGCTGAGATTAAATACCTATGACACACCACCTGACTCCATACAGATCTTGGTGACTCCCAGGACCCAATGCCATCTAAGCTCTGTTCTTACCAGTTCTGCTAACCTTGGAGCAGGTCATTGAACTTGGACTTTCTCTAGAACCTACAGTTTATCTTTTGGGTTTTTTGGTGGTTTTTTTTTTCCTCTGAGACAGGGTTTCTCTGTATAGCCCTGGCTGTCCTGGAACTCACTCTGTAGACCAGGCTGGCCTCAAACTCAGAAATCTGCCTGCCTCTGCCTCCCGAGTGCTGGGATTAAAGGCGTGCACCACCACGCCCGGCTCTACAGTTTATCTTTTAATGATAATTTTGGTCTTAGCTCACATGTTCCTTAACATGGGCAGTAAAGTGATATTTGTCAAACAGCCTTGGGCCTGAAAGATGCTTAAGCTGTATCTTACTCTCCCCCATTCCCTTTTTGTCTGGTATTGCTACACACTGGCCTTTGGGTTCCAAGCACATCATGAAAAACCAAAGACTTCCTAATCGCAAACAGCTATGTCTCTGTTCTAGCTCACCCAGGGGAGGAAACGGCTCCAATTCTATTAAGTCAAGATTTGGCAACAGGGCATCTTAAATTAGTCCTGGCTGCCTGGGAGGTGGTGAGCTCCCTATCACAGGGAGAATGCAAGAGTCTAAACAGATCCCAGTCAGTGGATCCATGGAGAATTCAATCTGCTCTCTATGTGTGTGTGTATATATATATATATATATATATATATATATATATATATATATATATATATATATATATATAATGATCGTATATTCCCCATTCCCTGAATCCCCAAGATTATATACTTTCATTGTGAGTCAAAGAAATCTACGTGTCATTTCATGATATCCCTATCATGAATGTTATGTGCCATTGATCTTTTTTTTTCTTTAAATTAATTTTTAGAAGAAAGTTCTTCCCCTGACCCTTAGCACATTCATTCCCAGTCTTCTGGATTACAAAATCCAAACACATTGCCTGGTCTCAGCCATGATGAAGAAATCCAGGAGAAAAGATTCATGGTACTTGCTAATCAGTTTAATAATGGAGGCTATCTCTGCCACATTATATGAGAACGAATTAAAAGGGCAAGGAGAGCCTTCCAGAAATCATCTGTTCGTGTTAACAAAGTGAATATTAATGAAAAACAAAATTGAGTTCCTCTTGTGTCTGAGTTTCATCCAATTGTTCAGGTATTAAAAAAATAGCTATCAAAATCCTGTCCATTACTATTTAATTCAAAATAATTTTGGCCTCTGCTCTCTTCCTGCCTGGCACCTCCTTCATAATGTTGACCTCTACCCTCTACCTGCATGTTACCTCCTTCATGGGCAGAAGAGGCAATCATGTTGCGGGGCCCATTGATCCATGGGAATTGACGATTGACTTAACTCATTCCTGCATGAATCAGATATCTCCTTAGTAGAAATAAGGATAGAGTTAATGTAAGGAAAGGCTCTCTCTAGACCATTTTGCTTTCTAGGAACCAAGTTCAAGGTAACTGGGTGTCCGTGAAGTAACACCTTGACAAAAGCAACATATAAAATGAAAACAATTAATTGATGGCTGGTTTACAGTTCCAGAGGGTGAGTCCATGACCGTCCATCACGGTAAGGAGCATGGCAACAGGAAGGCAGGCAGGTCTGGTGCTGTAGCAATAGCAGAGAGATTACATGCTGAGATAATAATCATGAGGCAGTAAAGAGAGCCTACCTGGGGATGGTATGGGCTTTGGAAACTTCAAGTCCCACCACACCCCAAGGGCATACCACCTAATCCTTCCCAAACTGTTCCAACAATGTTAGAGCAAGCATTTAAATATATGAGCCAATGGGGGCCATTGTTAGTCACACTACCATTATGACCAAAGATATGAGTCCTACAGAACCCAGGTGCGTCCCAGAGACCTGAAGGCCAGCAAGTGCTTGCCTAGTGAAGGAGTCATGCCTGGTTTCTCAGTACGCATCCTCTGGACACCTTCCTCCCTTCCCCGGAAGAGGAAGGGACTGAAAAGCCCAACGTAGCCAGATGAAAATACAGAGTTTCTGGGTAAGCCACACGGGCCCTTTGGACTAGCAGAAAACAATCACCAGTACCTTCTTTAGCATCTGGAGGGGTTGAGGTTTGAATGTTCAGAGTCCTCTGCAGTTACGCGTGTTTCAACTTAATTTTAGATTCATTTATTTTATTTATTTGAGTGTTTCGCCTAGATGTAAGTATATGCATCAAATGTGTTGCAGTGCCTTCTGCAACCAGAAGAGAGCATCAGATTTCCTGGAACCAGTTACAGATGTTTGTTAGTCACCATGGAAGTGCTGGGAACCAAACCTAGGTCCTCTGCAAGAGCAACAAGCGCTCTTCACCACAGAGCCAACTATCCACGCTCAGTGTCTGAACTCTTGATCTCCAGCTGCCAGCAATATTTCATGAGGTTAGTGACCTTTAGGAGGTAGTGCCTGGCTAGTCGGGGGTGATTCTTTGGGGACAGACCTTGGAGGCCTGTAACCACATGTGAAGCAGCTGTGGTGCAGCCTCCTGCCACCTTTGTCCTTTGCTCCAGCTGCCAGACCTTCCCCACAACAGACTGAAATTGTGAGACTGAATAGACCTCCTTTTTCTCGAGATGTTTGTATCAAATATTTTGTCCTAGCGACAAGAAGCTGCAAGTACAAGAGGGGACGCCTGTGAATGTTTCCCTTGTGAGGTTAGAGATATGCATTTGAGATGAGAATAAAAGAACCCAGAGGCAACTAGGTCTTTGGAGCAAGAAGCCAGAACCTCTGCTTCTGTTTAGGCCCCAGGACACCTTCAAGGGACTACAGTTCTAGTGGAAAGAGAAGGTATCAGGAAGGCGGAGAGAAAATGTGGTGCATTGGTTATTTTGCTGTTGCTATGATAAAATACCACAACCTCAACGAAGGCAACTTAAGGAAGAAAGAGTTTAGTTTGAATTACGATCCCAAAGGGATAGACTCTTAATGACAGGAAAGGCATGACAGCAGGGGAGGACTGCAGGAGCAAAAGCTGCTTGAAGACATTTTCATTCATAGATTGGAAGTAGACAGAGACTGGGGGCGGGGGGAACAGGGATGGGTAGGGGAGGGGCAGGGAAAGGGACAGGGGGAGAGAACAGGATGTAGAGTGAGACTATAACCTCTCAAAGCCTGTCCCTAATGATCTACTTCCTCCAGCAATGTTCTGTTTCCTAAGTGTTCCAAAACCTTCCTAGACAGTGCTACCAACTTGGAACCAAGCATTCAAGTACTCGAGCCTATGAAGGGCATTTCTCATACAAACCGCCACATCTGAGGATCTCAGATCTTGATGTGCTGAGGAAACCCAGCTGTCCCCAAGTGTCACCATGTTCGAAGTATCAAGCTCCTACTCAGAGTACAGGTCTCTATTGTGCTTGCTTCCTCTCTGATTCTGCCAGCCAACAGATAACCCAACTGCCTCACGTCTCAGGGACCACAGCAATCTACCTCTCCTGTATCTCAAAGTCCACAGTGCTTTTTCCTGCCTTCCTCCACCCTTGCCCATGTTGATTGCCACCAGATCTGACCGTTATCACAAGTTAACATTGACATGGCCAAAACCTGGGAGAAGCTGCCTTTATGCTTTGGGGTGTGTCCCTTAATAGGGTACAGCTTAGTCTAGGGCCCTGCTCTCTGGGGTTCCATGTTACATCTAGTATGCTACAGGACTATCATTCAGGAATGTCACCATCTTGTCTAGAGGAAGTATGATTTGAGCCCCTGAAACTATAGGCTCACAGCACCAAGCCAAATAACCATGCCTTTTCAGAAGACTCATATTTTCAAGTCTGTGGGTTATACTGGGACCGTGGTAGTTCTTGATCCTTTCTCTCTACGATTGGGTCACGTGGGCCAATACATCTATTTCCTCCTACAAAACTGTCCTGAGCCTTTAGTTCTTTCTGTAAAACAGCTTCCCGATATGGCACAGGCCTCTCTGTAAGTTTGCATTGCAAACTTTGCTGTGAGCCCCTGACTTCAGTAGCTTTTGTCCAAAAATTGAAGGCTAGCCTGGGCCACCAAGTACAAATCTGTCACAAACAAGAACAGATCCCAGCCAACCAAGCAAACAGGCAAAATAAAAGCATGGAAAAACAACCCCCAAACTCTTATCTCAGTACTTCCATAGCATTCAGACTAAGCAAGATTGGTTAAGAACGCCTTTGCCCACAAGGACTAGAAAGCAATAAAAAGGTGCTGGAGACACAGGGATTCATTTTGCATATGTAGTAATGACACTATAGATGCCCCTGTTTGTCAAGAATACCGCAGGGCCCTCTCTGTTTTTCTATTCTATAACCCTGAGAAAGCTGACTTCTATTTTTGATCTTTTTGCCTCATGGTGCCAAGATGGTTGCTTAGTTTCAGACATCACAACCATATATATATATCCAGCAGGAGAAAAGAAAGAGACTGAGTTTTGTAACCTGTCCATTCACAGGGAAAACAAAACCCTCTTGGCCAGTCATGTCTCCACCGAGCATGGTGGTGGGGGCCGCCCACATGGAGGCTGAGTTTTCATAGAGTTGATTTAGCCCTAGCTTGTGTGGACCATTCAGTGCGGCAAGTGTCTGTGTCTCAGACCCTGTATGAGTTCTGGGGAGGGAAGGGATGGGTGTTAATGGAAGTCAAGTTAACTTCAGACTAAAACCCCATGTGATTCCCTAACCCAAACCTCAAACCCTAACCCTAATCCAACTAATGAGTGTGGACCACCCTGTACAGTACATGCATGGCTAAAGTCAATGTCCTTAATTGGGGGTGTAGGCATTGGGTGGTTTTATCACTTCAAATCTTCCTAGTCTAGAAGCCCTCCCTGTCATCCTCCAACGTCTTCCAAAGGGGCCAGGAGGCAGTGCTGCCTGTATCAAGGCTGCTGGTCCAGCTCAAGCCTTGCACTAACACTCGGCTTTGCAAAGCTCGCTGGCAGTCACCACCCTCAGCTGACCAAGGCCAAGTGCACCCGGACCTTTGCAAACTCTTGGAAGACATGCTATTTTTCTTTGCCCAAGTAATTGTTAAGGACAGAGACCGGGAAGGTATTCTAATTAATTAGAGCATATATTTGAGTCTGTCACCGTGTACCAGACTCAGGACCAGAATCCAAATTTCCCACTTATCTGCCTCCACCAACCATGACCCCAAGGCACCCCTCTCCTTCCCCGCATTTGTATTTCTGTGTAAGCTGCAGCCTGTGACCAGAGCCTTATTAGCTGATGGACATTTTACTTTTAAATGACCATTAACTTACCAGGAGCCACAGTGTGCTGATAAAGAAACCCTGTCAGGACCACATCTGTTTCTCTCCACTATCCTTCAGATGTCCAAAGCACATTCCATCCCTAGGACCACTGGATTAGAAGGGTACTCTGCACCTGTCTGATTCAACTGTGTCTTTGCTCTCTCTGTCCTGCCTTATGCCTCTAGAGCCCCCATAACCACAATGGAACGAGCTGACCTCTTCTGTTCAATTGTGAACACTTGAGTCACAGTGTAAACAATCCGGCCTCCACTCAGGTGTGACACATCCCTGCTGAATACCTCTTGCAGCCTCCAGCTCTGAGACTGAAGATGGAGGTGGGTCTGAGATAAGATGCTCTATTGACCTCCTGGGATTCCCAGGCAGAACTCCTGCTTGGCTGGAATTCTGTCCACTCTTGGCAAGGCTAACTTCCTGTCTCTAAGGGAGAGGGCCTTGTAAAAAGGCATAAAAATGAGGCTTCTAAAGGCATCCTGGACTTCAGCTAGATGTTGCAAAATTACATTTTGATGAGTTCAGTGCAAATGAACCAGAAACATATGGATTCAATTTCCCTCGGAATCCACATGGGTTTAAAAACCAAAGGGGGTGGGGGAGAATGTATTTGAGGAAGAACATTTTAGGTCTCAGCAAATGCCCCACATTTGTAAACAGCAGTTTGAGGTCTGTGCTGATTGCATCCCAGGCTGGCTTCCTCTCCCTAATAAGAGAATAGACAGGATGCCTTTCAGGGTACCAGGGGTGTGAGGATACCCCAACAATTCCACACTTTCTCTTGTCTCAGCTCCATGTCTGAGGTGCTACCCAGATATCCTGTTGAGGTTTTGACCCTACATGTCCTTCCACATTTCTGCTTCTGCAAAGATAAAATGTCACATGGGAGGCACCCTGTGACCACCAAGTGCCTGGAAGGACCCACACTGAGGAAGCTTGACGTTTAGGATGTGAAGTACAAGGCTGCTTAACGTAAGCTCGAGACTAGAATGTGAACCTGAGGCTTTTGAATGAAAGGCCAGGGATGTTCTCTTTATCAGAAATGCCCCTCCTATCTCCTTTCAGACAAGGATCAAGGGGCACCTATGCCCACCTGGAAGTGTGGTTCCAATGGACACAGAGTCAGGACCCAGTGCAATGTTCATGTGAGGCTCAGAGACGCTCTAGAAATTTCCAGATAGTTCCTTAGGTGAAGAAATAGAGAAACAGAGGAAAGGTGAACCTGTGGAAGCCCTATCCCTCCGCTCCCAGTCAGAGCAACCCACCTCCCTCTGTGTTATTACTGACCGCAAAGGTGAGATTTTTGACTGCTGAAGAGTTCACGGTTAAAAGTTTTAAAATGATAGGAAACTTGAGCAGGGATGGGGCTTCCCATCAATCCAGTTTCGCAGATGTCCCGGTGACGGTGACGCTATGCGCTGCTGTGGGTTTCTTGTCTTCTCTTTGCAGGGTGGGTTTACATGGCTGCTACCAAGACACCAGAGCTGAGAATAAACAAGCCCTTCCATCTGACCATTTAGGTAACTTCTCCGCTCAAACCTGGTACCAGGCAGTTAGCAGAAAACTAAGATTCAAAGTCACTTCGAGGAGTCACCTTGGGAAAACGACCGTGTGAGGTAATGAGATGGCAACGAATTCTGGGATTCTGGGCACCGGAGAATTTTGGCTCCTTACACCAATATGCTAATCAAGGGGGTGGTCCAAATGAAGCCAGCTGTATTGTCCAGAGCTTTGGAGGTACTGCCTCTGATCGCCTTAGGCGAACTCCTGGCCCTCGCAGAAGGGAAGAGCCTTCTTGGCTCTTAGGTAGCAGAGGGAGCCAGGAGTCTGCACTGTCTTGGCTTCCCTGGGGAGAAAGCTGCCTGGGCCTGCCTAGGTACATCCTGAGAAGCGTGCAGCCAAACCAGAGCCCCCATCTGATTGCTATTAGGCTCTGTGACTTTCTTTATTGGCAAACAGTCTGTCAGCAGCTTCTCCTTGCAGAGCGGCCCAGATGTGCTTACAAAGAGTTCCACACTCAGCCCCACGCGCACCACCACTTTGCCAGACTGCATCCTGGCCCAGGAGTCCAGCGGCAGAGAGAGCAAAGCCTAGTCTGGGACCAGGGGAAGTAGGGTGACCCTGCACATGCCGGTCCATCCGTTTAAGGTGCAGAGCACGCCCCTGGTGCGGTGGGGATGAGCTGGCCCTGGGCACAGTTTAAGGTGATGCAGGCGAGACACCACTCAGGATTCTCTTTTGTGTTCTTTGACCCTCCATCGTGAGGAGGGTGCTTCTCACTGGAAAAATGTCAGGAAACATGAAGGTGGTCGGCTGTGGTCCTTGACCTAGCTTATGATGCTATCCAGGTGGCCCCCACCAGCTTGACCCTCATGATAGAGGACAACATCAAGAACTTCCTCTATGTGAAAGGGTGATAGCTACAAAATTGGGCCTCAACATACCATTGTCACAGGAAAGCTAAATGCTTGAAGCAAACAGAAGCATGCAAAAGGAAGCTCCCATCTCAGTTTCCTGGCATCCGCACACATCCCTGTGCATCACAGAATCCCAGGTCTCCTTTGGGAAACCTGTGGGATGAGCCATCCCCTCTTTTACTTAGACTTTATTAACCTTTTGCTTGCCCCTGCTGCTTCCTGTAGCCAAGGGTGTAGTTGGACCTACACCCATGTTTTCATCCCTATTCCCTTGAGGGAAAGAAGGGATGGGGTAAGGTGCGGGTAACTTCTCCCCTGTCGCCTTCCTTCCCCCAGCCTATACCTTAAAAGTCAAGGACAATTCCTTCTGATCCAGCAGAAGGCAAGCTGAGGCTGGAAAGGAGGGCAGTCCTTCAGAGTTTCGCAGACAGCCTGCATCGGAGAAAGACTCAGCCAGGTCTGGGGGCGGGGGTCCAAGCCTAAACCCCAGCTACTCGGGAGGATAACAATTTCAAGGCCTGCCAGAGCTACACAAGTGAGTTCTAGACCTGTGCAACTCAGCAAGACTGTTTCAAAAGAGCACGAGAAATATCATGGGGCTGGGAGCACAGCTCCGTGGTAAAGTCCTTTCTTAGCACATGGGAGGGCCTGGGTTCGTTCCTCAGTGTTGAAAACAAATTGTTCAAAGGCTGCACTGCTTGGAAAGCACTGCCATCTCTTGGGGCCCACTGCCCTCTCAGGTCCTGCATGGTCTCTCCTCAAGCAGTTCTTATCCCAAGAATGCTTTGCTGGGTACAAGGCTGTCCTCTGCAATGGTCTGAATACTATAATCCCATTGTTCAGCTCCCTGGTTTGACTTGTCTATGACAATCATGTTAAATGAAGTCAACTCAGTAGTTACTGATGGGCTAATCATAGAAACAGGATTCATTCTTGGTCCTTGAGGCATAAGCCAGCACCATCTAAAACAGATTCCCTTCCTTTAAAAGGAGACATAAGAATGTGGCAACTCCCTATATTCTTTCTTCTGTTTGATCTTATTTATTTGGCACTTTGAGGGTTAGTTTTGATTGACAACTTTACTGGATTGAGAGGCATCCAGGAAATTAGCAAAGCATATCTGGGATGTGGCCATGAGGGAAGAGGGAGGCACAGCCTGCATCTGGCAGCATCATTCCCTAGACTGGGCACCTTGATGGAATAAAATGGGGAGAAAGGGAACATGTAGATGAGTATTAGCGTTCTGTCCTCTCTGCTTCCTGGCCTCCATTAACCAATCAGCTCTCCCTTTCCATGGAGTTTACCATCATGTCCACCATAATGTTTTCTGTCTCAGCACAGGGTCTAAAAGCAATGGGGCCAGTTGACCTTGGAATGAAACCTCTAAATCCATGAACTCAAATAGTTATTTCATCTCTTAAGTAATTTCATCAGTTATTTTGTCACTGAAACATAAAACTAACGGTGGGACCTATATTGCACCAGGAAGAGCAAAAGCAGAGACTTTAAGTCAAGGGCTAATTATGTTCTCAGAAGTCAGATAGAAAACAGTAAAGATTTGGACAATAGTCATTTCTAGCTTTCCTGCTTCCTCTGACACTGATGCTATTGTTATTTACATGGGTCAGAATTGGCTTTAAATACCTTTGTCAGGGGCTAGAGAGATGGCTCAGTACAAGAGCCACTAAGTGCTCTTCCAGAGGACCTGAGTTCAATTCCCAGCCACCACATAGTGGCTCGCAACTATCTGTAATGGGATCTGATACCCTCTTCTGGTGTGTCTGGTGAGAGTGACTGTGTACTCATATACATAAAATAAATAAATTACTTTTAAAAAATTAAATAAATGCCTTTATCAGCATGACAGACCAACAGGCAATTGCAGTATGGATCACTCTGTATAAACTTCTTGGAGGCCTCTGTGACCCAAATGGAGTAACTATGTGTGTCTCTTCCACCCACTGGGGAACTCTGTGTCTAACCACATGCATTGTGTCTGACAGAAGCAAGTTATTTTGGCTCACAGTCTCAGAGGAGTTTCAGTCCACAGTGGCAGAGAGTCCTGTGGCTGTTCATGTGACTTAAGACCAGGAAGCAGGAAATGTGGGCTAAGGTATACCTTTTAGAGAGTTAATTTTTAGTGGCTTGCCTCTCTTAACCCTCCTCTACCAGCCAGGTCTTACCTCCTGAAGGCTCCACACCCTCCCTAAACAGCACCAGTAACCAGGGAAGTATGTTGAAAACATGAGCCTATGGGAAACATTTCAGATTCAAACCAAGCACGCTTCATGTGTCTTTCTTCTTTCTCTCTGCAGAACAATTAGCAATTAAAGCCAGAAAGAGCTTAACCCTCATTCAGTTGTAGCCCTAATATTCAGAAGGAGGAGGAGACTTGCTTAGTATGCACAGAAATCCCGGATCCAGAAGGAGTCCTCAGGCCTGTTGAAGCTTTACCGTCTTTCCTGTTGAGCCATTCTTGGCTGCTTTGCCCAGTTCTTCTCTGTGTTACTTCCTTCAGCCCTGTCTCCTCTCCTCTCTTCTCTGCCCAAGGTGCATGGATCACTCCATTTACTACCGTATGCAGCAGCTCTACTAAGAATGTAAGCTGTGCACAGGGGGCTATGCTAGAGAAGCATACAGCATTTGTTAGAGCTATTCCTGGAGGGTCACTGGGATGTGTCACTAGGGTACTGAAGAGTGGTCACAGGGGTCGGACCCACAGATAGTGTTGGAGCGTGGGAACTGACTCTGTGGCCCAGCTTCATGGGTCAGGTTTAACTGTGTTCCTTCCCACCACATTCTGGTCCCTTCCCACTGGCCTGGAGGGACAGCTGGTTGCTGGGGAGTTTGTGTTTATCCATTTATTTTTTAAGATTTATTTACTTTCATTTTATGTGTAAGAGTGTTTTTGCCTGCATGTATTTATGTGTATGACATGTGTGGAGTACCCATGGAAGCCAGAAGAGGGTGTCAGATCCATTGGAACTGGAGTTACATGCAGTTGTGAACCATTATGTGGGCACTGGGAATAGAACCTGTAACCTCTTGAAGAATAGCCAGCGTTCTTAAATACCGATCCATCTCCCCAGTCTCTGTTTTATTAATTTTTAATAACAAGATTATATTTTAGAAACATCTCCCTAGGTGTTTCTGTTCACTTGGGCTCAAATTTAAAAACAAGACAAATAACAAACAAACAAACAAAACCGTAGATCTACCCACAGTCTTGAAAATTATTATTATAGCCCAGGGCCAAACTCCTTTTGAAGGCACAAGCATCATGTGTGGACAGAGGTAACCATCCAGTAGTGCTGTTTATCACCAAATCATCTTGCACTCTGCTCACTTTTTGTTCTTCCTGTGGTTCCCTTCCTGTGCATCCAGGATGCACTGCCTGTGGATGGGTAGCTACAACATCCTCTGGAAAGACACAATTCTTGCAGGAGGTTCTAGTCATGTGGGAAGGTCAGAAAGCAATTGATGTCTAATCTTGCCATCAGCATAGCATTTGGTGCTGAAGGTAACATCCATGAACCATGTGCTAGCTAGGGTTTGGCAGTTTACCACAATCAAGAGTCAACTAGAAAAAGAAAACCATAGTTAAGAAAATGCCTCCATCACATCCCCTGTAGGCATGTTTGTGGGGACATTTTCTTGATTAATGTTTGATGTGGAAAGAGCCAGTCTACTGTGGGTAGCATCATCCCCTAGGCCAGTGGTACTGTATACAGTAATAAAGCAGGCTGAGCAAGACATGGGGTTCAAGGCAGTAATCAGAGTTCTTCCATGACTTCCATTTCAGTTTTTCCTTCAAGTTCCTACCTTGACTTTCCTCAGTGATGGAGAGGCCACCAGTCTTGTCTGTGAGCAGAAGGCTCTTTAGAAAGCTCAAATAGATCGTCACCAGGCTTAAAGTCCTGACTCTCAGGGCCTCCTACCGGTTTTTGCCTCCAGTAGTTCAGTCTCACACAGTCTTTGCTAAGCTCAAGCCTGCCTAACCAGATCTGCCTAGTTAGCTGGTGTCAGCCTCACACTAGATTGAGAAAAGTAAAGATTCTAAATCCTTTCCCTGGTCTCTCTAAACAATGCCCTGTCCCAGCATCCCCTCTCTGTGATTTCATAAAAGACAAGCTGTCTTTAAGGCCCATCCCCCCTCAGGTTCCTGGATCTCATCTCTTGCACAGACTCAAGATCATGGCTTCTTCAGTTAACCTCTCCCTTACTGGCACCGCTTGGTTTTTCTTTCCCCTTGGAAGGATCTTTTCCCCTGGAAGGTTCCAATACACCTATGGAGTGCCTTCCCTTCCCATTCTTTCAATCCTAGGTCTGATTCTTTTACAGCACCCACAATTTATTATGTCAAGGTGATCTTTCAGTTATAGTCAATTCCAAAAGATATATTTTATTAGTTATTTTTGGTGAGCATGACTATACATAAGAGTTTACCTTAAGACACACATACATACCCCCCCTACTGCCCTCATCCCTCTGGTTTTTTAAAGCTTCACACTCTTCTCTTCCCCCCTACCTTACATATAGACTTCTTCACCATATAGGCTCAATATATATCCTCTACCAGCTACTACACGTCGAGTGCCTCAGAACTGTCTAACAAACAAACCTACAGCATTTATATCACTCACCTCAAAGGGAATAAGTTAATTTATCAGGAGTTAAACACGAGTGTCCATGGCCTGAGATTGTTTTAGGTTTCCTCAAATACAATGTTGTGCGGAAGCAGTTTCATAGTGTTTTTATAGTATCAGAATGAAGAAAGCTAGAAATTTTTTTTGGTACAAATGTAAGAGGGGTGGTTACAGTAAGTTGGGGGAATCTCAGCTATAGGCCTTGGAGTTGTATGGTAGTTTTCTTAGCCTGTCCATTAGTGAAAAAGATGACTTTGTACATTCCAAAAGATTTTACTTGTTTATCAGGTTATCAATTCTGATGCAGAATTGGATAAAGAATAACTGTTTGGTTACTAAAGATAGCCCCAAAGTAACTATAATTAGACCACAGCTCCCAAAACTCTCCATAAGCCATTCAAATGTTTGTCAAACTGTGTATACAAGGTCTTACCTGGAATCTTCATTCACAGGACTCATGCTTGCTTAGCTTTTCATTTCTAGGTCCACCACATCTCAAGTTATCCTACCAATCCTCAGAGATGTTATCTAATGACCACTCTCAACTGGGCATCTTTAGTCCATGCTTCTCTAAGCCCCCGAGTTTGACTTTTCACAACTCAACATCAGCCATTGCTACCATCACAAAAACCAGTGTATCCAAAGCTCACCTCAGTTCCACCGACCTTGTGTGACAGGAAGAAGTCCAAGTTATCCCCCAGGTCCATTACTTCTCAATGCCTCTAGGACCACGTATGTGATGGATTTTGACTTTGGTTATATAATACAGTAGTAGAAGAGGAGATTTGCCTTGTAGGAATTACCAAGTCCAGCCAGAGCCTTTAAGAGTAAAGTGATATCTCCACTCAGTGGGAGAAGAGGAAATCAGAATCAAACTGAAGGAGGTTCTTTGTCACTATGGATGACACTGAGTGTTGAACCTCACTTGAGAGAGGCCCTAGCAGGTGAGCAGAAAAGGAGAATATTTGAATAATGTGGCCAAAGGGGGAAGAGGGACTGTGATGGTGAAAGTCATGTTTTAAGTTTTAATACTGTGCTTGAGATCTATAAAAACAAAAATTCCTCTAACCTGCAAGCTCCACTTTCCCAAGGACAGATAACTTCTTGAAATGTTGGGGTCTGTTGTTCATGTAAGATAACAAGCCACATGTTCTCACTTCTGCAAACAAACTTGGTTGCACCAGGTGCACAGTATGTGACTGATCACATGTAGGCAGGAAATATATAGGCAGTTAGTAAGTTAGAATACATACTTGCCCCTGATTCAATAAAGGCCTTTATAAGGCCCTGGCTAAAGTATTTAGGCACCCTATTCTGTGAATATCGGGTATGAACCTAGCCAGTGTCCATTGTCTTGGCCTGTAGTTAATAAAGCTTGTTTTACATTTGTCTCAAAAATTGTGGTAGTGATTTTATTCTTGCCTAGTGGGGTCAATAGGACAAAAATGTCTGTCTTCAGGAAATGTATTAGTCAGGGCTCTCTAGAGAGCTTATAGAATACACCCACACCCATTCCACATATGTATATACATATATTTGTATGTACAAATACATATACATATACATACATTTGTATATATATGTATGTGTATGTGAATAGATAGATAGATAGATAGATAGATAGATAGATAGATAGATAGATAGATAGAGATATGTGTGTGTGTGTGTGTGTGTGTGTGTGTGTGTGTGTGTGTGTGCGTGTGATTTATTAGAGTGGTATACAAGTTGTGGTCCAACTATTCCAACAAAAGCGGTCTCCTGATAGAAAGTTCAAGAATATAATACTTGTTGAGTCCGTGAGGCTGGATGTCTTAGCTAGTCTTCAGCACAGATCAGTATCTTCAAGAAGTAGGCTCTAATATGAGTGAAGAAATGGACTTGCAGGTGAGGGTGAGAGCAAACATGACAAGAGTAAAAGCTCCCTTCTTCTATACCTTTTATATGGGCTGCCACCGGAAAGTGTAGCCCAAATTTAAGGAGGGTCTACCCACCCCAAATGATCCAATCAAGAATTGTCTTTCACTGGTGTGCCTACCTGCTTGGGTCATAGTTAATTCTAGATGTAGTCATGTTGACAACCAAAATTAGCCATTGCAGGGGACTGAGGGGTAGGGTTTAAGTAGAAATCAAAAATATGTGCATCTAAGCACTCCAGAAGGTGTGGTCCCTGCTCACTCCAGTCTCAGAAATCTTCCCTGAAAGCTCTTCTGATGGGTTGCAAATCTTTCTCCAGGTGACAAGTTCACTGCCCTAGGGCTTCACTCATTTCTTCTCCCAACAGGAGACTTCTGAGGAAATGTTGATTTCTTAGGGTCCATTGTTCCAAGGAGGGCAGCTCACAAGTCTTCTCAGAACACATCTATTTCTACCAGATAGGCTGATGATGTCAGGAGATGTCACCATTCATTAACCAGTGTTTTGAGCTAAACTAATTTTTTTTCTGCATCCAAATCCTTAGCAAGCCTCCTTTAAAATTCCCATTTTGTTTTTAATTATGAATTTGTCTATGCATCCTGGATGATCCTGTATATGTGAGTGCAGGGGATTACAGGACCCAGAAAACAATATTAGACCCTTTGGAACTACAGTCCCAGGAGGTTTTGAGCTACCTGGTATAAATGCTGCGACTCAAACTCATGTACTCTGGAAGCATGGTCTGCATTCTTTACTTCTGAGCCATCTCTTACACTCCTTCCCTCTTCTTCAACGTATGGCTTCATTCTGTCTTTTTTACCTTCCTTGTTCCCATCTTGACTCATTGTTTTATGTCTCACGATGCCAAAAGTCATTCACCTCTACATCTGTGCTGGTCAATCCATTTTCCACACAGGAGCCCCAACACTGTTCTATAAACATACATCAAATCCCACTCTCCCTTGTTTAAAATCCATCAGCAGTAGCTGGCATGCAGAAAATAACATCTCCTTTCACTGTGTTCTACCACATTCTCAACAACCTGGCTTGCGCATGCTTCCACAAAGTCATTTCATGGCTTCTTTCCCTTTGCCTGGCAACACCAGCTACTTCCTTCATAGTACACACAGCAGTTTGAACTTTAAGTTGTGTGGGTAGGGTGTGAATGAGTGGGTGTCTTCTCTACTAGATTGCATACTCCACAGAAGCTGAGGTCATTTCTACTGTGTGAAACTTCCATCCATACAGGGAAATCCTTTGCATTGTCTTTGCCGTTGGGATAAAGTGGCGGCAAATCCTCTTCTCTTGTCCCTTGGTGTCCTTTGTGTCCCTTGGTGTCCTTTGTGTCCTTGGTGTCCTTTGTGGATGCCATAAACTCCCTGAAACATCCACATGCAGTTTAGCCATGGAGGAGGGACCTAGCAGTCTCCATCCCTTGATGGCCTCTTTGCCCACACCTATTGGTGTTGATGGGATCCCACTCTCCTGAGTTGAATGTCTACACATCTACTTTCCTGTGGGAGCTGAGCATTAATCCCTCATGCCCATTCTTGATACCCTGATGGGGTCATGTTTGAAGGTCTGCAGGAACTTGATTCTTCCTAGTAGGACCCTCAAAGAGAAGCAAATGTGAGGATAACCCTTTGCCGCAGAGCCAGCAGGAAACCAATTCAAAACATCCAGCAGCTGACTCTCAGATCTCTGCTTTTACCTCTTGGTGGCTAGGTCAGTGTCCTTCTCTCAGCAGAAGCCACGGCGAGTGGCTTGCAGGTAAAGCTTGGCCTGACAATGTATCAGATGAAACAATGTATCAGATGAAACAATGTTCTTGTTCCTTAGAAAGGATGAATTTGTTCCTTGGAGAGTTGGGATGTGCAAAGCAAAAGGATCCACTATCTACAAGCTTCAGCAGCTACTTCCCAGAGAAATCAAGTGGCCCTTATTAGATCCTAGTGTAGAACCATCTCTCTGTTTGACAGAGCGCATGTCTTCCCAGAGCTCTCTGCAGGCTCACCCAGCCCATGGAGTCTCCAATGATCAATGAAAGTCCAGATTTTCCAAGGGCTGGTTGTAGTATTCTGGAAAAAAGTGATGGTATTCTTTGAGCCCCAGAGTCTGCATCATAATTGGGAGTATCTATTCTCCTCTTTCCATGATCTTAGAAGCTTGTTGCAAAAAAAAAAAAAAATGGCAGGAGATAAAATAGGCAAAGGGTTCCATCCTTGTCAAGTGAGAAAGGAACTTAACATCAAGAATGATTATGGTTCTAATGCAGTGATTCTCAACCTGTGGGTCATGACCCCTTTGGGGATTGAATGACCCTTTTATAGAGGTTGAATATAAGATATCCTGATATCAGATATTTACAATATATATAAGATAATATAATACATATATTATATAATACAATATATATTTACAATATATATAGTAAATATATATATATATATATATATAGTATAAAATTATAGTTATGAAGTAGCAATAAATAAAAGTCATTTTATGATTGGAGGTCACAACATTAAGAACTGCATTAAAGGATTGCAGCATTAATTAGGAAGGTTGAGAACCCCTGCTCTCATGTGTTTGAATACTTGATCCTTATGCGGTGATGTTGTTTTGGATGGGCCATAGCTCACAGACATAAACCAATAGTGCTGGGCCTTGGATGTTATATCTGCCTTCAGGTCTGCCCAGGCACCTTCCTTCCTAATCTTCCAAGATGTGAACAAACCAGCTGTGAGCTCTTACAACCACCATGGCTTTCTTGAAACCGTGAACTGATATCCCCTGAAACTGTAAGCCATGTTGAATTTCTTCCTCTGGTTAGCTTGAACTGTCAATTTATTACATATTGGTATGGATGAATCACCTGGAGAAGATGGGGCTGTGGGCTGGGCTGTGGGGATTGTCTTGGTTATTAATCAATGTAGGAGGCCAAGCTCACTGTGGGTGGTACCACTCCCTATGCAGGTGGTCCTGGACTATGTAAGAACAGCTGGGAGCAAGTTAAGGAGAGATCCAGCAAGTACACTCCCCTAAAGTTTCTGCTTCAAGTTTCTGCTCGAGAAGCAGGAGGGTGAAGAAGATATGTCAGTTTCCCTGGCCCAAGGCTGTGGCTTTGAAGGTGCCAAGCAAACCTGTGGAACATCTCTTCACACCAACATGAAGTAGAAAATTCTCTCCTGGATAGTTTCTGCCCCATTGCTAGAGATTTTCAGGCCAGCAAGACTGTCTACATGGAGACCAGAATTTGACCATTCTGAGAAGTGTCTTTTGTCCAGAGTTCATCAGGGGTTGACTGAAGCCTTTGCCACCTCTCATACCTAGGCCTGCAAGGATGCAGTAGGAGAGCATGTTGAAGGAGCTACACACCTGTCTTGTCACTGCTGACAGACTTCATGTGTGGTGACATCCCCACGAAATCATTTATGTTTCCAGCAGTTATGTAGCACTCATGAGAAGCATACCAGAAATGGAATGAAGAGGTTCATAAGAACTCTTCCCAGAGGATGGAACTCTGTAGGATTTGGAAGAAAAATGTTGCTTGGTCTTGTGCCCGTGGGGACAATACCCCAAAGGATGCTGAGATTGGAAGATGACCATTGAGATGCTCCAGGGAAAACCAGGAAGATGCTGTGCCTTGCTCCCAAGAGCAGACAGCACAAATCCATCAGTGGCAATAGACAGGCACTGTCTGCAGTGCTCCCTCATTTGGACTTCCAGCACTCATCGAGGAGAAGGCTAAGCTCAAAAGTCTCAGTGGAAGTGGAATATAGTTGGAAGTCACAGATAAAGTCATCTCTTGACTTTGTCTAAACTCAGAAGGGACCAGAGGCAGCTGGCCCAGGCCATAAGGCAGACGCAGCTGGTCTCTTGTGAGTGACAGTTCCTGGTGGCCACACAAGTCATAGAATTGGAATTTTATCTTCATATAAGCTGTGGAAATGATGGTAAAGGTGTAGATTTTGGTCAAGGGTTGTCAGATATCAAAGGGCCAGTGTCACCCAAGGAACTCTCAGGATGTAATAGAATTTGGTCCATCCCTGGTTCCAGAGAGATAGACTAAAATTGTTGGGGTTTTCTAGGTGATAGGTTTGACTGTCTTTGTTCTTCATGAGTTTCTTGGGGTATCCCTTGAGTTTTAGATTAATGAGGGGGGTTCAATATGCCTGGTCACCAGGAAGACTTGCTATGGCCTTTGAGTCACCATGCTTTTCAGAGGTCCTGGGGACTAAATTCAACTAGTTGGCCAATGATGTAATCAGTCATGCCTATGAAATGGCACCCCAAATTCTGAAACCGGTTACGGTAACCCCTGTCTATAACCCCAGAACTCAAGAGGGAGAGTCAGATGTGGGAGAATTTTGATTCTACCCTGCACATTGAGGACCAGTCTAAAGTCCCTAACAAGTTCTTTTTTTCCACCAACCAAACCAAGTTGGCAGAGAATCTGAGTGATGAGTCTTGGTTGGAGGAAAACCTTAAATGCCAGGCCCTGTCTCAAACCTTGTCCTGTGTGAGCTTCTCGTGTCTGGTCCTAGTTTGTATATTTCCTAATAAGATTATGGTTGAAAATAATCTCCTGACACTCACTGTCATTCTGGTGAGTTACTGAACCAGAGAGATCATGAGACTTTTCCAGACTAGTGAGCAAGCCTGGATGAACTAGTGCCCCCTGGGGCTAGTGACCAGTGTCTCAAATGAGGACAGTCTTACTTTGGAATTGGGTAGTTTATTCTCACTAAAGGTGGGTAGTGTCAGAATCGAAGGAAAGCATGGCGACTGAGTGGGAGCAAGTGCTCGCTTTATTTTCTAAAAAGATTTATTTTACTTTAAATTATATTTATATGTGTATGTGTGAGAGAGGATATATGCACATGCATGAAGGTATCTGCAGAAACATCAGATTTCAGATGAGCTGGAGTTGTTGTAAACTGCCCAGTGTGAGCACTGAGAAGCAAACATGGGTCCTTTGCAAAAGCACTGATCTGTTTTTAACCTCTAACCCATTTCTCTAGCTTCTAGAAGTGTTGTTGTTGTTGTTGTTTTCCTTATATGAGTCCTTCTCTCCTCTTAGACCCCCTTGGTCAGAAGTCACTGCAATCCAGAAAACAAAAACAAACTACAAAACAAACAAAACCAAACACTAACTTTTTAAGGCCCAGGATCCAGGGGATGCAGTCATCTCAACAGTCTTTTTGAATGCTTGCCATGTCCTGTTCTCAAGTCAGGGTGGCATGGGCTTGTGGCAGGGCCCCTTGCTCTGAGGTCGTCTGGCGTCTAGAAAGAGCACATGTAAAACATGGCAGCTTCATTTTCACAGTGGCTGTACCAAGAGTTCCGTCTGGGAGGTCCCCGAGACCACAGTCTGGTTCTGAGACGCCTTCAAGATGCTTCTGCATGCAGGCATATGTTTTTGACTTCGTCTGTTTATTGAAGAGGCTGAAGGAGGTCTGGTGGACATTATGTGGTGGGGAGCGCTCATACTCAATGGAAGTCATTCCTTGGCCCAGCTGCTACCCCGTCAGTTACACACAGAGTCTCCAAAGAGGTAAGCATCAGACAGAGAGACCAGATTATAAATCTTTCCCCCAGAGCGATGCAATTTCATTGTACTTTAAAAATAATTAAACAAATATGTAAAACATATTTCCGTTGCGTTCTTTTATTTCACTTGGCCCGGCAACGTGAGGCTCCTAATTACTTAAATATTTCCTTTTACCATTTTTCAAAACATTTTTCTAAATTGTCAAAAAACATTCTGGAGACAGTTGGATAAAAAACACAGTGAACATGTGTCTGATTAATTTTTTAAGACAATCAAGATCAAATGTAAAAAAAAATATGATTGGAAAGGTTTCAGTGTGACAATAAAAAGACAGAAATCTCAGCACGGGGCGTGTGGTGAATCACAAGGACAGAGGATTCGCAATCTTTACTACGATATTTATTGTAACTTGGATGACAGTCAATGAACAGGCCTGGGGTGTAAATTGTGGGACAGAGTATGGCCTTAAGGGACTGTGCAGGTGGGAACATTTTGCCCAGGGTGCTATAGGAAGTCCCCAGATACCCACTGCCGAACTCATAAAGCAGGAGATCACCCTGGACAGCCATTCTTTGTCGCCTGTCATTACAAACAACTGCAGGGCAATCTGCTGGCTTCCTGACAAGCAGATCCGTCCCTCATCTGCCAGCTGACGGTTGGGCCACCATCCTGAGGCCATCGATGGAGCTGTTCAGTGATGGAAAGCCACTTGTCAAAGGAGAGTTTATGACATTAACTCTCAAGTGCTTCCTTGCTGAATTTTATTTTACTTTATTCGATTTATTTTGTTGGGTCCTTTAAAAAAGAAAACTTATATTTTTAAGTCCCCAATAAACAACTGGGGTCAGAGAATGTGGTTTCTCTTTCTAGCAAAAAATACCCCTGACTTCTTTTTGCTTTCTTTCTTTGGCATCAGCTTGGCAAATGCCACAGGGAGATGAGAGCTAAGGCTTCCAGCTGAGTTTACCACCCTTTTGGAAACTGGAAGATGGTTTGTCACTGGGGGTCATACCATCTGCCAGCATGAATGAGGACCCCCCCACCCCCGCATTCTGTTTCTGAGTTTAGGTCACCAAGCACTCTGGAATTCACAGCAGGGACCTATCCTATGACCCGCATGCATGGGATGTCCTCTGAAGCAAGTAACAGAGTGAAGGACATGGCCCTGGTCATCTGTTGTTCTCATAGCTTGGCCATCTTACACACACACACACACACACACACACACACACACACACACACACACACACACACGCTTGTGATCCTGGGTCCCTGATTAGGGAATGGTATTTGTCTCCATGGGAGGAAAAGGGCAGATGATATCCGAAAGGCTTGCCCACGTGCTCACCATTGTGCTTATGCTTGGCAGCAGGCATTAATTTAAGTAAAAATCTTAATCTGACTTCCTGGAAGTCTAAGCATGACCAGGGCTCCAGGGTGACCTGCTTCAGGGTAAGTGTGCTAGGATCTGGGGAGAAGGCCACATTCTAATGTGCACCCACTCGTCCATCATCTCTGGCTCAGCTGGCCTTGTCCATGGCGGCTAGCTGCTCTCCCATCATTTTACAGCTCCCCACTAGATGGTATGAGACTCCCATCTGGGCAGGAGATGCCCCCAGTTAGCAGCTAAGGGTGGCACGATGATAATTACGTATGAACCTTGGCTTCTCTCCTCGACATTCACAGGGGAGTTTGGAATGAGAATGGGAAGGAAAGCCAGAGGAAGAAGGTGGGAGGACATCAGTGAGCCGGGCCACAGCTCCCTCAGAAGCCAAGTAGTAGAAAGGGCTAGGCAGATGGTGTCATGGACAGCTCTAGACTCTAGTTCCCTGCGTGTATGCATGCATGTGTGCTACAAGTGTTCATGCATGCATGTTTAGACTCACACACGATACGTCATTCATATGGCAGTCAAAATGTAACTTTTGTGGACTTGGTTCTATTCTCCACCATGTTTGGAAGCGGGGTTTCTCCTTCCTGCCACTGTGTTGTATACTCCAGGCTAGGTGACCCACGAGCTTCCAAGCCCTTGTCCCAGTCTCCACCTCCCTCTGAGAATACTGGTATTACAGATGCAGCCAGTGTATCTCACTTTCTAAATGAGTTTCAAGGATCTGAACTCACATTGTTGTATGGCAAGTCCTTTACCAACCAAGACATCTCTCTCCACAGCATGTGAGGCTGAGTTGTTACAACAACATTTGTAGCTTCTTGCTTTCTCTTATCTGGGTCTAATTCCAGATGAGTGTCTGAGCTCTCCCTATATTTAAGTCATGTTTGTTTTGATGCATCTTACACCCATATGATGGTGAGAGTCTCCTGCCAAGCTTTGTGATAAGAGGAAGCTCTGACCTGTGAAGATTTAATGGCAGATGTCTAGCCCCACCACACTAAATGCCTTGAGGCCAATGAGATCCCTTTGCCCCGTGTGCTGCCTGGCTCCCTCCTCTGGAAAGCCTGCACTCTTTAAGGTGCCACCATACAAATGGACAAGGGGGTTTAACTTTGTCCTCCAACAGGGCATCAACCACATGTCACCTTGTTAACAAATCTGAGGCCTCCCAAATAACTCAGACATGAATTATTTATCATGCTTATGATACTTGTTGCTCCCAACTGTTAATGAAAGCATCAAGGGAATTAAGTAACAGTCAATGGTATCAATTTTAGATTCAGATATTGATTCTAATTCTGAGAGGTAAATCTGCATTTTGTGTGTGTGTGTGTGTGTGTGTGTGTGTGTGTGTGTGTGTATGAGTATCTGTGTGCTATCATCTCCCCACACCCATTTTCCAGTTTCTCCAAGTCATTTCCAGTCATACTTGTACACTGGAATAAGCTAAAGTTATTTCTGCTCCCCTGCTCTGATTCAGAGAGCTACAGATGAGTAAGGACCAAAAAAAAAAAAAAAAAAAAGGAGCCATATTCCATGTTCTCAGACGATTGTAGGTTTCTGGTGTCATCATGGTCTTCGGATGTAACCACTTGGGGGAAAACGGAGTTTGAATGTATGAATAATAAATGTAACCAAAAAAGGAAATTTATAGTGGATGCTGTTTGCTCAAGTCTGTATATGTTTTTTTTTCCTAATCATTACACTGCAGAGCTCACATCAGACAGAGAGACAAAATGGCATGATGGGTACCGTGTCTACTGCTTCCTTGTAATAGTCAGAGGGTAGGAGTTTGTCTGCTCCTCAGGTTTATTAGGCGTTTGCTGAGCGTCGCGTATGAAGGAGCGTTTACAACCTTCTCTGATCTTTTCTATTACGAAATGGCATTTCATTGAAAACAATCTTTGCTGCGTGATTTGGCAGGAGTCAGCTAGACTGCTTTATGAAAAATGACAGCTACTAGGAAAGTAATTAAAGATGTATTTTGCCCAAAGCAAAGGTATTTTTGGAATCAATACCAACCATCTTTAATTTCCCACTTCTTTCCACATCACTGTTCAATATGGGTTTGGGGGAGGGGTCTCAACTCTAGAGGACAGGAGTGAATGTCCCTTTCTGTTGTCATTTTTTTAGTTCTCCACCAGTCAGTGTTGGGTAAAGGAGCCATCTGACCTCTATCTGGCCAGTTAGCATCTCTGTTGGTTCTTCCCAGAGCTGTTGGAGTCTTTGAAAAGTAGTGATGGAGCCAGTGGGAGTGTGGGCTAAGTTTGCGGCAATATTTCAAGGTTTGGGTTAGAAACACAGAGACAGAATCCTCCATTTATGAAGTTTCGAGCCCTCTGCCCTACTTACTCTTTATAGAAGAGTATGTGGATTTTTGTATGTGGATTGTCTGAGGACAGTGAGGCTACCTGAACCTCTGTCTCCCTGTCTCTGTCTCTGTCTCTGTCTCTGTCTCTGTCTCTCTCTCTCTCTCTCTCTCTTCCCTCTCCCTGATGCCTGAGTCCCATTCCCCTTCCAGATGTCTTCATGGATGCCTCATGAAGTCTTCTTTGGATTCTCCCCCACCCCCACCCCCTGCTACACCTTACAGCATCAGCTCCCTTCTCATGCTTGATGGTTCACACTCCTTCACCATCATATATTTGGAGAATTTTCTCAAATTCACACTCCTATCATAGTCTGGGACTTTGAATGAATAAACACTCATGGAGGTAGATGAGGCAGTCAGTAGTTGTCTCTGTAGTCACATTTGACCTTGACCTTGGGTCTCTCACATCTCTAGCCTAGGGTTACCTGAGTCCAATTGGGATAGGATCTTTAAGACCCTTCCTCTTCTTTTTCTTTCTCTTTTCCAATTCTGTTTTGTTTTATTTATTCATTTTTAATATGTGTAGATGTTTTGGCTGGATGTTATCTCTGTGTACTACATATGTGTCTGGTGCCCAAAGAGGCAGTAAAAGACATCAGATCCCCTAGGAATTTGAGTTACAATTATTGTCAGCTGTGGTGCTGGGAACTGAACCCAGGTCCTCTGGAAGAGCAGGAAGTGTTCTTAACCTCTGAGCTATCTCTCCAGTCCATGATTGGTTTTAAAAACAAAAGAAAACAAACAAACAAACAACCCCCCCCCACTGTTTTATGCATGTGTGTGTACCATAACTGTGCTGGAACCTGAAGAGGGCAAATCCCTTGGAACCAGAATTATGAGCTGCCTTGTGAATGCTCAGACTAAACCTAGGCCCTCTGTAATGCCAGCTAGTGCTCTTAACTTCAGAGCCATCTCTCCAGATCTTACTTTGCTTTATGCTGCGTTTTCTTTAGTGTTAGGCTGTCCTGATTTTCTTGCCTAACCCTTCCACTTTCTGGAATTTACAAGTATGAACTGCCATGCTCAGGTGTTTTTAATTTTTATATTCTTCTGTATTATAATTGTGAACCCCCCTGTCTTGGCATGATAGGGAAGCCTTGCAGGGACAGTGAACCCTACACAGCCGTTGGGAACATTTTACCACTAGGTGAGTGAGGAAGTGATTGTTGCTTTGGGGACTGTGGTGGCTTTAAGAGACTCAGCTTTGACAGAGCACTGAGCCTTTCCCAGGCTACAGGGGCCATGATCTGGCCTGTCCTAGTAGGGTCTTGATGGCCGTTCAAAACATGGATTCTTCTAACAAGGCCAGAAGGGTTCCTTCTGGAACTTCAGCAGGTGTCAGGTTGGAAAGGAAAAAATGGCCCCACTTGGCCTTTGTTTCGGCAGCAGTGAGAACAGCTCTTCATCTTCCTGCTTTGTTTCCATTGAGTGTGTCCTCCTCCCCTTCCTCACACAACTATTAAATATATTGTTATATACATTACATACATTTTGTACATTATACTCATTGTCTTAGTTAGGGTTTTCATTGCTGTGAAGTGACACCATGACCAAGACAACTCTTATAAAGAACAACATTTAATTGGGGCTGGCTTACAGGTTCAGAGGTTCAGTCCATTATTATCAAGGTGGGAGCATGGTAGCATGCAGGCAGACATGGTTCTAGAGAAGGTGAGAGTTCTACATCTTGATCCAAGGCGGCCAAGGAGAAGAGACTCAGCATGCTCAGGCAGCTAGGAGGAGGGTCTCAGAGCCCACCCCCACAGTGACACACTTCCTCCAACAAGGCCACACCTCCTAACAGTGCCATTCCTTGGGCCAAGCATATTCAAACCACTGCATACATGCTTGTGGTATAGCCAAGTGTTGCTTAATGATGGGGATGTTTTTGGATGAATGGGTTGTTAGGCCATTTGGTCATTGAGAGAAGGTCACAGAATGTACTTCTGTAGGCTCACATGATTAGGACATCATAAGGTAAAATAATTCATGGGACTGTCCTCATAAATGTAGTCCAGAGACATCATTATGTGGTGCATGACTATGTGCTTGAGAGGAGAGAGAGAGAGAGAGAGAGAGAGAGAGAGAGAGAGAGAGAGAGAGAGAACCATATGTACACACAATTTACTGCTCATTTTTTTGTTGCTAACCATTCCTACAGAGCAAATAATGTCTTGTGTCTTAACAATAAAGTGTGCCAACATTTCTCAAAGTCATATGGACAGCTGTGCTGAGGACAAGATGTGTCCCTTGGTCCGATTTTCACTATCTAGGTGTTGGGGATTTCCCTTGCTTTGGTTCTTAACAAGGCATTAATTTTTCCCTCATTGCTATGCATAGTCAGACATAGTTAATCTTTGGGACACTTTCTGGTCAGATGCCTGGGATAAACCTGGATTAAGGGAATTCTGATTGCCCATATTCCCAAAGTGCCAAACAGCTCAGGAATTCAGAGTTCAGAAGGATGTGCTTGAGATCAGTAGGCTGCTCATGGACATTACCCACAGCAACACTAGGCATGTCCAAAGGAGATTTTGATCCATGACAATATTGAGGGATAGTATGGAGAAGTCATTGAGAAGATGGAGCCCCATATATACTGGTCTTTATGCTAGGATGGTGTTTGAACCCAACCTTACCAGGGCTCCTGCCCTTTGGCTGTGGCTTTATGCATAGGTGTCAGGTGCCTGAAGCAGTTACTGTCCTTTCTGCATGTGGCAGTCCCTACTCTACTGGGATTTTTCAGTTCTCAGCTAGATTAGAAAGGAGACGGAATTAAAATAATCACTGCTTGCCAGAAACTCTATTGTCAATCTTCCTCACTGGAATGTGAGCTTCAAGGAGTGTTTTAAAAATGTTAACGAATGTCTTCTGCGTTGTCAAGATAACTGCAGAAGATAGACTGCGTGACTGTCTGTCCTCCAGCCTTCCTTGTACCACTTGGGCTTCCCTCAGTGTGCCAGCCCTTGGGCCCTTGAGTGGTCTGAGAAAAGCTTATAAAAGCTGCAGTTTTCCTTTTCCCAGTGTGTGCCTTGTTTTGAGTAGCATAGCTGAGCTCAGCTCCTCCACCAACTGATGCATTAATGAAGTTGCATGAGACTCAACCTCAATTCTTGTTCTCCAGCGATGTCCCCTCCCACCCCAAACCACCCCATGTTCACATTCAGCATCAACATCAGCAAGGCTGTCTATGTTTGAGTGGGGGTGTGGTGGTTCTTGAGTTTGAGTCTAATGTCAGATCATAGGGATTGATTAAAAAGATGCTTTCACACCTTTGAGTCAAAGTGGAGACCTGCTGAGGTGTATTAGAGGAGTTGGTGGAAGCAGAGACTAAAGATAAGGACTGGGGAGGTGTCTCAGTCAGTCAAGGATTAGCTCTGCAAGAATGAGGAACTGAGTTAGATCATCACCAGAACTCAGAAGCCAGATCATTCCCAGAAAATCTGGGGATGGTGGTGCATGCTCATAATCCCAGTTTGGGGCAGTGATAACTCCTGGATTCTAGAGGCTCACTGGCCAACCAGCAGTGCTCAATCAGTGATCTCCAGGCCAGTAAAACCTTGTCTCAAGAAACAAGGTTTTGTCACTTGGGGTAAACACAAGAGACTGACTTCTGACTTTCACATTCAACTATACTCACATGTGTACCAGCACTTACACAAACACATAAATGTGTATACTCACACACACACACACACACACACACACACACGAGAGAGAGAGAGAGAGAGAGAGAGAGAGAGAGAAAGAGAGAGAGAAAGAGAGAGAGAGAACTGAGAGAACTTGTATACTTACACTAGTGTGGTATCATAGGACTACAGCCCTATCCTGGGGTAGGAGTGGGGAGGATTGTATATTTAAGGCCAGCCTTAGGCTATGTTGACTCATAGAAATTCCTTTCCTTACCTCCTAAAATCTCTCCTTTCCTTCCCTCTTTTCTCCTCCTTTCCACTAACCTCTCCTCATTTTATTCCCTCCCTTCTGCTCTTCTCCTCTCCCCTCCCTTCTTTCCCCTTTCTTCTTCTATACTCCATTTTCCTTCCTCTCCCCCCTCCCTCCCTCTCTTCCTGCTCTCCCCTCTTTCTTTTTCTTTCTGCTCTTTCTCTATTTTTCTTTACAGTAGACTAAGCTGTTGTCATCCCCTGCTTCCCCAGGCACATCGACGTGTATCTCAGAGTTTTTATTCTAACAGTTTTAAAATAGTGAAAAGACCACCTGTGAGAGTCCCTATTGCCACGAGTACGGGAACTAATAGAGCAATAGCCAACTAGCCCTGGATGCAGCTATGCTAAGGAGCAGCAGGCACCATGTATGGAAAGAAGCATTGTGGGTGCAGGACAGCGCCAAGGCATGAGCTGTGTGCTGTTTGCTGAATGAGGCTGTGTGCTGTGCAGAGCTACATTTGCCTGGTGCTTTATGGTCTTTAGTAAATTAAAGACAAAGAGATGACTCTAGTTTCCTTACACACAAACCTGTTTGTGTGTCTTTGGGACGGTTATATGAAGTCCAGGAGGACAGCCGCAAGCGTATCCCAAAGGACACACTAAGGTGGAGAGGCAGCAAATGCTGGGAAGAACAGAGCTTTGGCGGTTTGGGTAACAAAAGAAACTTCTTGGGACTTCAACATCCTGAAAGCACAAAAGTCCAGCTCATCTCCACGTTCTCTTCCCATAGAATTTGTTGTCCTGTCCCTCAGAGGGTTATGACTATAGGCAACTATTTGTGCAACCTCAGCCCTGAATAAATGGCTTTGTTGAGGAGGAGATGAAAGAGCCAATCTATCATTTGACCATCAGGGTAAATAGTTGAGTGCAGGGAGTGGAGAAGCCCAGACAGGTACTGCGGTGGAGAAGGATGCATCCTGCAGCCCAGGTTTCAAAGGATAGACTTACTTTAGGGCTCTCTGCTTAGGGACATTTTTTTCTGGAAAACTTTCACTTTTAAAGCAAAGTTATGTCAGTTACTTTTCAACTGCTTTGACAAAACACTGTGACCAAAGTAACATATTCAAAATGGGCTTAATTGGGCTTTAGTGTTGCAGAAGGTTAGAGCAAGGTGTCAGGAACAGCTGAGCTCATAGCCTCATCCTCAGTCTGGACTCGGAGAGGCGTGATGGGAATAGTTCAAGTCTTTTGAAACCTCAAAACCAACCCTAGTGACACAGCTCCAAACAGTTCCATCAACCGGCCACGTGTTTAAACATATGCCTATGAGGCCATTCTCATTCTTTCCTCCATAGCCTGCTTCATCCCCCTGGCGTCCAGAGAATGGAATAGTATGTATGCTCTTAGCAAGGCAGGAGGTATCTTGAGGGGAGGTTCTCAAGGCTAGCCTGAGCACTTAAGTGTATCTTTTTCTCCCAGCAGGAGAGAAATGGTGCCATTGGTAGATGCCTATAAGAACTGGAAATGGGGACTGCAGTGTCATTCCTGTGGCTAGGGTAGATACCCTTCCAGTACTAGTCAATGTCTCTGCCCTCCACACACTCAGAGGGTTGTGCACGACAGAGAGTGCTAGGTATTCATGAACATGAAGAAACCCTCCTTGGAACAAAGGCCTTGGGTCGTCTATATCGACTCTTACCTCCAGGTTTCAGCCCAGCTTGAGCTCTGTCCTGATTTCTTTCATTGAGGGCTACCATGTAGTGTGGAGGTGTGAACAAATCGACCCTTCCTCCCAACTTACTTTTGGTCTTGGTATCTCATTATAACAATAGTAACCCTGACTATGACAAAGGAATGCAGATCTCAGGGAAGCTTGCATTTGGTGGTTGGTGTCACTTCAACGCGATGTGGATAAGCTCTCCCTTGCCCTCTGTTTTGAGCTTCCTCAGTGTCTCTGTGTGCAAACTGCAAGGGTAATAAAGTCATAGTCATGTGCACAAGACCGTAGGCATGGTAGGCACATGATCTATGTGAGGGGCCTAGTGCTCGAAACGATGTTTCATGTGTGATCCTCGGACATAGTAAACAGGCCTGTGCTTTGCTCTGGATGAAGAAATATCTTGCTCTTCAATAGCCTTCCATCCTCTGAAGCCAGCTGCTAGCCCTTTGCCTCATTTTCTCCTCCTAATGAGGGAAAATCTAATGCCATCTCTGGGCTGGATATGGAGCTATCCTCTGATGTGTGGAGCGGGAGAGGCTGTGTGGGAGGCTCTTGCCATGCTGACCTTGGCTGATACTGCTGCTGGCATTGAACAAAGGTCCCGAGGCTTGGTGGGTTGCCACAGCTCTGGGAGATGCCCCCCTCCTCTGACTTCTTGGTGCTGTGTGGCAAGGTTGGGACTCCCCTCCTGGTCCTGCAGAGAAGACTCCGGTGTCTGACCCCAACTCTCCTCATGCTCAGCCAATCTCTCTCCAATTGTTTCATCAGCGCTGGGACTGTCAGCTCAGTCCTGACAAGTGACAAGTCTCAGGCTCATGCTGACTAGATAATCAAAGTCTTGTCAGGGCTGTCAATACCCTGCAGATGGAGAGGACAAAGGAAGGGTTTCTACAGAGCCCACTGCTGCACACAGAGCCCGTGGAAGCCTCTTACTCCAATCACCTGTTTTGTTCCTAAATGTCACTTGGGGCTGAACCCATGGGCTCAGCATCACAGACCCCCAAACGAACTAACATTAAACAGTGAAAATGCAAATTTTCTATTTTGCATGATATTACCTAGTCATTTTACACATAAAAGCATATGTATGTATATATATGTGTGTGTATATACATATACGTGTGTGTGTGTGTGTGTGTGTGTGTGTGTGTGTGTGTGTGTGTGTATACACACCATGTCAAAAGATTTTTTCTATTAAAATTATATTTTTAAAATATCTATCTGGCTGCGATGGGACATGCCTACAATCCTCTGCATTCAGGCTTCCAAGGTAGGAGAAATGAGAGTTTGAGGCTAGCCTGGTGTACACAGGGAGAGCCTCTCTCAAAACACAAAACAAATAAAAATCTGAATTGGAAAATTCCTCCACTGCATCTTTTAGCAATGCCAATGAAGAAGCCATTGACGGTGAGATGAGATCTAAGTAATCAGAGAAGCACAACTTTCCCCTGCCCACTTCTGGTGTCTCTTCCAGAGGATGCACGCCTGTGAGCAACCACCCTTCTATGAGTGTGGCAGCCAGTCATCTGTCTGCACTGGAGGCTCAACAGAGCCTGTCCCCACCTGCCCAATCTGTGAAGAAGAGCACTTGACACACTACTCAGAATCCAAGTCCCTGGGGAAGACAAGGATAGTGGTAAGAGCTGTTGTCTTCTCTTTTCTTCTTTGCACACCCCAGGCCAGCATCTACTCTTCACCCTCAAATCAAAGCCCAGCTGTCACCATGAAAGATCTCTTGTCCAGGGACTCTAAGGCAGTAAGCTATCTGCCTTCGTTACCCAGGAGACCTCTCTCCCTTCCTTCCTACCCCTCCTCTCTTTTTCCCCCTCTCCTTCCTCTCTTCCTGCAGGGGGCCATGTCTGTAAGCATGTATGCACAAGAGCATGTGAATGTGTGTGTGTGTGTGTGTGTGTGTGTGTGTAGTGGACATTGCTTAACAACAATAAGATGACTTGTAAGGGCTAGTCTGTCCCAGGAGAACTTCTAAATCTAGCTTGCCCCACTGAAGTTAGGTGATGTCTCTAAGGGATGAGCATTGTACCCAGAAGCAAACATCTTTTGCTCAGACAAACAATCTACCTTCTCTGCCACCTCAGCATCCTGTGACCTCACCTCTTCTCCTCAACTCTGGCTCTGCATAGATACCTTTTTGGTCCCACACTGTATCCAGGTCTGGCCTTTGAACTTACTGTTGTGACTTCTTTCCCCGACTCCCTCTGCAGTCTCTGAGGTGTCCCTGCCCTTCTCCAGCCAGGTTCCCACCAGCTCTGCTGACATATGGGCCTCCACTGGCCAGTGTCACCCTTGCTCCCTCCCTCGCCTCTTCAACCACACCGACTTGGATTTTCTTGATGATAATGACAATGCTCTTTTTCCTATTTTCTGCCTTGCTTCTTGTCCACCCTGCTTGACAGAGACAGACAAGTGCATGCCTGCAGGGAGCCTGGGTTTCTCCCTGGTGTTCTCTGTATTAGGGAAGTGTCTGGAGGATGGCAAATACTGGAGGCACTGGAGCAGAAGATACCAACCATCCCTGCTAATCACACAACTTGCATGGAGCTCCTTGCTCTTGCTGGAGGCCAGCAGTGTCTTACCTTTATAAGACGGGGTGGAGCTTGTCTCTCTGTCTCTGAGAACTTCAGTCATCTCTGTTGCAGCCTAGTGTTTAATCCTCTAAGACAGTGGACGTCTTCCATGCTCCTTGCTACATCTTCATTCAAAACCTCTAGGTAAGGAGCTTTCTGGGGAAGGACAGGTGCCTGTCACCACACAATGGCCATGGCGGACCGTGTACCGCATCCTGAGTAGTTGCCAATGTGAATAAAGCTAATGTCTGGTTCTTGTAGCACCCAATTCAGCAAAAAAGATAAGAACAGGATTATGAGAGGGCACAATGCAGGTACAGGGGTCACAGCAAGAATGGATAGTGTGCCTCAGCCTGGAGCTGATCCTGGGCTGGTTGGTTTTTTTTTCCCACTTGATGTAAGCCTAGACTTATCTGGGAAGAGAGAGAATCCCAACTGAGAAAATGCTTCTATCATATTGACCTATAGACAAGTCTCCATTAATGACTGGTATGTACTGGCACAGCTCACTGGGAGTGGTACCAACCCTGGGCTGGTGGGCCTGTGTTACACAAGAAAGCAAGCCAGTAAGCACCACTCCTCCATGGTTCCCCAACTTTGTTCTTGCCTTCAGCTTCCTGTTTTGAGCCCCTGCCCTGACTTCCCTCCTTGATGGACTGTGATCAGGATGTGTAAGCCTAAGAAACACCTTCTTCTCCAAGTTATTTATTTATTTTTTTAATCACAGCAACAGAATCAGACTAGGATAGATGAAATGAAAAGGAAGTAAAAAAAATGTTTCTCCCTGGTCCTGGTGATGATAACCAAGCAGGTACTTGCAAAGGTGGTGTCTGGTGACTGATAAAACATAAGGAAGCTGCTAGGGGAAAGGGCTTGGCTTGTCAGGTGTTAGTTCTCATACAATGTACTCTTTCTGACTCAGGCAGTGATGGATCCAAGGGCAGGTGAGGCTGAGCCTTCTGGTTCAACGTGTATTCAGCGACATCCTCACGAGGTTATCTCTGTAGGCCATTTGAAAAGCAACATCCTTACCAGGTTATCTCTGTGGGCCACTTCAGAAGCCTTTAGAAGACTCTAACCCTTCCCAGTTGCTTTGCCCTGTCCCAACAGGCTCTGTAATCCCAACACCAAAATAGACAGGTCTTCTAGAAGCCAGCTGCACCAGCAAGCACTCCGTCCAGCCCTGCTTTTATGATGCTATAGATGGTAGGAATTCTTACCGAACTGTATCTCCCCACTCCTTGGCTCCATCAACTCTCAGGCAGCCATATTTAGGAGGGAGTCGCGGGGACAGGGGGGCGTGCGTGTGTGTGCAAGCCAATATTCCCCTGTCTAATTTATATTTTACATTCCTGTAAAATCATGCTTAGGGTATTTTGGTAATCTCTGCTGAGATTAAGTATAATGCTGTACATTTAATTGATATAAGTGGTTTCAATTCTCTTTAATATGACAAATCTCCAGTGTGAAATATTCTTAGTTAATGATCAACATAAAATAGAGTTCATTTTTAATATGAGTACAAGATTTGAATTAATTTGTAGCTAGAGCAGGGGTTATTAAATTGTGTGTTCACACAAGTGCACAGTTGCACATGTGGCCATACATGTGGGGGACATGTGTGGTCATACAAGAGGATTGGCACATTCATATGTACTCTGTATAAAAATACAAGGGGTGTGTTTCTTCTGGGCTGCGTCAAGAGTCCCCACCCTTCCTCTGTCCTCTGTCTTGGAAAGGTATCTTTTAGCACCTCGTCTGTCAAGAGCTGCCCATGCCCTTTCTTTCTGCAGATTCTTAGTCTATGGTGCAAACGGGGTTGCCTGGTGTCCTGGGTTGCTGGGCCTGAGTCCAGGAGCAGAGTAGGTGACATATCAAAGCTGGACAGATGCTGTAAAAATTATGCCAAGGTCATCTGTTCCTCCCTACTTGGAGTCTGGCAGGCAGCAATTACTGGCTTGAAAATTAGCATATTGCTGTACATTATCAAAACCATATGATAGCTGACGTCATCTGGAGAGTTCCATGAGAGACTCAGTTTAAAGAAGTTCCTCCCAGTCCTGTCCAGGAGACGGCCTCCCAGTGCTGCCAATCAAAGCCAAGGCTCTTTGGTGCATCCCCTTGCTTCTGACATACACTGGCCTAGACAAAGGAGTATATTTCCCTAGGACATCTGAGGTAGCAAGAATTTGTGGGAAGCCGGGGCCTAGGTCTGTGTCAGTCACTTTCATCCATCTCAGGGAGGACACTGAAATCCAGCCACTGCCTCAACTACTTTGCAGCAGCAGCTGAGTAGCAGTCTTACAACTGTTAAAGAGAAAGTGGAGTAGGGGTGTGGGGTGGGGGCATGGAGTGGGAGCCCGGGGAGGGGATGTAGGGTGGAGGCCCCGGGGACGGGGTACAGGGTAGGGGGTGCAGGGTAGGTGGCACAGGGTGTGGGGTGCATTGGGGGTAAGTGCCAAAGAGAATTTGAATATTTTACAAACCATGTGTGGCCTGGAAGCAGTGCCACGCAGGAGCTATCTGTTCTGACTGGACTTTTGGTTCCCTTTGCAGCTGAGACACATGGCTAAGGCGCCTTCAAGCTCTTTGTGATTTGAACCATCTTAGAAAAGCAGTCCCTCTTATAGGATTTCAAGTTAGCAGTCGCCTCCTTAACAATGGTGGGATTCGAATTCCACTAACAAAGAAGACTTCCCCACCCCCTCCTGGAGACCAGGTTGGGGTACAGGAGACTGTGCACAGTCAAGTTCAATTTCTATTGGTTTATATGGCTGCAGAAAGAATCTTTAATCACATATACAATATTATTGGCAACGCTGTGCAATAAGAGGGCCGAATGCTTCGGTTTTTTTAGATTTCCTTTTATATATCAAAATTGCTTTTCTTTCAAATTAGTGCATCCTATACATTTTCTTAAAAGAAAATTACTTATAGCTTCACTTCCCCCACTACCCTTTTGTTGGCTCACCATTCTTTTTAAAATCACCAGCTCACTGGGGGCTGCAGCCTTTCAAATGCTTTGCATACGGAATGAAAAGCTTGGGTGTATTCTGCTGTAATTTTTAAGAATGGCATAATTTTAATTAGAAATGTATAGATGGATAAAAATAATGCAGCTTCACGTTACTAATTAGGTATTTTATTACTCTTGGATTTAAAGAAGAAGTGAGCTGGCTTCTAACAAGGCACTGGAGAGCCAGACAGGAGCATCTTCAAGGCTCCCCAAGAAAAACCAGGTGCTGCAGGACCCACCTGGTCCTGACTGAGGTAGACTGGGGCGCTCTCTGGTAGGAAAGATTGGAGTTGAGAGCGAGAAAAAAAACCCAAAACCAAAAAACAAAACAAAAGAAACAAAAAAAACGTTCCCAGCATGAAAAATGCCAAGACATCAGCCAAGAGCTGGGAAGTCTTTGAAATCTAGTATCAAACAGCAAATACAGCAAACACAGCCTTCCGTCTTAAGAGTCTCACCCCTCTACAAAGCAGGAACCCCAGTAATGCCAGCCAAATGGAAGCTTTGTGTTTTTTCTTCCTCCTTAGCATTTCCAGATAAATAAATCCATAGCAAACTGTGTGGCACCTGCTGCATATTTCAAAAGTTCATCTTTTGGGCTTTAAGCAGAGATGCCTGTGATATGGGATGGCTGCCTTTAGGAAGTCAATCATCCTCTGGCTTTTGTTTGGGTAAGATGGCTTCCTCCCATTTGCTACAGAGGTGCAAAGCCCTGGCTCTGTTCCAGGTCTCTGACAGGGCTCTCCCTGACCCAGGATGCCTGAGGTGAAGCCAGTGTAATGTGTTGTGGCTGTAGCATTTGAGGGGTGCTTTTGATCGCTGTACCCAAAGCTGTTTGCACAGGGTTTCCTCTGAGATGATGGTATGTTCTTTACTCTTGGCCTTTGGAGCCAGGGAACAACTCATGGCGAGCACAGTGGATTTGGATAAAGTACATCTATGTGCTTGAAACAGAGCACACTGTTCAGATAAAAGAGGAGCTGCTCTACTCCTTTAGCCTGTGGTCTGCAAGGTCTGAGCACGGTCTCACCTGTAAGGATAGAGACTGCTTCTTACTTGCCCAGTGTCATCCATATTATAGAGCTCAACGTTGAGTCTTCATAAGATACACTGATGAATGATGAGTCCAAGTATGTCTCATCTCCTTGCTACTAACCTAGGACTTCATTAATTCTCTGCACCTAAGATGAGACAGGCTAAAGGGATTATGGGGTTAATGGAGACACTTCCAATATGTGAAACTTCTGCAGAGTAGTGTCTTCCAAGAGAACAGAGCGGCTTCCCCCATTAGGGATGGTTTGAGGCCAGGAACCTCCAGGCTGTCACATCTAATTTTGCAGCCTACTAATCAGCACAGAACCCAGCAGCATCCTGAGTCTGAGAAGCTAGCATCTGTTCTCAGCCCTGCCTTTGGAGCAGGAACATTGCCAAAGGCTCTAGAGAACTGCTTAGCTGGGTATAAAAGTTGTTGTCAATAGGCCAAAGAAGTCCTGCTTGGGTTTGAATGAACTATTTCTTTAAGTGGGGCAGAAAAAAATTAATTGAATTACATCCCCCAAAATAATAGTAAGCTCCTAGATTCTTTGAGGAAATGTAAATGAGTTGTGTGTGGTTAGAAGTATAAGTAGATATCTATTGCTTTAGCTTCTACCACCTATAACAAAATGCATGACCCCAGATCCAGCTCAGGTGGTAGTTTTTTAAAGCTTTTTTTTTTTTTTTGAGACTATGCAAGGTAGATTAAACTTATTTCTAGGAACTTGGCACTTAACCTATATTGTCAATATTTTTAAAATTTATTTTATTAGTATAGATATTTTGCCTGCATGTATATCTGTGTACCATGTGTGTGCAGTGCCCATAGAGGACTGAAGAGGGAATCAGAAGCTTGTAATAGTTCTAGTTAGAGTTGTGAGTTGCCAAATGAAATTGAACTCTAATTCTCTAGAAGAACAGTCAGTATTCTTAACCACACTGATCCATCCCTACATCACTTCCTGGCACCATTTTAAATTCTCTTTATTTATTTCAATTTACCAGGAGCACATCACCCAGAGAATGTCAGATCTCCAGTGGTTTCTCCTGGTATGCAGATTTACCTGGGTTCAGTGCCACAGCCAGCAAGAGTCAACTAACTCTCTCATCATTTTCTCTAATTTTGGGTTGATGATTTTGTCAATGAGCTAACAAAAATGAGTATTTATTGAATTTATTGAATGGTTAGGTCAGGACCTCATGTAAAGAGCAGGGATTGGGAACCCACAGTGTAAGGAAGTGCTACTGGATCATATATGTCTTGGGCAAAACTATTTAACATGACAAAGAGCACAGGGATTTCTAAGGCCCCTAGACACAGCTACCTAGAGCACAAGGAAAAAAAACATCTGCAAGACTCTGAAGAAGGTGAAACAGGCATGGTTGGGAGAGGCTTCAGAAACAGGATTGGAAAGGCCGTTGGAATGTGGTAAGGTGGGATAGAGGAGGCACACTCTATTCCCAAGACCAGGAACTCTGTACTCTCCAACCTTTCAGTAATAATTCAAATTCACCTATGATGAGTATGTAGGGTCCTGTGATGCTGTCAGATTTCTTGTTCCTGTTAAATTAAATGGGTGTGGACATGTGGAGATGAGTTCCTATGCCTTGGAGATTCTAGTCAATGAGAAGGACTTGGAATGGATTTTCCTAGCCCACTTATTTTGGTCAGACAAGGTCATATCAGTGGTCTCCATGCTTTGAGTTCTGAAGACTACAAGACTAGGGAACAGCCCCATTCTCTGTCCCAGAGCTGACAAGGAGAAGGATTTGAGGGTGTCTGGCCTCCTGGTCCTTCCTAGTTTGAGTTGATGTAATGATGGCTGAGTATACTTGAAGACACACTGTGTGATAACTCCACAAGCTTCTTGCTCAACAAGAGGCTTTCAGATGTTGTTGCAAGAGATGGACTAGGGGTGAGTTATGCCTAGATTTGAGAGGGTTTCGGGCTGTCAATCAGTCTCTTTTATCATTTCAAAGCTTCTTGTTTCACAAAGTCCTATTTTTCTTACTACCACCCAGGCACATAGCGTATCTCTTGCATGCCTATGTTTTCACAAATATCTCCTGTTTCCATAAGCAATGGGAAGGTCAGCTTCTGCTTTCAGTCCTGCAGATGATCGAAAGTCAGGCCAAGAACATGCAAACTCACCTCCAGCTAAATAATCTCTGCATGGTGTCTCAGGGTTTCACTGCTGTGAACAGACACCATGACCAAGGCAACTCTTATAAGGACAACATTTAATTGGGGCTGGCTTACAGGTTCAGAGGTTCAGTCTATTATCATCAAGGCAGGAGCATGGCAATGTCCAGGCAGGCCTGGTGCAAGAGGAGCTGAGAGTTCTACATTTTCATTTGAAGGCTGCTAGCAGAAAATTAACTTCCAGGCAGCTAGGATGAGGGTCTTAAAGCCCACACCCATAGTGACACACCTACTCTAATAAGGTCACACCTTCCAATAGTGCCACTCCCTGGACTGAGCATATACAAACCATCACATGTGGGTACTTATGTGTGTGCCCCCTTTTGCATTTTTCCCTGGAGCTCTATGTGCTTGACTTTTCTATGTTCTCCATCTTGTCAATCTACCTGGTGATCAACAGATTTAAAGAGTGACCATCAAGGGACTTTAAAGTTGATGCTAGCACAGACCAGTTTATCTTTTACTGTTTATCCCCAAGAAGCAAAGCCAGAATCTCTCTAGAGCACACTATCTCCCTGTGAGTCTTCTGTTGCTGTATCTGGATTCTTTCACACTCTGCAAAGGACAGTTTGGGGAGATGGGTGTTGGGACCCTATAGATCACCGCCATGACTCCCGAGAACCCCATTCCTTTGTTCTCGGTGATGGCCATGCCACAAGCAGTACAATGTTTCTTACCCGTGCATTATTTTCTTTGCTGCCAGGTCCTGCTTCTTCTGTCAGTGTAGACTTCAATGTGTGGCTCTCAGTCATCTGTATCACCCTGATCTTTCCCTGAATCATGTTTGAATCTGACATTCTATATGAGTACTCAGCCCAATCCATGGGTAGCTTTATTCTTCCACCCTTGTAGTTTAGCAACAACTCCAGCTGCAGCATCTGCTTTCCCTAACCTAACTTGTTCCACCCTGTCTCCATCGTGATTGGACCTCCAATGTGTCTCTTCCCCTTTTCCCCTTTCTCTATTCTGTTTCTCCCTTCTGGTCCTCTTTCATCCTTTCCTCCAGACTCAGTTCCTGGGTTCATCACTGGATTGGTTTTAAATTTCTGGTCCTTTCTCCCATCTATTTGTAAAATGTTTGATTCCACAAGAAGACAAGGTGGAGTGTTTCTTGCTCTTATAAGCACAGCTGAGTGCTGCTATGACTTTTATTTTTAATTAGCAAAAAATGGACCAATGAAGGCTGTGTAACAAGTACTGCCTAGCTGGACTTCCAATTCTGCACACTACCCTAATATAGTAGAATAGTCAAGGTTAGTAGTTACCATCTCACAGAAGTCACTCTTGCTGAGGGATTGGTGGTTTGTTGAGTCCATGGCTGTGGGATGCCAGCCCAGCCCATCATTACTTCTCCTCTAAGGAGATTTTGCCAGTCTACAGCAAAGCCTTTTCCCTGCTCTCTGGCACAAATCCACAAAGTCCTGGATAAGGTTGATGTTGTTTGCTTTTAGACCCAAGCAAAAATATTTCAGATTATGAACTAGAATGAAAGAGAGACATAGCCACTTTATTGATCTGAATCATGTCTGACATTTCTCCAATGGGCGATTATCCCTCATTCTTTCCAGCTGGGCTGATGGAGAAAATGAAGTCTTCTTCCTATCTGAATTTATGTGTGGCCAAGTGGCTTTACTCATTAACACACCATGAATCCTCCCAGATCCCCTTGCCTAGTGCCATTTCACTCATGGAAATAGACACAGAGACAAAGTCTCCATCAGCCAGCATCCTCAGTGAGACCAGTAACAACATTGCTAATGACTGAGGAGTAAAACCAAGAAATATATTTCTGGTTTTTTTTCCCCCTTCATTGTTTTGATGGTTTATTCATTTTTCTTCTTGTGGTGGTTTGAATGAGGATGTTTCCCACGGACTCTGGGGTTTTAGTAGGGGGACTCCAGTGGGTGGTGCTGTTTGGAGAGGGTTAGGAGGCGTGGCCTTATTGGAGGAAGTGCGTCACTAGAGGAACTCCTGAGCCTTTAAAGACTTGAGCCATTTTGAGTTTGCTCTCTTTTTATGTGCTACATGTGACCCGTGACGTGAGCCCTCGGTGTCTTCTCTCAGCATACAGCACCTATGGCCTCCCACCTCCTCTCTACCAGTATAGACTTTAACCATCTGGAACCAGAAGCTTAAATAATCTGTTTCTTCTACTAGTTGCTTTAGTCATGGTGTTTTATCACAGCAATAGAAAAGTAACTGATAGAGTGCTATCGTATATAATTTAGCCTAAAGTGACAGAAGTAAACTCTTAGTGACTGTCATGGGGCCACCCCCTGCCAATCATTTCTCTTTCTGTTTCTGAAAGCATTAATACTGTCTGGTACCTACTCCTCCCTTGAGGTACTCTCATTTACATGGCTCGTACTGAACTGTTGGTCATTTCAGACTCTCTGTCCCTCTGTCACCCATGAAAACAGTGGCCTTTGGAAAAGGTATATGTGGATCAGATGAGAGAAGGAGTTTTATCATGTTACTAATAGCTATACCCAACCCTGATGGTGAGGTCCTGAGGTAACAGGTTCATTGGGGTCTTTCCTGGCTTCATTTATCTGTGAACTGACAGCAGTTAGTGGCTCAGGAAATGAACGGTGTTCTATCTGGAAGCTCTGTGCACACACCTCCTTCCCCAGCATTCCCGTGGAGTCCTTGTCAGCCACCCTCCCTGGGAAGCTGTTAGCCTAGGTAAACACTCCCTGTCTCCAGTGACTCATCCTCTCCACTTCAGGTTCAGTTCCTTTGCAAGGTAAATAACTATAAATATTAAAACATGTCAATAGTTTTATTAATAAATGACTTCTGCCTGTGTGGGGGACGGTGCACTCTGCGCCTTTGGTGGGCTTCCGGGCCATGCTTTCACACGTTCCGAATGGCTTGCCAATTATTAACGATTGCCCCCACAAGAGCATTTGCAAAACTCCCCTGATGGCACATGCATGTTGCTTTTACTCACGTCCACTTGGTGTGATTGTCATATTGTTTTCTTCAAACTTCACTCTCATCTTCTGAAAGGAATTGTCTTATCACGTTCTGCCGAGAAAACACGATCATGATTCTTAGGACTAGGTCAATTATCTAGATTGTGCATTCTGGAAGAAACAGAAAAAAAAAAAAAGACCTAACTCGAGCTTGATTTCATCCTATCTAGCTTTAAATCTCATTTCAGAATAAGGGCTCCAAGGAATAGAATTTAAATCCTAGAGATTGTGTTGTTTTCCTTTCCCAGGATTTCACGTGACAGATGAACCCCATACAATTAGGCCTGGTCTGTGTTGAGACAGGGAGTGTTTACCTAAGCTAGCAGCTTGCCAGGGACGGTGAGCAACATGGAGCACTGCATGGAGCACTACAGAGCAATCATCACAGAGATCTAACCCAAGCTGCCTTGGGACCATTCTGGGAGCCATGCTGAGAGCCTTCTCTGTGACCTACAGTCACATTTTTGGACAAAAGGAACTGAAAATATTTAGTGTGCAAAATAATGGGTTTAGTACGTGTGATGGCTATTCCTGGATGTCAACTTGAATGCATCTGGAATGAACTACAATCAGGAAACGGAGGGCACACCGATGATCCAGATCTTGAGGCTGGAAGCCACAGGCTTCTAACCCGGATCTTGACATAGAGATCTTGAGGAATAGTGTCCATGAGAAGCTTAGGCTCAGGCAAAAGAGTACACACCTTTAATCCCAGGAAATTGAGGCCAGCGGATCTCTGAGTTCAAGGCTAATGTGGAACAAAGCAAGTCCCAGATCCAGGTGTGGTGGCACATACCTTTCATCTGGGCCACACCTTCTGCTGTAGGCCTACTTAAGGACAATGGAAGAAGGAAGACTCATTCTTCTTTCCTGCTCGCACTTATTTGCCAGCACATCTGTTGGAACCTACTTCTACAGAAGCCCAGCTGAAACAGGTGGGACTGAGTAACTACTGGATTTTTGGACTTCTCATTTACAGCTGCCCACTGTTGCGTTAGTTGACTACAGACTGTAAGTCATTACAATAAATTCCCTTGATATAGAGAGACATTCCATAAGTTCTGTCACTCTAGAGAACCCTGACTAATGCAATAAGCATCATTACATTTACAAATATTATTATGTCTTGCTTATATTCACATGCCCACTCAGAGAGAGAGAGAGAGAGAGAGAGAGAGAGAGAGAGAGAGAGAGAGATTAAATTTTAGTTTAACTTATACAAGAATATAGCATTTGCTTCTCCTCCTGTCCTGTGGTGATCTGAATGAGCATAGCCTTCATAGACTCATGTATTTAAATACTTAGTCCCTAGTTGGTGGAAATGTTTGGGAAGGATTAGGAGGTGTGGCCTTGCTGGAGGAGGTATGTCACTGGGGGGCAGGCCTTGAGGTTTCAAAAGCTCATGCATGCCATTCTCAATAAGCTGTCTCTCTGCTTCCTGTTTGTGGATCAGATGTAAACTCTCAGCTACTACTCCAGCACCATGCCTGCCTACCTACCTGCAGCATTGCTCCCTGCCGTGATGGTCATAGAACCATAAACACCATGTTAAAGGTTGATTCTATCAGTTGTCTTGGTCAAAGTGTCTCATCTCAGCAATAGAAGTGTAAGCAAGACAGACCCCCTTCCTTTCCTCACTTAGTTCCCTGTTTATTTTTGCAGCCTACATATTTGGCATATATACACTGCATGCATATATACAATCCAGACTCTGCGTTTGAGCAGAAGCAAGTGATGTCTGTCCTCGTGAGTCTGGCTTTGCTTAGCAGGATGATCCCCAGTGTCATCCATTACAAATACAAAAACCAAATACAAAAATCACAAACAAGAGGAGAAGAAATACGGTATAAGTACAGACATCTTGCTTTCTGATTGTGTAAGTTTGGACAGAAATGGGCAGAGAAATTGAAGAAGCAGCAGGAGGGAATGAAGGATGGGGGAGTCTCCCTTCCTCTCTCTTTCCACCAGTTGCTTTCTCTGCCCTCACATTCTTCCTTCTTATTCTTTCTTCCAGTTAGGAGATAGCACATTCTGTGTGATGCTCATTGGTCAAGCCTTGATGTCTCCGTCCCCCTTTCTGTGTTTCAAATTGGGATGGGGAGATCCGCAGGCACATAGTGGTTGTTTTCTAACAAATCTCAAATGTTTGATTTTACCCATGAGGACTCATCTTGGGAGCCAGATGCTGGGCCTGCCAAAAACAAACAAACAAACAAACAAACAAACAAAAAACCATGCCAGCTCAGAGAGGAAGAGGAAGCACACAGCTGACCTTCCTCCTCAACTGATGTCCCAGAAAGAATCCTTTCATCATGCTGTCTCAAAAAATCTCCTTCAAACTGAGCATATGCCCTTCTACTTCCTGGGCATCTCTCTGTCCATCCTGCTGACTCCATTTTACAATATATGTTTTTTTTCTTAATAACCCAATGTTCGCTTCCTGCCAGCTGGTTGCTTGCTCTGCCTCTCGACCTCTGGTTGACTTTATTTAATCCTGTTTTCAATATTCTTGCAGAAAGTTTTTAGATTAAAGGTGAAGGCTGAGCCACACCACAACTAAAAACAGGTTTTCCAGCAAACAGCACAGTCTCTGGATTCATAGTGTTATCAAATATTCTGTAACGCATAGTAGGTGCCATATACATGTTTGCATGTTTAAGCAGTGATGCATACATGTCACCTGGGGTTATTTTTGAATAAGAAAACACGTTATGTGCCTTAGAAGAACTTGGGACATGTCAGTACATGTCAGCTGTCGCCAAAGACTCTCATGGGAAGGCAACAGCTCTGCCGTACATCTACTCCCAGATCTGCTTCCATTTAACTCATAAACTAAAGGCAACAGGACTAGAGGCTCTTTCTCTCTCTCTCTCTCTCTCTCTCTCTCTCTCTCTCTCTCTCTCTCTCTCTCTCTCTGTCCCTCCCTCCCTCCCTCCCTCATAAGATTTGATTATGCATGCTGACTACCACTGTGCGTCTCATCCCCAGTCTCCAGTTCAGCTTTCACTTTGAGACAGGGTTTCACTAAGTTTCTCTGACTGGCTTTGAACCCAAGGTTCAAACAGGTAGTGAACATTTGTGATCCTTGGCCTCCTGGGTAGATGGGATTATAGTAGTCTTGTGCCATGAGGCCCAGCTAGAAAAGTGTTTCTCCAGCAGACTCTGAGCTTTGCAGCATCAACAATGGGTGTTACCTCCGCAATGTTTCCTGTCTATTATAAAAAAGTGACCTTGCTGGCTGACACTCTGGCTTTAGGCACATACAACAGGGAGGTTGGACTACCTTCTGGAGTGATAATGGTGACTTCAGGTGCAGGCACATTAGAAATTGCCCTGTGCCAGCTCTGACCATGGTCTCCAGGCTCCAGAGACTAAAGCATAAATCGTCTTTAAACAATCAGGACCCTGTTTAGCTCCTGTTCCCATCTTTGAACAAATTTGTACATCCCATTCATTCTATGATCTTTCTATCTTTTTATTTATTTATTTATTTTTAAAAAGGGAGTCTTGATAGTTCTTCTGAAGGGAGCTGGGACACTCTGGCCATTCATCACAAAATAATGCAACATTCTGCCCATTTATTACAGTACACATTATGACTCCACTATTAACCATAAAAGGAACGTTCATTTCTCTAAAGTTTTCCTTTATCTTTACCAAACAGATACCCAATATGACTGAGAATTTAATGCCCTAAAGTTTAAGGCTGGTTTGTAAACACAGCCCCTGGTGGCGGCTATTGATCTTTCGCTATTTTAATGCATTTTTACTGACCGACATGTCCTGTTGTAAAGAATATTGCCTAAATTAGTTATCTGATTGGTTCTTTTGATTAATGATGGGTCTGTGCTTCATTACACATGACAACATGATCAGAATAATCACTGTGGCTCCACACGCCAGGCCTGGCTTTTTTTTTATATTCCTTCATTTTTAAAGTTCATTTATAAAATTATTTAATGTATACGTCCTAAGTTGTAATTTATTTACATGACACTTTTTTCGATGGGAACTGTTGTACTATGTCACAAATGGCTAAGAAAACAAGGTAAACCAGATGTACAGATCAATGTCTCTTGGCTCAAGGGGAAAAAAAACATAATCAAGATTCAGGAGCTGACCTTGTACCAAAGTCCAACTTGTCACACAACAAACATTGAGAGACCTAACAAATCAGCAGGCACGGCAGGGCAGTCTCTGGTGCAGTCTCTTCCCTCTGTCATCCTCCTCTGCCTGGAACTTCGAGCTTTTAGACTTTGACACTTCCTTCCCTCTCTACACAGTATAGACTAGGTATTTTATCTCTTGGTTATCCGATAGCCAATTAGCCTATGTTGATTCAGGCAGGCTCCTTGCTACCCCATACTAATTCTGCAGTCAGAAATTCTAAATCAGATGGGGGAGCAAATCTGATCTGGAAAACAATGGCTTGTAGCAATTCTGGGGAAACGAAAAGTCCCAATTTAGTCTACGAAGCTATTGGTGATACCATGCCTCAGGATGCTGGCTTTAATTAAGGGTTGACTTGATAGAACATTGACTGGATCGTCAATGGTATGCCATAGGCAAGTCTGCAATGCTTGGAGCCACTCAAAAAGATGGTGTGAAGGCAAATCTAGGCTGTTGACACCACTTGACAAGTGTGTAGGAGATTACAAGAAGTCTCTAGGTGTGTCTAAGCTGTGTTTGGAATGTGCGCCATTCCCTACAGGGTCATGTTTCAAGTACTTGCCCCTCTGTTGGAGCACTGCTCTGGGAGTCTGTGGGGGCTCCTGGACCTGGATTCCCAGATAGCATGAGCTACAACAAATTTTTCCTCCTTTAAGTTGGTTTAATCAGGTATTTTGTTCACCACAACATAAAGTAATTAGTATCCTCTTTCAGTGTTTTTCCAGTAAGAATTAAAAGGACTCTCAGCAAATGTGGGCGGTGCCATTCCGGAAACTGAGGACTTGGAACTTGGGAAAACCAAGAACTCAGGCATTGCCTTTCTCTGTTCCCTGGACACCACAATATGGGCTACCCTACCACAGTGGAATGGACTAGCAACTCTGGAGCCATGAATCAAAAGAAGCCCGCCCACCCTTTCGTCATTTATGCCAGGCATTTTGTCTGCAGAGTTGAATACAGCTACTGTGGATGGTCGTCTCCCATATCCCTGTTTCCCGCTCCTTGAGAACCCTCTAAGAGAGACTGAGGAGAAGCAGGGTTTCGGGTTTTTTTTTTTGTTTTTGTTTTTGTTTTTTTTTTTCACAATTCTGAATCCCTGTCAATTCCCAAATGTTTAGGGTTGAGGTCAGTGCAAGTTTCGGGGATCAAGTGAGAGGCCCTGAGAGTCCATAGCAAACCTCAACATCAGACTCTGTAACAGTTTTCACTGTGGGACTCTCTTGCTCGGAGACAGCCTGGCAATGTTTCTAGAGACCTCTCCCCAGGAGTGTACTACATGGTCAAAAGCCAGACAAGCCCAGACATGTTCTTACTCTTCCTCCAATATGGTTGCCCCTGTCTCCTCCGTTCTCGTCTGCTCTTCTGCTACCATCTCTCTTGAATTCTCTCCATTTCTTCTAGAAGAGGCCAACCACTCCACTCTGGTTCCCTTCTGTCCTCATGGCTTTCTCTAGTATCCAGCTGCTGGAATAAACAAGGCTACCTGTGGCCTGCGGGTTTCATATCAAGGAATGGCTCAAAATAATGAACTTCCAGTTCCGTGTCTAACCCTGGCAAGATATCTGAATGATGTCAGAACTGAATAAGCAGAACCTCTCTTCACCTCTCTCATCCTGGGCTACAGCCTGTTTACAGGACACTGACAGAGACTGACCAGCACACAAAGCAGCCTTTGGCCTGATCATTGTTGAGCAGAGTATGCCTGAAGCCTGCATGTTTGCACTGGATCAGAGAGGTTATGCACTGGAAAGACCCTTCCAGGGTGGTGGTCACGTTCCTTTCTCCAAACAGGCCTCTATTGTAGACTTCTTTGCCTTCTCAGGTCCTAAGGGATGAGTATTGAACGTCCCCCACTCCCCCAACAGGAAGCTCCTTTCTTATTTGGTGGCAACCAGTGCTTTTCCCCTCCTCATTTCCTCTGATCCTTGTCAGTTTCTGGCACGATCAAATGCTATCATGTTTCAGAACACAAACAGACCCGTAGCGCCCCTCCCAAGACATGCAAGCATTGACAGGTCCAGCCTCCTCTGTTCTGCCTAAACTTTAACCTGCAGATTCCTCCGCAAAAGCACTTTAAAAGAAAACAATCAGATTTATATGGTCCTTTCCGCCCGGACCCTCGACCCTCGGACTTAATTGATGTAAACAATGCCTTCTATGCTCTGCATAACGATTCGCTTACTCCTGATACCGAAGAGCCCCCCGTGGATGTCAGTTCACCCAGGACAGTCATTTGCACAGCTGAGACATGAGCTCCACGTTTGTGAGCAGCCTGCACGCCAGCACCTGGCTTTGGGAGACTTTCTGGAGGAGAAGATAAACAAGGGAGTGGGATCCTGTTGCATATGCAAGTTCCATGTTCACAGGAGTAAATGACACCTGGTTCGCCCCACATAATCAGTCGGAATATTCACCAAGTTTGTGTTGGAATCGGAAGCAGCTCATACCTTGAGGCTGCCAAGCACATTTTTTGCAGCTTTGCATTTGGACTAATGCGTGCCTCAGTCGCTTAGCATTTAGAGGCGTATTTTTTTTTTTTTTTGGACTGTAATAAAGTGTGATGAGTCCGCTAAAGGGGTTCTCATTAGAACTGGAGGGAGGGCCGGCCTGCAGAGCACCTGAGTGGTGGTAGCACCTACTCTTCCACCCTCTCCCCACTATTCTCTCCTCTTCTTTTCTTCCCTGCGAAGGGACTCAGAGCTGGGGTTTCTCATGGAGAAGCACACTGTTCTAAACCATTCTTACTAATTTATCATTGAATGATTTGCCTTCACTCTCAAAATCCTCCAAAATGATTTAGTCCCTCCATGTGATTTACTTGTATTTTAAAACTCCACACGATCCCATCGCGGCCACGGGGATGTAAATGTGTCTTCTCTCCCTCAGAACAAGCACAGCTAAAACAAATAAAATCAAAGATGCATATTCCTTTGCTCTGGCTCTGCAAGGCATACGTGATGGGAGGAAGGTAGCCGCCGCTCTGTTCTATTATTGACAACGGCAGAAGAAAAAAATTAGAAAACAAATCCCCCTTTAAATGAAATGAAGTCGAAAGGCCTCCCTCACTCAGAGGAAATACTAATTGGAACTACCTTGCTAATGCTGGCGAGTCACAGGAAGGAAACATTAAGTTATTATTTTTAATAATGTTTACAAGTACATCCAGCCATTTCCAGCTGGTGAAAGATGTCAGCCTTGGACAATCGTGGCAGACCTACTTTTCACCAAAGATGCCGCTCGTCGTCTCGCTGATAGCAATCATTAATTTTGTTTTTTAACCCAGTCCTCAAATGAAGACGGATGAGCTGGGGAGTTTTAAATGCAGCCTGGTTATGTTCAGAAAAAATGGCAGTGAAGGAACAGATCGTGCCATCTGAGCGGAGGCTGGTGACTGTTGGGAAAGAAAAGCAAACCAAGGAGTGAGCACTGGAGACAGCTCAGGGTAGTGCCGAGAGGGAGGGTGGCAAGTGAGGAGGCCCATGTGTGTGCCGAGAGGGAGGGGGGCAAGTGACGCGTCCCGCTTGGGGTCTGAGTCACTCCTAAAGGCTTTGGGGACTTGGTGATGTGGTAGTGGTTAATTGCTCCTGATGGTTTCAGGATCACCTTTGAATACTTGCTTCTTATGGATTTCTGCCTTGGGGTTGGAGATCAAAACATCCTGTGGGGATTTACATCACTTGATTACATCATATACCATTTCAAAGAGAAGAAGGAGGAGGAAGAGGAGGAGGAGGAGGAGGAGGAGGAGGAGGAGGAGGATGGTTTCTCACATATGTAATTTTACCAAAGCTATATTTTGGTCAAATACCAACTAACCTTTGCTTTATTGTTGGAGTCAAGGATTTTGATATGACCTCACTGGAAAACATCTCAGGAAGGTTTCCAGCTACCCTCATCTGGAGGCTGCGGAGAGCACATCTTACCTGCATGCAGAGAATCTCCAGATTAGGCGAGGGTATTGGCTAGTTTGGAGGAGGAGGAAGGAAGGGGCGGTCAGCAGAGTAACAAACAGCTGCACAGTCTGGGCTGCTCAAACTCTGCCTCGAGAAAAGCCAGGAGAACAGACAGGGGTGAAGGCTTCTGTCAACCTTAGCATGACTCTGAGAACCAAGCCAGGACCCCCATCCAGCAAAGAGGGAAAACAACTGAATCCTGGGGAGGAGAAGGAAAGCTAAAGAGACTTGAACTTGCTGTGCCCTGTCCTCTCCTCGGATCTTCTAAGCACCAACCTCACAGACAGAGCAGGTGTGGAAAACACAAGGTTCACTAAAGCTCCCCACTCCTGAGAAGGATCGATATTTTCCTTGTTGGGTGAATTTTTTTCCAAAGCCCTGTTTATAAGGTTTTGAGTAGAAGCTCCCTCAGTGGGAATGGTTTGTCCTTGGTCATTGTGGAAGGCAACACTAGGTAACTGGTGAATAATGCAGTGGTCTGAGGTAGCCATACGAGTGGGAAGCTAAAGAGCTACAGAGAAACATAAAATAACAACATGGGCACTTGGAAGGTAAAGGCAGGGGGGTTCTTTTGGTTTCGTCATGAGCTCAAGACTAGCTAAGACTATATGAGTAGTCTGTGTAGTATTGTGTCTCAAACAAACACACAAAAAGGAAGGAAGGAAGGAAAGAAAGAAAGAAAGAAAGAAAGAAAGAAAGAAAGAAAGAAAGAAAGAAAGAATGAATTTGTGAAAGTGAAGCCAGTGGAAGCCATTGTTCTTAGATCACAGTATAGGGCATGTTCAGGGTGATATGTTTGTAGACTGAGTATGAGTGTATGCATGCATGCCTTTAATCCCAGCATTCCAGAGGCAGAGGCCAATGGATGTCTGACTTCAAAGTCAGCCTAATCTAAATAGCAATTCCAGGCAAGCTGGGGCTATGCAGTGAGACCTTGGCACTCTGGGGCTATGCAGTGAGACCTTGTCTCAAAAACCCAAAGTAATAAAATAAAATAAAATAAAATAAAAAAACAACCCCAAACCAGCATTTCTTAATGAGCATATAGATGACCTGCTACAGTGTTCAAAAATCTCTTAACGTTCTACAGAACGTCCCAGAACAGGGACGTCGAATAAGAAAAGGGGCTGTAAGATGGAACAACAGTCAAGAACTCTTCTCTTCCAGAGGACCCGGAGTGTTTCCTCTGAAGCCTCATGGTGGATCACAGCCACCTGACACTCTAGTTCCAGGCGATCCAATGTCCTCTTCTGACCTCTGGGGGCATCTTCAGGAATGTGCTATTACTGTATATATCACGTAGAGGCAAACATACATACAAGCAAAATAAAGTTGAAATAAGAGAAAAATAACCAGAAGATATCCAGTTAAAAAGAAAAAGAATGTCCCTTGAGTTAAAATTTCCTAAAACTTTTCTTGTATTAAAAATTTGTTAGAATGAATAAATTCAGTATAGGCCTTTAAGGTTCATGTACGAAACCTTTCTGTATTTCCACACATTTTTATACTGAACTAAGAAAAAGTAAAACCAGTAACCTTTGTGTAGAATAGAAATAAAAGCTACTCTGAGTTCTTAGGATAATTTAGTAAACATCTGGGAGGCTTTAATGAAAACTATAAAACACGCTTGAAAAAGAATCAAGGCCAATTCAAATACATGGAAGATGATCATGGGTAGATATGACACCAGATTGGGCTATACTTCTCTTATAGAACTATGGCTTACTGTAGCATCTATTCAAATTCCAAATTGCCTTTCGCTGACATTTTAAGCTGACCGTATAATTCATATGTAAATGGAAGCAACCAGCACAAAGAGATGACCCTTGAAAGAGAAGAATCAAGTTGGACTCTTCATATGCCACACTGCAGAAATTCACTAAATGCTCTAGTAGTCAATACAGTGTGGGAGGGGCAGAAAACACATGTACATGTGGTGGGGGGGGTCAAAAGAAATAGACACCTATTTATGATTTATAATCCACTCATTGTCAACAAAATTGCCAAAAGGAGTCAAGAAAGAGAGTGGTGATTTCATCAGACTGAGCTGACGGCTTATCCACAGGCAGATAAATATCTTGGCTCTACCCCGTACTATATACAAGATATAGTTCCAAAAAGATGGTAGTCATGATGTTAGAGTTATAATGAATAAGGAAGCATGCTGGATTAACTAAGGGTTAACAAGTGACAGTGGAAACAACAGGTATATCGGACTTTATCCACATTACCTTCAAAAGACACCATAATGAAATGAAAATATGGGGCTGGAGGGATAATTCAGTGGTTACGAACACTTGCTGTTCTTACAGAGACCCAGATTCTCTTCTTAGTACCCACATCAGGCAGCTCACACAAACACACAAACACACATACACACACAGGCACACACACACAAACACACACACACACACACATGCACACACACATTCACATATGAAAACAGAGATCATGCAACAACTTGTGTGCAACAGATTTTTAATTATAGCTTAGATACAAAAATAACCAAATATAAAGTAATAAAAAGATAAACCAAATGCAGTATAGCTACATAATGAAAGTACAAAAAATAATAATAAACCCAGCAAACAAAATAAGCATATAAAATCCAAAGATGTAACTCTGATTGACATTATACTAATTAAAAGGAAGATAATACAAAAAGACTCGATTTGTATAATTTAATTTATATGAAATGCCCATAACTGACAGCCATAAGGCCAGGAAGAGGATTCCAGCTTGGGAGGCTGTACTAAGAGGGTAAGGCGTGAGAGCTAACAGGTAGATAAGTCATCGGTGGGCTGATAGAGTTGTTCCGATTAGGGATAATGAAGGACCAAAGTCCACTTAAACACACACCTAAAAAGGCGAAATTTTAAAGTGCATGAGTTATAAATCAATAAAGCATTTATAAAATACCCTGGCTCTGAAGAAGGAAAGATTATCCTCAAATGATTCGCTTTTTATATCATCATCTGCTTTGGAGAAAGTTGAAAAACCTCCAGACATAGTAGCGTTGGCATATCCACAAAAGTAAAGAAATCCCAAAATTTTCAAGGATTGGAGAAAAGTAAACACTTCTACATTGTTAGTGGGGATGCGAATCAGTGCAGCTGCTATGGAAATCAGTATGGAACTTACTCAGAAAAAAAAAAAATATATATATATATATCCATAACAATGGGAAGATGTGACACCAGGTGACCAGAGCAGGAAGCTGAGAGGTCACAGACTCAAGGGGGTGAGGCTGTAAATTCTCAGTACTTAGACCCAGAGATGTCATTCCTCCAGCAAAGCCCCACCCCCTAATGGCTCCACCTCTTTTCCAACCAACACCACCAACTGGGGACCAAGTTCAAATATATGAGCCTCTGGGGCACATTTCTCACATTTTTTCATTCACACTACTGTAATGGCCGAAGGATTATGCCACCAAACAGTAGCACTGTTTCATGCTTTCCATGACACTTTTACCATAGCCAAGCAATGGGCTTAGTCTAGATGTTCATCAACAGATAAATGGATCTCTATCATCTCCATCTCTATCTCTATCTCTATCTCTATCTCTATCTCTATCTCTATCTCTATCTCTCTATACTATTATATTATTAACTTGATAGGACCTGAAATTACCTTGAAGTCAAGTCCTCCAGCACACTTGTGAGGGATTATTTAGTTTAGGTAATGAAACCTAGGCTTCTCCATGAGAGATTATCTTGATTAAATTAACTGAGGTGGGAAGAGTCAGCCCAATGGACAGTAGCCCTATTCCCTGGATTTGAGTCCTGAATTAGATAACAAGGGGAATCAAATTTGCAAGAACATTCACCCAACTCTGCTTCCTGACTGTGCATTCAGTGTGACAGGTTGCTTCAATTCCCTGCTGCCTTGATTTCCCCACCATGACAGACTGTACTCTGGATCTGTGGGCTCAGATAAACCCATTTTTTCTTCAGCTATTTATATCAAGTTATTTTATTACAGCCAAAGGAAGAGTAACACACACATACACACAGAGACATACACATATACATACACTCATACCCACTACTACATCAGTATCTTTCAGACATAAAGAAGAATGAAATTATGTCATTTACAGAAATATGAGTAGAAGGAAGAAGCACATAAGCCAACATGAAAGAAGGAACAGAACAAACCACACTCAGAAAGACAAGCACACTTTCTTTAGGTGTGGAAACTAAAAGAAAAGATGGTCTAAAAGTAGAAGAAAGACTATTAGGGGACAGGAAAAATGGCAGGGGAGGGAAAAGGAGAGAGGGGGGAGTTACAGAGGAGCATGGGCATAATCCACACAAGATGTTTGCATGCATGAAAAAAATCACAGTGAATTACTTGTGCAATTAATAGATATTGGTAAACTAAAAAGTAGAAAACTCTGTCTTTGTTAGCCTCATAAGATAGTAGTTCTAGCTCAGCAAATTCTCTATCCCCTGAGCCTGCCACAAGGCCTGGGAAAGATGAGATCACAACAAATAACAGGTCAATCTCTTGGCTAACCAGCAAATGAATAGATGCCTCAAAAGCCAATTTTTTTATTGGTGGCAGTGATGGTGATGGTGATGATGATGGTGGTGGTGGTGGTGGTGGTGATCATGGTGGTGGGTATTATTTCAGGATAGGCTGGCAAAATTAGCTTGAAGGAACTCTCCAAAGATAAATTCAAGAAATCACTTCTGCAATGGATAAATTGCTGGAATCAGTGTGCAGCTTCCCAAGGGGTCCACTTGTGAAGTTCAGCTGTTTCATGGTTGCCTGTGTAGGTTTTTAAGTGCTTGTTAATACTTTCCCAGCTGATATGTAGGACTTGGCAAAGCAGGTGAGTACACAAAGCAATTTTAAAGCTGTTCCCAAGTGGTACCTCTTCTGGAGATTTATGCACGTGTCTTCCTTCCCTTAACATTTGCCTATGTATTTTGGAGGAGAAAGCTCATCTGAGGACCATGGTTAGTCTTTCTGCATCACTCACCTAATTTCCCTCTTGAAGGCTGGTGTGTAGTGGTTTCCTCCCAGTTTATGCATTTCATCCTGTAGAGGATCTGGTTAAGATGCTGGTTATTCTAAAAAGAGGTAAAACATCTCATTCTTCCTGGAGCTTGTTAAGCTAAGACCCAGGGTGTTCTAAAGGGCAACTAATTAAAAGGAATGAAATAAACAACTCAAAAGTTTCAGGAAGTCCCCGAAACTGACCAGTCTCACCAGGCCGATCTCTTCCCAGGCTTTTATGAGCAATGAGGACTGCTAAGAGACAGTTTGAGACAGCTGAGCTGCCTGGAAAAGGTTCAGACCAGCTGAGAAGACATAGTCTCAGACCTGTTGAGATGCCTTCAGGATGTGTATTGATTCCAGGTCTTCAGGGTTCATGAGCTGTCACCCACGTTGAGCTGAGCTTTGGTAACACAGCTACTTTCAAGACATTTCTGCTCCATTTACCCACTGTCTTAGGGTTTCTATTTCTATGATCCAACACCATGACCAAAAACGACTTGGAGAGCAGAGCATATATTTTGCTTCCACTTCCACATTATAGCCCAATCATGGAGGGAAGTCAGAGCAGGAACTCAAGTAGAGGCCACAAAGGGATACTGCTTCCTGGCTTGCTCCCCATGGCTTGCTCAGCTGGGCTTTCTTATAGAACTCGAAACCACCTGTCCAGGAGGTGCACTGCCACAGTGAGATAAACCTTCCCCATATCAACTGCCAATCAAGAAAATGCACCACAGGCGTCCCCATAGGCCTATCTAGTGGGGGCATCTTCTCAGTTGAGGTTTCATCTTGTAGAGTGTCTCCAGCTTGTGTCAAGTTGTCATAAAAGCTAGTCAGCACACCCAAACTCCTGTAAATAACCTCAACAAAAGTCACTGGTCACCAAGTTGGACTTGGGTCTGATGCTGGTTCCCTTCCTGGGGTCAGTTAATGTTTGTTCCTGTCTCCCCAGAAATGGTGTCACATGACAGTTCCCAGGGAGAAGACCTCTGTGACTGACAGATTTCTAATGTGCCTTTCTCCTTTTCCCTCCACTGTTTCAGAAATAGTGAAGAGGATACTGCAGCAGCTGCTTCTCTTTCCACAAAGAGCCCTTTTCCGCAGACACCTCACTTCAGAGTCGTGCCCCATTCCCCCCTTGCCTTCTACCACATTGTCTTTCTTCTAGAAAAGAAGCAGTTGATGAGAGAAATCAGTATCTGTGCCTGGCTGGAGGGAGGAAGCTTGTCAAGATATGCAGAGAGTTTTTACAGGAACACAGGTAATGGTTTGTATATGCTCTGCCCAGGGAGTGGTACTATTTGGAGGTGTGGCCTTGTTAAAGTAGGTGTGTCACTGTAAGTGTTGGCTTTAATACCCTAGTCTTAGCTGCCTGGAAGTCAGTATTCTGCTAGGAGCCTTCAGATGAAGATGTAGAACTCTCAGCTTCTCCTGCACCATGCCAGCCTGGATGCTGCCATACTCCTGCTTTGATGATACTGGACTGAACCTCTGAACCTGTAAGCCAGCTCCAATTAAATGTTGTCCTTATAAGAGTTGCCTTGGTCATGGTGTCTGTTCACAGCAGTAAAGCCCTAACTAAGACAGTGGGGTAGCTGGGAAAGAATGGTCTAAATGGGAAAGGAGAGAAACTCTGCCCATTAATGTTTGGTGGATATGATTTAATATTGTTTGACACTGTCTTTGGGGGTTTCTTTACATTTGCAGTGATGGGAACAGAACCAGAATGGGGGAAGTTACTGGAGAGAAGGACTACAAAGGTTAAACAGGTTGAGTTGTCTGGCGGCTTCAAGAACAGGTGAGAAATATGGCCCCAGAGGGCAGTAAATAGAGCCTTTTAGCAGGTTTATTGTTTTCTGTGGTTTTTGTTTAGGAAGACTTCCATTATATATCACCTTGAGTTTGGGTTTTTTTGTTGTTGTTGTTTTCTTTTTTTTTCTTTTTTTTTTTTTTTTTTTTTTTTTTTTTTTTTTGCATAGCAGATTTATTCAACAGGTTTATTCTTTTACCAGGTCTCATAGTATTTTAGAACTTGTTATGTGGGGTCTTATTTATCAAGAGACTTTATGACTTGATCAGTTATGAATTTTAAAATGTTTTACTAATACCATAAGATATGTTATGATTTATAGGCCTTGTGTTGATTTCATTAGGAGTTTTCTTTGGGAACTAAGACTCACTGCAGGCTTGTTGGTAATGAACAAACGTGGTCCCTGTGGGATCCCTTTGAGGGGTATGGACTTTTTTTTTCTTTATTCATCTTATTCTGGCCCAGGATACAAGGGTGATTTCCATGAGCCTGGTTATCAGTGGGTCTAAATGTCAGAATAACATGCCACACTTCTCTTTCTCCTCAATGTGGCTAATTTTACCTACTGGTACAATCACAGACACTTATTTCCATTGCTAGGGATCAAAGGCAGTGTATCACAAATGATAGATAGGCAAGTACCCTATAGTTGAGCTACACCCCAGCCTTGGTGAAGATTAATTCAGGTGTTTCATCTTCTAGACATAGTTGAACCCCCATCCTGGTCACCAGCAGCCTGTCGGCATCTGCAGCCTGCCCCACTCCAGTGTCCACGACGATTTATTGAAAGCATTTGCCACAATCATCTCTTCCTGACTTTCCACAATAAGTCACTGGACTTATACTTCATTCATTATAATTTCCCTGGGAAATACGCACTCCTCACAATCCCCTGAGCAGACAGGTGAACTGCATTCCACCAGAGTGCTGCCTGGTCTAGTCGCTGGCTTAAAGCTTGTTGACAGTGGTTCAGCATTCTAGTGGGAGAGAGCCTAGCCTTGAAATGATTCCAAATGGGACACCTGTATTCTTGTCTTTCCCTGGGCAGGGGGAGAAACCTGTGGTTTCTGGAGGTAAGCTTGGAAGTCAGTTCTCTCTGGTCCTGATTTGGTAAAGGACCGTCCATTCATTGAGATTTTTGATTCTTTGACTTGGAATGTTATGGTTTGAATATGAACTATCCTGGATGGGCTCACATTTTGAATACTGGATCCTAGCAAGTGTAACTCTTTTTTGGGGGGGTGAGTGATAGTAATTATAGGAGGTGGCGTTAGCTGGAGGAAGGAGGTCACTAGGGGGAGCGCCTCAGGTGTTATACCTGGTACTTGGGCCCTTATCTCTTGTCACCTGAGCAGCCTTTGCCACACGGACTACCACTGTGAAGTTCTGTCTTGCCACAGGACCATAATTAGCAGATCTAAGACTGTGAACTGGTATCTCTGTAACCATAAGTTAAAATAAAGTCACTCTTCCTTACATTGCTTTTGTCTGGTGTTTTGTTACAGAGATGAAAAGTCTAACTAGTAACAGTAGCCAATAAATAGGCAAAATGTGTTGAGCTGGCTTGGCTTCAAGGGTCCTGTACTGTATCCCAGACGGATGCTTTGGGCTACCTACTCCAGGACCATCCTTTCTACTGGGGTCCACTCTGGCCACTCCATTCTTCTGTTTGACTTTATTTATTTATTTATTTATTTATTTATTTATTTATTTATTTATTTATGTTTAAGCAAGGAACTTGAGGGGAATCCAACTCTAATTAATTGTGTGATGGGGCATATGGCTTTCTTGGGCTCATCCTTTCTTAGTGCTCTTGTCTCTGCTGTCCCCTCCTGTCTTTTGAGTCCCACAGTGAAGGCTGTGGTCCAGTCCACCCACAGCTTCACCAGGTTAGCGAAGAAGCATGCCAAGGAACTGCAAAGCTCTGTCTCCACATGTGATAGTCCTGTTCTGCAGTCCTTCTAACATTTCCCTCACAACGACTCTTGCACATTCTTGACAATTTTTTTTGCCTACATGAATATGCAAATTTCATCATATCAATTATCCTGTTTAAATTCATTAGTAGTTTCCTATTTCTGTAAGTAGGAAATTAAAAAGCGTTTTACCTGACCAGGTAGGTTCTGTAAGGTCTAGCCTAGGTACTTATATTATTACAAGGTCTTCTCTCCTGCTCCTGCCTGATTTCTGTCTCTCCTAACATTCTCTCTTCTAACTCTTCATCTTGTAGTCTCTCCTGAACTCTACACAACTGTCTTTTCTCAAGCAAATCCTCCTGTGTCCCCAAGACTGGGTACTACGGCCAGATATTGATAATAAACCTATAGCTTCTCTTCAGAGTTGTTTCTGAATGTTCTATTCAAACAGTTGCCACTGCATGCATGTTTCCTCCATATTAAAGTGAGTTCGGGTTACATGATGAATGGGCCATGTTTAATTCACATCAGTGTTGTCTTAGTGGTACCAGGCAAGCATTTCTCAATAATTGAATGAGTGCATGGTCTTCCTGCTTATGTTTCAGGATCCATCTATGCTTGGGTTGTGTCCTGACATTTTCATTTCTATGCACAGCATCTTCTCTAGGCCATCGGACTGAGGTATCCATGACTTTGGTCTCATAAGTACTACCCTAGAAAGCTTCAAGTTGTAGAGATACAGAGTGAGACAGAGAGAAAGAGAGGAGGAAAGGGGAAGGAGGAGAAGAGAAGGAGGAAAGGGGGAGACCTGAGCATGTTCACTTAAGGAGCTCTTGCTTTCTTTTGGCATTTATTTGCTCTACAGAGCCCTGTGTGGTAGGAATGTGAAAGCCACCTTGTGTGGTCCAATCAACGGTGATTCCTCACCTCTGTCCACAGTGTGCTTGGGCGTGAAGTTATCCTAACATGATTTCTAAGAGAGTGAATTTTTTCCCTCTATAGAGCAAAACTCAAAAGTGTCTAAACTAATGCTTCTCAGACTGTGATCTGCAAAATTCTGGGATTTCTAGAGACCCTTATGAGAAATTCTTGATGTCAACTCCTTTGCTTTTGTGTGTATGTGTGTGACAAAACCCAACGACGATTAACGTTTCTGAAACCTCAGCATCCATCAAGGCAGTGACACCAAGAAAGACTAAAAAGCTTGTAATTCTTCGTCACGACTTTCACAGCTAAAATTCTATGATCACTTTGATAAATTGGCAGCATTTGTGACTTTTTACATTTTTTCAACTCTTGATGCGAGCTTTTTGTATTTTTTTAAAAATATATATAAAAGAAAGTAGGTGCAGATTGTTTCTGATGCTTGGCAACATATAGTGGACATTTCAAGGAAAAGGTAATGGGTAACAAAAATGATTCAAACTATAAAATAGAAGCCATTGGTCTTCACAATGGAGAATCACGTTTGCCTCATTGGTGGGTTATCTATTCATTTAAATTTTATCTGTTTATTTTTATGTATGTTGGTATTTGTGGACCATATGCATGTGTGGTGCCCACAGAAGTCAGACAAGGGTTTCAGAGTCCATAGAACTGGAGTGTTACAGGCAGCTGTGAACTACCATGTAGGGAAGTTCTAGAAACTGAACTCAGGTTCTCTGGAAGAGCAGCCAGTACTGTTAACCGCTGAGCTGTCTCTCCAGCCTTTATTGTTTTCTTCTAATTAAAAAAAATCCTTATTACAAATAACCTTTCAAATAAAATAACATGCAGCCAAATTTAACCAGACCCAAACTCTTTCCAACTCAATGAACTTCTAGACAGTTAGTGTTAATGTTCAAAATGAAGCTATGAGGCTTCGTATTAAAATTTACACTTTCAGTATCGCGTACTTTTATGCACTTACCTACCACCAAACTCCAAAATACCCATGGCAGAGTTAGAACTGGAATAACAATGAACTTGTTATCCTCCTTCATGTCTCTTGTCCTTTCAGTCTTTCCACATGTAGATAGGTGTTCATGGTAGACATTTTTCAAAACAAAAAACAAACAACAACAAAACTTAACAAAACAAAACAAAACAAAAAACCCCAAACCAAAACAGAAAAAAAGAAAAGAAAGCCAAAAGACAAAACCAATAGAAAACAACTAATGCTTATCACCAATGATGAAATTTAAGCTTTGGGGGAAAATTATATTTGTAGGAATAGTTATATTTGACCCCCAAGTTTACCATTACCCCCATATTTCAATACTATTCTGTTAGGGTCAGTAACAGTGTCCGGAAGGACAGTGTTCAGCACCGGAGAACAAGATGTCTTTAATCCCGGAAGAGCCAGATGATTCAATGAACCAATACTTTCTGAAGGATGGAAGCATTAAGCCTGCTCAGGGAACGAGAAGCTGAAAGAGTAAGAAAGATCAATGGATGGTGATTTAAGGCAAGACAAATGTTCCCTTGATGGGTTTTCAGATGCTACACTGTGCCTAATATTTAAACAGTTCTGACTTGGTATGTTTCAGTGTAGTATCAAAAGAGAATATTCTTAATCCTCTAAAGGAGTTATTAAAGTATCTCCTCATATCCTATCTATGGCATGAAGTCACATATTTTGGTCTATTCCAACCAAGCGACACATCGCAATAGACTGAAAACAAAAGAAGATAATAAAAATCACCTCTCTTGAACTGGGCGTGGTCCTGTAAGGCTGTTGTTTCAGCCTTCAGTAGATAGAGGTTGGAGGTAGAGAGGGTTCGGAGACATTTGCTGCTACACAGCGAGTTCTAAGCCAGCCTGGGTTACATGAGACCTTGTCTGAAAACAAAAGCAAACAAAACAACAAAAACCAAACATATACCAGCTGCCTGTAGTGGATCAGACGGTAAAGAGCAACAGGAATATGATAAAGAGCAGATACCATGTTAGTTTTCATACTTGAAAATAAAATTATTTTTCACAACTGTACGCTTGTCTTTACTGGCTTGATTCATTTCGGACTAATGAATGCATGATTTTAAAATTCTTAATTTTAGTTTCTACTTAAAATTGATGGTTAGAGTTGTCAATTTGATAGAATCTAAAATCTCCTAGGAGACAAGCCTCCAGGGATACCATGAGGGTTCCTTAGTGTAGGTTAGCTTCTGGACATGCCTATGAGAGATTCTCTTAATTAAGTCAACTGAGCTACCCTCGCAGAGGGCGAAACCATTCCCTAGGCTTGGTTCCTACATTTCTTACAAAGATGGACTCTATCAGAGTACAAGTATCCATTGGTCTCTTCTCCCTGACTAGGGAGAAAGTGCAGCAGTTGCTTCGGATTTCTACCGTCTTGTCTTTCCTGCCATAATGGAATGTACCCTTGAACTCTGAGCCTATACAATTCCTTCCTTTCTCAAGTTGTTTTTGTCAGGGTTGTTTGTCATGGCATAAGACAAGTCTATAGGATAGAGGGTAAATACAGGTGAATACAATATGCAAAATAAGAGGTAGAAGATACTGAATCAGAACCAATTCACGGTCATATCTCTCTGACTGGTGATTGACTTAGCTGCAGGGTGGTTATGGACTGAGGAAGGATGAATCTAGAAAATTATTTTAAAGTCACTCAAAAGAAGGCCTAAGCACTTTTCCTTGGGCGACTGTTGGTAGACTGGCAGGCGACATTAGGAAATGTGCCCACAAACAGAAGCAAGGAAGGTAATGACCAACTTTATTTCAGGTCTCACAGACATCATTGCACTGTAGGACGAACTATCTCTGGGGCTATCTTTCCATAGAGATTCTGTTTCTGAACATGATGAGGTTGTTTCTTTGCCTGAGTGGGACTTCCCTTCACTGACAGTGGACAGTATTCCCAGGTAGGAATTTGTCTCCAAGCTTCAAGCTTACAAAGCGAGTCACTGATCGGAGGCAGTGTCTCCCCCCCCCCCCCGTTTTGACTTCTTTTAGTACAGAGCTCAGATTCATACCAGCCTCAAAGATCATTAGCAGGAGATGCCCACCTCAAGGTTTTATGCACGTAGTTCATATCTGGGTGGATGATTTCTCCTCCTCGTAGCCCTCCCTACCATCCAAAGCAGCGTAAAATAAATAGCCATATAAAAGAGGTGAATGTTGCAGACAACAAAAAAACAGCCAAGACTGCGAGGCACTTCCCCCAAAGACTCATTCCAGTCTATTAGTTGCATAATGCATGTTTTAAAAAAGAACCCGTTGTAAATACATATTTGTTTAGATGGACTGCACTACAACGGGAGAATCTCCTGGGGAGACAGTCTGTATTTTACAACCTGACCAAAAAAAAAAAAAAAAAACCTGGGAAAGGTAAAATAGAGATGAGCAGAGAGGTATCAGAACCTTCTACAATAAAGCCAAAAGAAGGCTCACCTCTCTGCACCCCTGGTGACCTCATGACCTCCGAGGAGGTTCTGGCAGCCTCCTGTCTCCTTGATGCCTAGAAGCCACTCAGGCTTCATGTGGAATCTAAGGAGAGATAAGAAGAATGGTCTTCAGGTACACGGGGCTCCGGATCTTGTCCTTGACCACCTATCGGAGCTGGCTAGTACTACAGGTGAATCTGGAGGTTTTACCTGTGAGACCATGAGCATGAAGCATGCACCCCAAAATTGTGCTTCCAAAGTATTCCATCAAACTCAGTCACTCAGGATCTGCTGCTTTGGGGTCAGAACAAAAAATTTCTTCCTCTAGTGCTCACTATCATAAATTAAAATACATCCCTACTCTGTTAACCAATGCCCAGAGAGACAGCATCAGCTTCATCCTCAATAATATTCAGCCAGGCCTGTGATGAGAAGGAGTCTGAGGTGGGAAGGTCACGAGTTCCAGGCTGGCCTGGGCTAAATAGTGAGACCCAAGACAATGGAGCCAAGAACAGAAGAGTGAGTATTGGGGAGGCAAGCAGATGCAGAAGGTGACTCGGGGTGGAATTTTCACCTGTGTGATGAAGGAGCCCTCCCCGCCAACCTTTGCCTTCAGGTGTAAGCTGCTCCTTTCTGTGTTCTGCCAGCATGCTTCTTTTCAGATCTTGGGTGCACGCGGAGTAGAAGCGTGATTAATTATTCGGGTGATGACAGGCATTCCCCATGGCGCTGCATCCGAAGCAGCGTGATGTCAATTTGTCCCCCTGGTTGGCAGTGCTAAGGCCATCCACTTGGTGAAAGCAGTGCCGCCCCCTCTTCTGTCCCTATATCCTGAGCTGTTTGTAATGACCGTGTAAATATCTTCCCGAGGAGTTTCCCAGGTAGGGGTTTATTAGGATAATCTGTGAGTAGCTCAGTGATACATTTACATTTGGAAAAATGGTAGATTTTCTTATTGGGCCATTACTTTGCATGAAGATTAGCAGGTGTTGATGCGTTACTAGGAATCTGACCTACAGACTGCAGGTCCCTCTTCACTCAGTGTCCCATAGACGGAAACCATGATTTGATCCTCACTGGAAGTGTCTCTGGCTTGCCCGGGAGGATCTACTGAGCTTGCTCATCAGCATTTGATCTTGTCATGAGTTAGTCCTGGGTCAGCTCATCTTTGCCGGCACGTGCATGGGATCAGACACTTACTCTAGGAGTGCCATTTCCTTTTACAAATAAATTACTCCTACCCAATGGGATCTGTGTTCAGGGTATGCTGCTTCCTACCTGAGGTGCATGCCACTCGGGTCAGCAACGGCCAGAACCAGTAGGTGGAAGAGTTCCGTTGAGAATCCTCTGTCTTTAACAAAGTCCTGAGCACCTCATAATTATCCCACATCTATTCTGGGATCATGGGGGACATTTGTCACTTTTCCCCTTTCTACATTTGTGACCCCTTTCTCAAGGAGAATTCTGGTTCCTCCAAATGTTAATGTATGGCCACATATTTGTAGCTGGGCTCCAAGTTAATAGGTTTAAACAACCTCAATAGAAAACACTTAGAAAGACAAATTCATGCGTACTGAGCATGTACGGACTTTACCCTTTGCCAATACTCCCTAAACAGTATAACAACTACTTACCTAACAATTCTTCTTCTTCTTTTTTAAAAGTATGTTTGTGTGTGCACCTGCATGATTTTTATGTGTATCACGTGTGTGCAGGTGCCAGGGCATCTCCTGGGGCAGAAGTTACAGATAATTGTGAGCCACCTGATAGAGATGATGTGAATCAAACCCAGGTCTTCTACAAGAGCAGTATGAGTATTCAAATGAGAAATGTCCCCTGTAGGCTTGCTTATTATAATACTCGGTTTCCAGTTGGTAGTACTCTGTGGGGGAGGCTATGGAACTTTTAGGATTTGGAATGTTGCTGGGGGGGGGGGGGGGGATATGTCACTGGGAGACTGGATTTGAGAGTTTATAACCTCACCCCATTTCTAGTTCACTCTCTCAGCTTCCTGTATAGGATTGAGATGTGATCTCTCAGCTTTTTGCTCCAGCCACCTGTTATCATGTCTCGTTACCATGAGAGACCCTACCTCGAGAACTGTAAGCCAATACAAACTTTCCTCCATAACTCATTCTTGTCCATGTTGTTTTATCGTAGTCCTAGTAAGCAATGTTAGCCCACGAGCCATCTCTCCAGCACTTTACCTAACATTTTTTCCATAGTAGGTAGCATAAGCCACCTGAAAATTATTTTTGTGGATATGAAAGGATGTGGGTAGATTACTTATAATGACCATGCCATGTGTGTGAATATAGGAGCAGCTGCAGATTCTGGAACCAAATCATCGTGGATACCAAAGGGTGGGTATACTGTGTAGGCAGACAGAAATCTCAGTGCCAAGAATTACTAAAACCACAGCCAACACAGGCTTGCTAAGTAAATTTTAAGGAGCCCTTGAAGTCATCTTGTGATCTTTGTAGCAGTTTTATCAGTATGTTTAAGCTAAAGCCAGTCATGGGGAAATATTAGAAAAATTAAAATGTGACTAGGTTTCATAGGACATCTGCCCTGCCTATGTGCATTCTCTCTCTGTGTGTGTGTGTGTGTGTGTGTGTGTGTGTGTGCATGTGTGCATGCGTATATGTGTCTGTCTGTCTGTCTGAGTAGGGAATTGTTCTAAGCTGTGTGATTGGGGGAAAGTTCCACAGGAGAACCTTCTAGTATAAAAGAGTAAACATAAACATGGACCATATATTCTATAACACTGTGCAATAATATTAAGCATCTTGGGTGTGATAATGGCTCTATGCTACTGGACACATTTATTTATGGAAGAAAACTTCAATTAGTGGGCATTTCTGAGTCATAAATAATGATTATTGTTTTCCTTACTTTCCTTTTAAAGACAGAGATGCTGAGGAAGGAAATATAACTTCAGGCTTATTAATGGCTCCTGGTAGGTACCTACTTCTGATGTCTGATCATTAGCTATCTGTTTCTTAATCTATACTCAGCTTAATGACTGAGATTTTCATTTCTAGAGCTCTGCCAACTTATTTCTTTTTGAAATATGCATTTCTACAGTCTTGTTTCATGCCTACTTCAGAAATTTAATTCTTTTCCTTTAAAAAATGCTTGAGTTATTAAAAGGTTTTTTTCCCCTAAAATGCTTACTGTGTAGAAAGGTCTTTCAAGCTGATGTTTCGGAGTCTCAGTTGGGCTCTAATTTACTTGCTTGCCCTTTCTATGGAGCCAGATTGCAGAACTGCTGCTTTCTTATCTGTTTGGAAATGTGTTCGATTGGGCCCCTTCTCTCTGTGGGTATGTTCTGCTTTGGACCCAGTTACATGGTCATTGTGGGTGGTTTGAATGAGAATGGTCACCATAGGCTCATATGTTTGAATGCTTAATACCTGATTGGTAGACTGTTTGGGAAGGATTAGGAGGTGTGGTTTTGTTGGAGGTGTGTCACTGGGGGTGGGCTCTGAGGTTTCAGAAGTCTATTCCAGGCCCAGTGTCTCTCTCTGCCTGCTGCCTGCAGATCAGGACATAAGCTCTCAGCTTCTGCTGCATCCCCAAACTCCCCACTATGATGATCATAGACTAACTCTCTAAAACTATAAGCAAGCTTTGAGCAAGCTTTCTTATATAAGCATTGCCTAGGTTATGGTGTCCTTTCAAGGCGGTAGAATGGCAACTAAGACAGTCATAGATGTAATTTGCTTCTTCATGCCAAAGATTAATATCGTCCCAAAGAAAATATAATTTTCTTATTTTCTGTGGTGTTTTAGTAGCTCTATATACTTTGATGTATCAGAATTTTTTTTTTTTTAATTTGAGAAAGACATTATCACATGTAGCCCAGGCTGGCCCAAAATCATTATGCAGCTGACAGGAACCTTGAATTTTTGATCTTCCTGCTTTTGCAGCCTGAATGCTAGGGTTACAAGAATATGCCATCATGCCCGAGTTTTGTGGGTTTGGGAATGAACCTAGGACTTCATGCATATTAGTCATGGACCCTGCAAATAAGTTACAGTCTCATCTTCCCAGGACACAGTTTATATTTATTTTGAGGCCCTCAAGTTGTAAGGATTCTCTGGGGCTTGGAAAATCAAACCCTCAATAGTTTTCAGCAAGGTTTTTAATTCTCAAGGAATCACAGCCGTACTAAACTAACCAGCAAGCGTCCTTTAACTGTGGCTTGGCTGTTTGTTCCCACCAAGCTGTGACAGTCTCACTCACAGTCAGGAGCAAAGGCATGTTCTCCTGAAGTAGCCCTGAAAGACATAAGGCAAGCATCACAGAACAACCAGGGCAGAGTAGAGAACACTTGGCTTGTTTTTAATTATACCTGGACTTCACTACACAAGGTCTTCTTTTCCGGTTCTGTGGCCTCCCAGTGTCACTTTCTTCTTAATTCACAGGTAGGATTGTTATGCAAATATCATACTTGAAGGCAAGACAGAGACCTGAGGAGTGGAGCATGGTCATCTTTTCAGCCTCTGTCACTCTTGGTCACTAAGGCAAATATTATCAGGCCTCTGTATTTTTCAAACCAAAACAGGGTTTTGTGGTTTTTTTCTTTCTTTTTTTCTTTTTCTTTTTATAGCTACGCGATTTCAGCATGTTGACAGCAAGAAAGAATTTGAAAATGGAAAAAAAAAAAGATAATTTAAAGAATTTGGAAACGCCTTCCCCTCAAATCTAATATATTTATACTTTTGCTGTACCAGGTTGCTAATAGCACAATTCGCCAACAGCCTTATGAAATTACTAATTCTCATAACGTTTGTGAGAAAGAAAACTGTTCTGTGAAATTACAGTAGATGCTTGCTTGCTTGTCTCTGTATTCATCTTTGTAACAGTTTATACGTTGTTCTGGCTCGTGTCATTTATACAAATTCTGCATGCAAAATTGCAAAAATGCAAGTGGAGGCATTTTTCTCTTAGGCTATTTATTCCTCTAAGTATGGCGATGCCTCTGATCCTATAGGCAGGTTTTCTTTTAAGAGAAACCATTAAGAAAAAAAAATAATCAAAACAGACATCAGTGGACTCTCAAGTATTTCTAATAGAATACTCACAGTCATCAATGAATTGCCTACATTTAATTTCTTCTATTTCTTTTCTTCCTCTATTTCCCTCTTCCTGAAAGGATCCGCGCTTTGCTAACTTTTGAGGGAGAGATGTAGCTTCATCCTAACCTGCCTCTTTGAGAGAAAGATGTAAGATGTAGTATGATTCTAAGCCAGGATGGGTCTGCATGGGCAATGTCTGAACATGCTTCCCCACAGAAGAAAGGACTGAAGAAGGAGAGACCGATAACCAGGCTCTGAGATCAGGGAGCCTCTGGGAAGACCTATATTCCTTCGAACCTCAGTGCTTGCTTTGATTGTACTTGGCCTAGGCCCACCTTCCTGTCATTTGCTTAAAGAGCGAGATAAGGCACCAATAACATGAGCAGCCTACATCTGTCACCACTGGGCCATTTCCACTTCTCTTGGGTCAACGGAGACTGAGAGACCAAGCCAGAGGTCCATTTGTCCTACCCAGTCCACATGAGGTGATGTCAACTTGCTGGCCTTTATCAGTGCCCAAGTCCAGCCAGCATCTGTGATCTACTTTGATCGGTCTGGTTTATGCCTAAGAGGCTAGTGAAGGAAGTATACTTTTAGATGTGTTTGCAAGGGTGTTTCTAGGGAGGGTTAGGTAATAAGGAATTCTACCTAACCAATGAATGGACTAGTTATTTGATGGGTTTATACTGTGATGGTATTATTAAGCAGGATTAATTTTAAGGTGTGGGGTCTTAGAGGAAGTGGCTAAGGGGGTATCTTAAAGAAATGGTGTCTTATCCCGGCCCTTCTTATATTCCTTTCTGTCTGTTTCTTGTCTACCAAGCAGTGAAGAGCAGTCTCTGACATAGTTCTGTCAATGTGATGTTCCCATGATTTCCATAGGAACAAGCATCCACAGGCTGAGCCCTCGGAAACCATGAGGCGAGATCAAACAGGCCTTCTTCTTTACACTGTGTGTATCAGTGCACCTAGTTATGGCATCAGCCAGCTAAAAAGTGGTTCTTGCCATGTCTGTCACAAGTTCTCTTTCCTCATCACCCAGCGTGAGTTCGTCAGGGAGAATGGCACATCATTTGCAGTTGCCCTGAGTTTCAGTCTGTGTTGGGATCTATCCAGCTTGGGGACTTCATAGTTCTCTTTATTGTAGGTGAATTTTAAATGACAGAATGCTCAGGGCCTTTCCATATGATTCCTGCAGACTCCATGGCCAGTGAGCTGCAGGGTCCACAAGGCTGTGGAAGTCCTGTTAGATGTTGCATGGCTTCAGAGTATGGCTTCTTTAAAACAATTCTTTCTCACTTGTTCTGTATACCCTCCATTCTGGCTTTTTTAGAGCCTATGTGCCTCTCCATTGCTGTCTGTTCTTCTTACTCCATCATCCTTACAGTGCATTTGGAGTGATCATTCTAAAACAAAAGGTTAACAAAAGTTAGGTTAGAATAGTTGATATCTCCCCTTGCATAGAGAACAAAAGCCCGTTTTGAGAGCACATCACTGGAGGACCTTCACAACCTCTTCCTAACCTCGCTCCCCCTTTCTGCGGGCATATTTTCCAGCACACTGTCAAAAGCTGTTTGCTGTGTCCCAGGAAAATGCAGCATTTTAGATAGAAGGCTTTATTTAGTTAATAAGTAGCAATTACTATGCACGTAACAACTCTGCTTCAAAAATCCATAAAGCAAGCAGCCATGGAAATGCATTGTAAACATCTATAGAGATGTTCTTTAACTCTTTCACAAAATTAAAGATTAAAAAACTTAAAAATTTTAACTAAAATAAAATCTTTGTTAGGTTGTATTTAATGGTGTTGGCTATTCTTGTATAGGACCTGGGTTTGGTACCTAGCTCTCACATCAAGAGGTTCACAGCTGTCTGTTACTACAGCTCCTGAATGTCTGACACCTTCTTTAAGCCTCCAAGGACATGAGCTACATTGCAGTCATGTTCTTCTAAATACAAACACACAGAGTCTCTCTCTCTCTCTCTCTCTCTCTCTCTCTCTCTCTCTCTCTCTCAAAACTCTATATTTTCTATATTTTAGAAAAATCATTCTTAAATTGTCATCCATTCTAGACAACTTCCAACTAAATTGCAAAAATATAAAAAATATTTTAAAAGATACATCTTATATTCAAGGTCCCAAGAATGTACAGAGACCTTTCAAATTTGTTCTTCATTTTTCTTCTAATAAAAGAAGCAAAAAGGAAACAAAAAGAATATAATATCAGAAGTTTTGTGTACAAACAGAGAAAAGTCTCTAAATAAAGTCTAATTATGTTGAGTTTATCTTAGGGAAGAAACAGTCATCAAATCTAAAGAAACCTATTACTGTAATTAATATATTTTACAGAATAAAATAGACATGCAGATTAAACATCAAGTGGGAATTAGGTAAAATTAATCTCTCAATAATGGATTTTTAAATCCAAGTAAGTTATGAAAGGAAGAAATATTCTTAATTCAATAAAAATACACAAAGACATTTAGATTTGTGATGTAAAGCCAGAAATACAGTACTATCCTCTTATCCTCTGGGCTGTGTCCCAAGACTACAGACGTGCCTTAAACTCAGATGCATGCTATATACTTTCCTTGCTCTGTACACAAAGGCTTATTTTATAAATTCAGCATATGAATGGTTGATACCAAATGCACAATAAAATAGAAGAAAAATTATATGAATATTTTCGGTGTGTGTGTTTCTGTCTCTGTCTGTCTGTCTCTGTCACTGTCTCTGGCCTCTCTCTCTCTCTCTCTCTCTCTCTCTCTCTCTCTCTCACACACACACACACACACACACACACACACACTCACACACACACACACACACACACACACACACACACACATATACTACATTTTTGTGGAGCTAAAGTAATGACTCAGGAATAGAGTGCTTGCTTCCCTTTACAGAGGACCCAAGTTTGGTTTCCAGCAGCCATGCTGTGTGGTTCACAGTCAACTGTTGACTCCAGCTAGGGGATGTGACACACTTGGCCATAACTCCAGCTTCATAGGGTCTGGAATTCTCTTTTGGTCTTCATGGACACTGGGTGTGATGGTTTGTATATTCTTGGACCAGGGAGTGGCACCATTTGGAGGTGTGACCTTGTTGGAATAGGTGTGACCTGGTTGGAGTAGGTGTGTCACTGTGGGTGTAGACATAAGATCCTCACCCTAGTTGCCTGGAAGTCAGTCTTCCACTAGCAGCCTTTGGAGGAAGACGTAGAACTCTCAGATCCTCCTGCATTATGCCTGCCTGGATGCTGCCATGTTCCCACCTTGATGGTAATGGACTGAAACTCTGAATCTGTAAGCCAGCCCCAATTAAATGTTGTTTTTTATAAGACTTGCCTTGGTCATGGTGTCTGTTCACAGCAGTAAAACTCTAACTAATATACCGGGCATGCATGTGGCTGGTATAAGTACATACATATGTGCATGCAGACAAATACTCAGACACATAAAAGAAAAAAACAAATCTTTTTGAAAATCTAGAAAGTCATTTCTAAAATCATATAGGAGAAAAACTACAGAGAAGACTGAGGTGGGAGGAATAATTTTTCTATGGAAGTCTCACATTTTATTTAAAGTCATATCAGTTAAAACTGTGGGTCCCAAGAAAGCAATCAAGCCATAGACCAGGCTAAAGAGAGAATTATAACTGTAGAAATGAGTTTAAAATAAAGAATTGAAGGGAACTGAAGGACAGGGGCTGATCTAATCAGCTAGTGATGAATGTATTTGGTTACTGGATTGGAATCCATAATATAAAATCATGAGACTGATTGAAGAAAGCAGTGATAAAGACTACCAGGAGTAAAGAGTATTAGGATGTGGAGAACACTCTTCAATAAGTTACAATGCCCAGAAGCTATGAAGAATAGGTTGACATCTTTGATTATGCTGAAGCAAACACCAGGGCTGATGGGGAAGCCCAGCAGCTCGAGGCTCTTGCTTCCAAGCCTGATGACTTGAGTTTGGTTCCTTGGATCCAAATGATAGAATGAGAAAATTAGTTCTTGAAAGTTATTCCATCTTCTCATTTCCACTTACATACTATGGTGCATGCATATTCCATATTCCTTCACCCATCCCAGAAAGAAAGAAAGAAAGAAAGAAAGAAAGAAAGAAAGAAAGAAAGAAAGAAAGGAATTAAAAATGAAACAAACATAGTCATCTGAACAAAGACAAATGGAGAAATAGTTATTATATATGCACCAAAAATTCTCATCTAGAATGTATGAGATATTCCTAAAAATCAGCAAAATAAATAAATAAATAAATAAATAAAATGAAAAGAACTTTATAGACAAAGAAAATGATTTGGCAATTCAGGAAATACAAATATACATCTTTATACACTTCAAACATCATTTTCTCCTATAATCAGAACATTAAGTTAAAACAAGATTGTTTCTTTACATACATTGAATTTTAATTTAATTTTAGTTGTGTATGTGTGCATGGGTCCAGAAGGGGGCATCCTAAATATGGAGCTGGAGTTTCAGGCAGATCTGAATTGCTCTACATGGGCGCTGGGAATACTTGGGTCCTCTGGAAGAGCAGCATATACGTTTAATCTCTGAGCTATCTTTCCAGCCCCCTAATAATTTTTTTAAATGCTAAGATTTTAAAAGACTGACTGATAAATCCTGAGCAGGTGAGGGCATAGGAATATATGTCATTTACCTGTCATGGGTGAGACATCAATTAGCTCTTCAAAGTGGCAACTAGGCTGAAGGCCATGATAAAGCCATAGCATTTACAACTTAGAGCACGCATATCTATAAACAAAGTCACTTCAGCTCTAGAAAAGGATGGTAGACTTCTGAAAGCTTCAAAGACTTATGTGCAAAACTGTATACCAGTCTTCTCCTCCAAAGATTTATTTGTATTCGTGTATGTGCTTGTTGGTGTGCCCTTGAGGGGAGGTATCTGATCCCTTGGAATAGGACTTACAAGCTGTGAGGCACCCTTCGTGGGTGCTGGGAACCAAACCCCAGTCCTCTGGAAGAGCAGGGATTCATCTGAACTGCTCAGTCATCTCTGCAGTCTCTTGGCCACTGGTCTGTTTGTAATGGTGAAAACATGAGAATCATTTTAGGTAGTACACTCCCATAAATCACAGCACTCTTTACTGTGGAACACTAAGGCGCAGTACAGGAAGACAGTCAACTAAGCTGAACCCTTGTGGTTCTCAGAGTCTGAACCACCAGCCAAAGAACATACATGGAACTGAACCTAAGCCTCCCCACACATGTGCAGCTTGGTCTTCATGTGGGTCCTGCACAACTAGCGCAGGGGCAGTCCCAAAAGTTGTTGCCTGTATGTGGGCCTCAGCGGGGGAGGAAGCACTTAGCTTCACAGAGACTTCAAGTGTGTGTGTGTTTGTGGGAGTGGGGGATACATGGGGCTGGGGTCTGCCCACTCAGAGGAGAAGGGGGGAGAGGACGCTGGAAGGATTGTGGGAAAGGGTGACAGGGAGGGGGCAGTGAGCAGGATGTAAAGTGAACAAGTAAAAAATAAATTAAAGTGCTGCCGGGGTGGGTGGCACATGCCTTTAATCCCAGCACTCGGGAGGCAGATGCAGGCGGATTTCTGAGTTCATGGCCAGCCTGGTCTACAAAGTGAGTTCCAGGACAGCCAGGGCTATACAGAGAAACCCTGTCTCCAACCCACCCCCCCAAGAAAAAAGTAAAAGAAGAAGAAGAAGAAGAAGAAGAAGAAGAAGAAGAAGAAGAAGAAGAAGAAGAAGAAGAAGAAGAAGAAGAAGAAGAAGAAGAAGAAGAAGAAGAAGAAGAAGAAAAAGGGTATTTGCCATGAACTCAGTGGGGAAGAAATCTAGAGATCATCTCACTTGTATGCTAATTTAATTTTGTTTAAGGACACATGGAAACAGGATGATAAAAACTTACTGGGAAGATAGACCTCTGATGGTTTTGTGGTACTAGTATATCTAACGAGAAGCAGGAGAACAGGGTTCTGTCCACAGTCTGGTAGACAGGAAGCACCATAAGGACTTCTACCACTCTGTGCATTTCAGAAATATTTAAATTGTTTACTGTTTATGGTGACTTACCTTTGAAGGAAAGTCTCAAGAACAAACGTGTGTAATTTTATTTCCAAATCTAATATCTTCCCATCTTCTCCAAATAAATATATTTCAGCATGAGTTCGAAGGAACCCCTTTGACTGCACAGGGCACTGCAGTTTTTCACCTACCTGGCTCACCTCACAATACCTCTGAGTCGGAATAGGAATGGGAGAACTGTGAGGAGGAAGGCCAGAGCTTCTTGAGGACAGGTGAGTTTCTGCAGACTTGCAGAGTCACATAGGCTCATACAGACTCACAGGACACACCACACTACACACACACACACACACACACACACACAGACAGAGACACACAGAGAGACAGAGTCAGAGAGACAGAGGGGAAGAGAGAGATCACAGGTGGGAAACACAGGAAGACACTGTCATGGAAAACACTGGTTAATTCAAGACAAGAGGATATTTCCAAAGATTGCACGGGAATCAGGAGCTTCTTCTTCCCACTGTCTCTAGCTGGGAGCTGCTTGGTAGGCACAGGAAATTAAAGGCAGTTTGGAGCTACACCCTAGGAAACCTCTTTCATAGGTTCCCTGTTCCATCCGTTAAAACCGCTGACCAAGCAGTCTGATGCAGCTGAAGGCCACTGGCTAGTCTTTGCACTCTGTGCCCTGAAAAGTTCTAGAATGCAGCTGCTTTATTGAGCATGAAGGAGCACACCACATTTTCTGAAAGCGTTAAGCACCATCTTTGTACAAAAACCGAACTCTATGTCCCAGGTCTGATGTGTGAGCATTGGGTGATCTCAGAAATTTTGAGTATAATGGTGTTGTGTCTTGGGACCTCGGCAACCTTGGTGGCCGTACCTTACAAAGAGCTTAGTCAAGAGAAGGAATGGGGTCTTATTTCCAACCTCAGCACCTGTGTCAGACAACTCTCCATCACGGTGACGAAATGTCCGAGGCAAACAACTTCTTAGGAGGAAAGATTTATCTGGACTTACGTTTTTTGAGAGTTCAGTTCACGCTTGGTTGGTCTGTTGCTTTGGGGGTTGTGGTACATAGTTCATCATGGCTGGAGTGCATGACAGAGGAAGCTAATCATTTCATGGCAGCCAGGAAGCAAAGAGGAAGAGAGTGGGCTGGGGGATCCCCATCAAGGAGTCACTTCCAAAGACTTAACTTCCTCCTACTAGGCTCCACCTTCTGGAGGTTCTCCCACCGTCTCAGGAGTATCACAAACTGGTGACTAACCTTTGACCTCTATATGTTTGGAGGCCATGTCTGACTCAAATAATAGAAGCTTCTGCCTCAATTTTCTTTTAAGTTTTATTTTCCACCTATGGAGCCACAAGCCTTTTATTTCATCTCTCCTTATAAACATAATTACTCCTTGATACGCAGAAACCTCCTGCCAACATTCCTTAGTATGGCATTTAGAAAAGAGGGTTGCCCTTGTGACCACCTCCAGATAGCCATGCATGCACAAATCCTGCCCGTTGCTGGTGTTGCACATGAAGGGACAGATGGAAACTCCAAGACCAGAAATACAACCTAGTTCGGCTACTCACAAAGGCCACTGGATGGCCATGAACTTCTTAAAAGAATGGCATCCTCTACATGGCTGGTGGTGAGATGATAAACTAGGTTAGGAGGTACCTCCCCCATGCCGACGGAGAAATAACATCTCTTTCCATTACTATACCTAGGCCTGCTTCCTTCCACAGAAATAGTCCAGGCTCTGGGAAGGAAGAACCCACCACAACTTGAGAAAGCACGCCTTTTCTCCCAGGAGACATTGAAAGGAACTTCTAAAAGCAGAGACATGTTTCAACCCATTGAACTTCTCTAGCTGGAACTCTACTCTCAGACACAGTGTTAGTGGCTTTTCTGTGGTGAAATACCCAAGCTGCATTCTTTATAAGAAGCAGGGATTACTAAATTGACAGTTTTGAAGACTGATCGTCTAAACATCACAATTCTAGATATAATGAAGACCTGTGAGCTGCATTATATCATGGCGAGAGTACTTACAAGAGAAATCACATGGGTGGGGCACTGGGGGGCCAGAAAGGAGAGTTCCATGATATCTTATTAAAATATTTTATACATTTATTTTGTGTGGGGTAGTGCTAGGGGTAGGGGCGCATGTGCATATGTTTTCCATGACACATAGGATGGTAGGAGGACATAATTTCAGAGTTAGTTTTTTCTCCTGTCATGTGGATTTGGGGGTTCAAATTCAGATAAGAAGGTTTGGTTGACAGCAAGCACCTTTACCTGCCAAACCATCTTGGTAGCCTCTCATGATTACCTGTATACCTTCCAAGGACAGACCCTCAATGACCTATAACCTCCAACTAGGCACCAATTCTTAAAAGTCCCAACATCTTTTAACTTCATATTGGAACCTAAGCTCTCTCTCTCTCTCTCTCTCTCTCTCTCTCTCTCTCTTTCTCTCTCTTTCTCTCTCTGTGTGTGTGTGTGTGTGTGTGTGTGTGTGTGTGTGTGTTTGGATGTGTGGTTGTGTCTAGGTGTGCAGTTGTGTATGTGAATATGTATGGTTGTATGCATGTGATTCTATGTGTGTGCATGCCACAGGAGGACATCTGGTGTCTCACCCTACCACACTACCACACTTTGCCTTATTCCCTTGAGACAGTCTCCCACTGGGCCTGGAGCTAGGCTGCCAGCCAGCAAGCTCCAGAGTTCTTCTGGTTTTTGCCACCCACAGTTACCTGATGAGCCATCTCCCTAACTCCCTTGAGGAACATACTTAAAGTCATAGCTTAATCCCATTAGCTGATTGTCTTCCAACAGATACAACAGGACAATCTTTCCTTAGAACCTTTTTCTTCCATCAGTGTTGTATTAGCTACTTTTCTGTTGCTACCACAATCCATTGGGACAAAGAATTTACTTGGGATTATGGTTCCAGAGGGAGCATCCATAACGATAGGAGACACGGAATGAAACAGGAATGGAGAGATGAGATCACATCTTCAACCATCAACATGAAGCAGAGTGCACTAGAAATGGGGTGAGGCTATATACTCTCAAAGCCCATCTCAGGTGATGTACTTCCTACAGCAAAGCTGCACCTGCTGTAACCTCTCCAAACTGCATCACTCACCTAGGATCTAATGCATGAGCCTGTGAGGACACTTCTCATTCAAATGTACTGTCCTGTTGAGAATAAGAATCTTCATTTATAAACTAGAAGCCACAAGGACTTGACCAATGTGTTCTGTTTTTTTCTTCCCAAATTTCTAAGGAAAAAATAATATCTGAAAAGTCCATTGTGTCTCCTGATGGATCTGTGAGTCAGATGACCTCTCAAGTCTATCCACCTAGCCCATGGTCACAGTGGGGAAGAACATGGCTCTGATTCTCCAGTCATTAAAATCCTTAGAAGCCAAGGAGCCATCTATACACTTGGCTTCCCACACTGTAAGTGCTTTGTACAATTGATTGATTGATTGATTGATTGATTGATGATTGAAATATAGTGTGCATCCAACGTCAAAATTCTTACGGTGTGATTGTAGCATTCAAATTGTCACTTGTCTTTTCTAAGAATAAACGTCAGATGATGTAAAATGAATAGTGTTGGATTCATTTATTTTACTTTCCACAGACCTTCTGGCTGAAAGGCAGGCTCATAAAACATGTGTATGAGCTGGAAAAACCTGGGGTCCTCGCAAGGATGGAAGGGAAAGTGGAATTTAACAGCATCACATATCATATTCAGAGTCCAGGTACCAAGCTGCTGTGTGTTGGGGGCTACGGTAATTAGAATTCTTTTGTGAGTCACTATTTCTCTATCAGATAGGATTTTCAGACAGGAAAAAAAAGCAAACGCTTTTCTTACTCATCAGAACTGACCACTTATTCCCAAACTGACCCACTGACCCACTGACCCACTTTCTCATTCATGAGCCCTTTGAGCTCTGTGGAAAAAACAAGAGGAGAGCTCTCTCTGTCTCTGTCTCTCTGCCTTTCTCTCTGTCTTTCTCTGTTTCTATCTCTGTCTCTCTGTCCTCGGTATCTCTTTGTCTCTCTGTTTCTCACTGTCTGTCTGTCTTTCTCTCCTTGGAAGTACCATCAGAAGGATAGGTTTACAGCCCTCACCTGTCTCCATCTTGGGAGGGTGGGATCTTATACTCCCAGCCTTGGCCTTCATAGGACCCCAGCTCATGGCACTTTGTGTCCCTCTAGCTGGTGTTTCCATGGTCTCTGCTCAACTCAACCACTAGCCCAGATAAATGGAGTCCTGCCTTGGTGGCATATAAGGGCTTCTTAGATTAATGGTGTTCTTGCTTTCCTTTTGGAAGCCCCAGAGGGAATATCTGCAGATTTAATTCCCAGTTAAAGGTGGAAGCATGGGCTTGAATCTTGTATCAGGTAGCGCTCCCTTCCTGCTCAGCATCTTTAGAAAGGTCAACTCCGGGGAAGATTGGAGCATCAGATCTTCTCCCCAGTGCTGTGGAGAGACTTCTGACCTTTCCTTGGTCCTAATTCCTTCCCATCTCAAGGTTCTCCTCCTGACTTGTTTTTTCAAGCACTATTTTTATTGAGGTGTAATTAATTTTGAGTACACACACACACACACACACACACACAATCTAAATTTAAAAAGAGAATATTTATAAAAAATAGCATATATAGATATTCCTCAAAACAACTAGGTAAAAACAATGAAGAAAGTCTGAGGAGCTGTTACATCCCAGAGCCTAAAGAACACTTAGTCTCCAGGAATGCTAGGCAGGTCCTGCCTAAGAACAAAGGCATGAAGAAGGAAATTTGAGTACAAGGTGGAGTTTTGTCCGTAATGACGTGCCTCATAGACTCAGTAACTGTAAAAGTGTGCTGTGCTAATTTAATATGGTAAAAGAAGGAGGTAGTGGACCTGAGACTCTATACTCTCATTTTAGTGTCATAGTATGATTACAATTATTGTAACACAGGACGCCTGCTTTAAAGATGGGAAGTGTGACATGATGCCTGGTAACATCTCAACCAAACTGGACCCTTAGGAAGCCTTTAGCTTGCATTCAGGGGCTCAAATGGCCAGGGTGAGGTCAGGAGAGGCTCAGCAAGATGGTCTTCCTTGGTAACCAAGGGTAACCAAGCAATGAGCTCATTACACACACATTTCAGGGATTGCTTGAAAAGCTAGAAATTAACCGGAGAAGATGACTCCATATGCTTGGTTTCTTTAACCTATTACATTCCAGACAGAATGAATGAATGCCTGGCAGAAAGGAAGCCTAGAAGGAAGAAACTCGAGATCCCCAGGAAAGGAGGGGTGGCTTATATCGGGAGGATGCTTCTGCTCTGCTGCTATAGAAACTAGCCATTTGGAGCCCTCAATTTCCCAGCCAGTGTCAGGTAGATATCTCAGATAGGCTTGGGTGGCCCCAGGCATCTGAACTATCCAATTTAATTTTATGCATTTGCAATACCAAAGAGGGTCACCCAGAAAGTTGCTCTTACTTATTGCCTTGAATGTTGTGTTTGAATACCTCGCTGACCACAAGAAATGAACAGGGTTTCATTTATTTACTTATCCGTTTATTAGTTCTTTCTCCTGTGTGTGTGTGTGTGTGTGTGTGTGTGTGTGTGTGTGTGTGTGTATGTGTGTGTCTTCCCTTAGTTTCCTCCCTGATTTCTTCAATGTCTCCAGAACTGAGTCCCGATTGTAGCTCAATGGAACAATCCCATGAATCCCCGCTGCTCAGGTCGCTCGAAGAGGGGCTTCTGAACTTCTGCCCTTCGTGCCTTTTCTTTCTTGTTGACGTCTCAGCCCTTGAAACAAGGTCTTGGCTCCTTTCTCATTTCAGGATTTCATTTTGGGTGTGCGTGTTTCGGGAGGGGATGGGGGGTGGGGGCTAGAACACCTGTCCGCTGATCGCCTGCCACTCCGCATCTGGGCCCCGGCTGACAGGCTTGTCTGCTTTGACTAATGATGTGATTGATGGACAAAATAAGGAAGAACATACAAAAAAAAACATTTCTGTCTGGGCTGGTGTGTCAGCAAGCCTTCATCAAGTGGCTGCTGAAGGTATATTTTGCCGCACGCCTCATTACACAGTAATGGCATTCCCAGGCAAAGCTGTTTCTTTTCATGACACAAGACAGCAGGCAGCTTTATGGGCGCTGGGCCCACCGAGCCCGGAGGAAGGAGAGGCACACTAAAGAGCGGTCATTTCTAAAAGTGCCTCAAGTTGCTTTTTTGTTGTCATGAATTTAATATGAATCAACACAATATGAAACGGGCATGAGGGATTTTAGTGACTAGTGATTTTTTAAGACCGCTGTCTAAACAGCCATCAAGGAAGAAAGGGGAAGGGGGGAACAAAATCACGATATTTTCTTCCTCCAAACCTGTTGCAAAAAAGGAGTCATCTGTCAATTTTATTGCATTTAAAAAAGTACACAGAAGCATACAGTCCAAACAAATGTCTTCTTTCAGGCTAAACATGTGGGAAACGCCACATCGCTAATGCCAGAATCATCCCAGTCAGCAAACGGAGTATTCATAACCCCATTCCGATGGCCTGCCTGCTGCGGATGGGGTGACATTCATGAGAATTACAAATGTGGCCTCTTTGTGCGCGTAATGATGATCTGAATGTCGGTTCTGGCTGGAACGTGAGGGGTACAGGGAGCAAACAGCTTCACATAGCTAACAAGGTACCCAGTAGCTTCAGTGCACGGCTGGGGAGGAAAGGGGCTCATGGCTAAAACTCAGGAGCTGGGAAGGCAAATGCTTAGCCTGCTCCCCTCTTTCTTCTTTAGGGTACCCTTGAAAGAGCCCTCGGATTTGGTCATAGGTCCCTGCTTCAGATTTTGCAAAGGATTTTAGATTCCTCCATCTTTCTTTCTTTCTTTCTTTTTTTCTTTCTTTCTTTCTTTCTTTCTTTCTTTCTTTCTTTCTTTTGTTCTTTCTTTCTTTCTTTCTTTCTTTCTTTCTTTCTTTCTTTCTTTCTTTCTCTCTCTCTCTCTCTCCCTTCCTTCCTTCCTTCCTTCCTTCCTTCCTTCCTTCCTTCCTTCCTTCCTTCCTTCCTCTCTCTCTCTCTCTCTCTCTCTCTTTCTTTCTTTCTTTCTTTCTTTCTTCTTCTTTTTTCTTTTTTTCTTGTAGTAAAAAATTTTCTTCACTGAGGCATTTGATTACACGTGTTATACTCGTTCCCCTGCACACACATTGGACTGTTTCCAGAGAGAAATGCTTCAAATGAAGTTTCATTTGAAAAACGCTTTTTATTCCTTCCTGCTAACGGTGATGAGTCTTCAGCGGTAGATTGTCGAGAATAATATTCGATTTTAATGAGTTGTGATTAGGAATAAAAAGACTCTCTTCCCATAATAAATACTCGATAACAAATTAGAAGATGTATACAGGATCCTTATCTTTAGTTAAAAAATATGCCAATGCAAAACCTTGTTATGACAAATTTGAGAAAAATCTCCTCGTGTGTATTTTAATTGACTGTTTCGGAAGGCCAAATGATTGACAAGTACGTCAATTTTGACACCATGGTGCACACGTTCATGCAAGCTGATGATGGAGAAGACAATAACTGTGTCAACATGGTAATTAGTCCTCAAGTCCCTGGGGCTGGGGACATCCATGTAGCAGCTTAGAAAGATTCTAAAGGTGCTCAAAATGAGGCAGCTTGTGACTTGTCTGTACAGCAATGAGCTTACAAAGGGAACGAAGGAAGGTGGGCTGTTCTATTTTTCTTCCCTCCTTCTTGTCCTCCTCCTGCTTCTTCTTTGAACAAAAGCAGACATTATTGACAGCCTTTGTTAATGCCCCACATCTGTTTGTTATTATTCCTTAAATTTTGACATCAAGGCAAGTGGTTTTGGGTCAAAAGAGCCAGGGGACTATACCTCCCTGAGAGTTAATGCAGGGCCAAGTTGCTCTCAGAGCAGGAGAGTGCGGCGTGAGCTGGCCAGCACACACAGCTGCTACAGTGATGGTAGGCTAGTAAGAGAACCTTGTGGAATCTGGAAGTAGGTGGTTCTTGTCAAGGCACATGGGTTTATCAGTGCAGGGTTTCCAGAGCTGGGCTCACCTTGGAAGGGAGGCATGGTGTCAGAGAGGCAGGAGCTGTGTCTCCTCAAGTTCTGCAAGCCTTCTACCCTGCACTGGCTCCTTGGCCTGCAAGACGAGTGGTACTCTCCTTGTGACTGGCAACTTCAAACCGAAGCCGAAGCCATGTTTTATAGCTGTGCCTTCATCAGTGCTGGAATTGCTTTCTGGGGGACTAATAATCTCCATGCAAGGTCGCCACTGTGCAAGCAATGTAGGGTGTCCTTACAAATACCCAGAAGGGGTAGGTCAGTTGCTGGGATGTAGCATCAAGAGATAAAAATGAACTCATGGCAAGATGCCACACTGGCTCTAATGTAGTAGATTCTGTCACAGAAAACATACCAATGTAGGTAAAATAATGAGATGATGTATAGCCTAGTCATATATTACCTTATCAGGCATTATGCACTGTATATAATGACATGTGCTATGTCGCCATTGTCATCACCACCATGTGACCACAAACACTGGGATGGTTACAGCATCACTGGGCAATAGGGACTTTCCAGCTCCATTGTCATAGTAGAGATCATGAGTGTCTTTCCTAGTAGACTGTGTCTATCATTGTCAACCAAAACACATGTGAGCTGTGACTCTACGTTCATATAAATATTCCCTAGCTCTGCTTGGACCAAAAGGGTAACTCTGTAGAAGAGAATCTAAGTCATTCACTGTAAAACACTCATTGGTGAGGGGCAGGAAATAGTGAACCTCTCCCCACTCACAGAAGTATATGGATAACATACATCAGCGTGTATAGGTTAGTACTTTTTACAAGAGAACATGATGTTAAGCAGAGAGGGAGATGGGCATTGGCCTGGGAGGAGTTAAGTGGAGGAGTTAGTTAAGGGGAGGAGTTAAGGGAAGGAGTTAGTTAAGGGGAGGAGTTAAGGGGAGGAATTAGTTAAGGGGAGGAGTTAGTTAAGGGGAGGAGTTAGTTAAGGGGAGGAGTTAGTTAAGGGGAGGAGTTAGTTAAGGGGAGGAGTTAAGGGGAGGAGTTAGTTAAGGGGAGGAGTTAATTGGAGGAGTTGAGGATGAATGTAATCAAAAAGCATTCTATGAAATTCTTAAAGAATAAAAATAAGAGAATTAATATCTAAATTAAATAAAATAAAGACCTAATAAAAGAATCTCAGAGGCTCCCAGGATCCTATTTATTTATTCTTGGCAAGACTGTGAGAACTGGCGCTCTTTCAAAGTCCAGGAGCAGGTAATAGGTATAATGTAGTTTCCCTATGTGGTGTCCTGTACCCCAGGGCTGCAATCTCTCCATTCTCCCAGAAGCTCATTAGTCTCAGAGGCGATGGCTATAAGACCCACTAAGGAGCAGAGATATTGTTCCTCAGCAAAATGCTAGAGGCCAGGGAGAAGAAGCCTCCAGGTAGATGACGCTAAGCACAGGAGTAGAAAGGGAAAGAGACCCTCACCTCTAGTGATTTTCTTTAGTCCTCCAGGAAGCAGTCACCCAGTCACAGGCAGCCCTATGTATTAGAGCAGCCCAGTACCCCTTCAAGTTTGTCTGTCTGTCTTGATTGATTTTTCACTCACAAAACTTAACATTTGTGAAGATTTCTCCTGCCTTTTGTTTTCTCAACTGCTAGCCACTGAGAAAAGCCTGGTGGAAGCGTCACACTAGAAGCTCTGGTTCCTGGCACCAAGCTTAACTTGCTTAGTTATCATGCTATGTCCGCTATTTTTTTTTCTTTTTTCTTTTTTCTTTTTTCTTTTTTCTTTTTTCTTTTTTCTTTTTTCTTTTTTCTTTTTTCTTTTTTCTTTTCTTTATTTTATTTTATTTTTTATTTATTTATTTGGTTTTTCGAGACAGGGTTTCTCCGTGTATCCCTGGCTGTCCTGGAATTCACTCTGTAGACCAGGCTGACCTGGAACTCAGAAATCCGCCTGCCTCTGCCTCTCAAGTGCTGGGATTAAAGGCGTGCATCACCACTGCCCGGCTTCTCATTTCTGCTATTTTTAATTGAAGCAGTTGGGTTACTCAGTCTTGCAAAGATCCTTTTCAAGTCCATTTGGTTCACATGCCCAGAACATCAAATCTGGTTTGTTTGTTTGTTTGTTTGTTTGTTTTGTAGGTAATTTTTATTTTTTAGAAGAGGGGTTCATTATGTAGTCTGGACCAGCAGTGAAGTCCTTTTGTAGCTCAGGCTATCCCTGAATTGAATAGCCTCCTGCCTTGGTCACCAGTGCTAGGATCACAGGCATGTGCCAGTACTCCCAGCAATCTGTTAAGATTAATATTAGGATTATTTTTTTAATCTGTGGGATTGCTTTGGTGGGCGCTGAAGGTTCGTTGCAGCTGAGAAATGGGATTGCCTTGTGTCTGGGCAACTTTTCTACTGCTGTGATAAAACACCCATGACCCAGGGAGCTTACAGAAGAAAGCATTTAGCTGGGCTGGGGGGGGGGTTAAACCCACGGATGGCAGAGCAAAGGCAGGAGCATTGAGAGGCTGCACCTTGATCTGAGGGCAGGAAGTAGAGAGAGCACCACTAGAAATGGCAGAATTCTTTCAGAAACCCCAGAGCCCATCCCACTGACACACCTCCTCTAAGGCCACTCCCCCTGGTCCTTCTGAACCCCACCAGCTATTCAAATATGTGAACCTATGAGGTCATTCTCATTCAAATAAGCACAACTTGCATTCTAAACACGGGGAGGGGGGGGCAGATGGCCTTCAGAGGACTCTTTTTCTGCTCCCAGCTACCTGGCAACAGAAGGGTGCTAGGTTGCTTAGATGCAGATCCTGGGGTTCAGAGAGCTATTCCCAAATCTTGACCTTAGCCACCCTGTGGGGTAGGGTGACTGCAGAGGGAGGAGTAATACCCACTGGAAGCCACAGGTGGAGGGATGTTAGGAAGGGGTTGAGGCGGGCTTAGAACTACTAAATCTTGGCTGGGCAGTGAGTGGATGCAAGAAGTGAGTGAATCACAGACCCGAAGTCAACACAGACATTCACTTTCCACATCCTTTCCTAATTACGTGTTGCTTCAGTGGCTTCACTTCGTATAGATTCACGGGCACCAGCTCACAGTTTCCACCACCGCCAATGCTCATTCCATCACTCCCTACAGTCTGGAACCCGTCAAAGGCCTCGGGAGTCTGTCTGCACTTGGGTACAGCCCACAGGGGGGTGGGGCGCGGAGATTTCCCATCTCAGGAAATAAAACCTATCCCCTCACTTTGACTCCTTCCTCTTCGTCGTCCCTTTCCCTTCCTTCTGAGGGACCACCTTGAGAAGGAGTTTGTATAACTTTTCAGATGTGTGGGATGGAACACTTAGCTAGGCTCAGAGGAGACCAGTGTAAATCCCCTGGTTGGTGCCAGGATATCATAAAACTAAAGCCTGCCTGCATCAGGCATGAGCCTTTGTCTCTCTCCGTGCTACGTTCTATGGCTGGTGGGTAGGTCTGAGTACCAGGAATCCCCTTCCTGCTGCAGCTGTACACATCTGCTCTCCACCTTGGGATCACCATCCTCATGGCCGAAGTCTTTGAACTTCGATGAGGTGTGCGAAACACCCCATCGACACATCCTATCAGATATCTTTTGAAATGAAAATCTCTTAGATCAGTTTCAACTCATTCCAAATGTCACAAGCACCCTCCAGGCTGAAAACCAATCTTCCTTCCACCCTTGATGTGTTTGAAATGTGTTATGGGTCTATGGGCAGGGAAAGCTGGCACGGGTGAAGCTGAGGATTTAGGGTAGGGATCGGTTCTTCTGGGGGGCTGTGCAGACTGGGCAGTACCTCCTTACATGCAGTCTTTCACCGTCCTCTGAGCTGCTTCACCATGAAGCCTAGGACTTTAGGTTTGATGTTGTCCCATCTTTTCTGTTTCTCCCAGTTCCCGTGCTGTCCGGAGGCCAAGCCAAGTCTTCCCTTCTGCATCTCTTACACCATATTGTTATCACTTACTGATCCATGGGTAGCATTGAGAAAAAGAGGGGTACTCTAGTGTATTCTCCTGCTCCTCCATTTCATACAGTTGCTCTCCTTCCGTGTGTGTGTGTGTGTGTGTGTGTGTGTGTGCAGATTTATGCAGACACACCCCTTGATCCTGGCTATAGTAGTATCAGCTTCATTGCAGGAAGATTTGGTTAATCGCCTGATATTGCTCCAAAGGAGCCTGAAATAAAACTGAAGCCCAACAACACACAAATCATGTCATATACATGACAAAAACAAACACCATAAAAGGGGAGAAAAGAATTCGAAATACTGTGACTACTAACTTTTATCTATAAATATGACCAGGGCTCTTTTCTGATTCTGATTGTGAAACGAAGAGCTATTGTAAAATGGAGAAAGGGAACTTAAAATAATAGGAATTTAAGGCAAAGTGTGTGTTATTAAAAGTTCGTGGTGTTGAAGAGCCAAACTCCTATCCCACTACTGAGATTTAATATGTACTTCACACAAAAGTAAATCATGTAATATTTTCATGGCAGGCATAGAATTTTATGGCTTTTATGACTATCATGGAATTGGGATTCATATTTTATAGACAGCTCTAATAACATCAAGAAACTGCTCTGGGAAAAATGGGGGCTTAGAGGAAGACGAATGATCATTCAGCAGAAGCTAAAATCAAGCATAATTAAAGCCCAGAGGTAAAGATGTTTCTGTGGTCTACAGACTCCAGGCAGGCCTGGGTATTCAGCAGGGACCACAGAGTGAAGGGTCATTTTAACAAAATAAGACTCTTACCACCATGGATTATTCGTTCTTACAAATGTCCATCACCAGGGTGGGAGGACCACCAGACTAGCCCATCCCAACCTGGAAATATCTTCGGAAGGATACTCTGAGGTTTGATGCCCTGCACATCTCCGTATCTCCTCCTTAGAGAAGAGTCTCTGGTTTTTATAGGGAGCAGATGCAGCTGTAGAGGGAGACTCTTGGGACTTTCCTCCTCACTCACCCTTCCTTGCAGCAAACTACAGTCTCTGCAGCCAGAGCATCTGAGAAGTTAGGAGATAGATTGGAAGTTCTCTCACAGCACCTATTCCTTACCCTGTGTGCTTTGCTGAATTTAGCAAAGATTTCTATCCATGAGGGATGGAGCTGGTGGGCATGTTTCTGTTTTCCTCTTCCAGGTACAAGGTTCCCTAGTGCTGTACCAGGTTGGTAACTATAGCGAGGACCATTCAGCCTTGGTGAGTTAAAGCTGAGATTTGATTCTCCATTTAATTCTCCTCCCTGTGCCACAGAGTATACCATAGCACTCATTTTTGGCACAGGCTGACACACAGACTGTCCACCAAATGGCTCCTATGCTCCTGCCATCCATCTCATGCCTCTTTCACAATCACATGGTGACCCCAAGTCTCCTCAAAATCACCCTCTCCTCCAGACACGAAGTAAAGCATTGGGCAGTCTGTTGATGACCTATGCATGACCACCCTGCATCCATTTACATCAGAGGTCATTTTCTGGACATTTTCAGGACATACTCCAGACTGTCTGATGACAATGAGTTTTTTTTCTAGGTATATCTTGTACTAACCTTGACCCAGCTCTGTTATCATGTGACCTTAGGCTGCTCCTTCTGAGCTCTGCTGAGTTACATGTCAGGGGAAGACATCAAGTTTTCCTTCTTTGAAAAATTATGGGCATCAAAGTTTAGCAAAAGACCATGCTTCATGTAAGTTGTAAAGTGCTGTGTGCACGAGGAGACCAAACACAATGCCTGGGTTAACAGCCCCTCCTCCCCAGTCACATGAACTATGCATGCCAGCGAAAGCCAGACAGTGGGATGGAAGCAGAGCTTCACCTGGCATTTCAGCCTCCCAACACAGTGTGAAATGTGAGTCCCAGGAGCTCTGTTCCGTATCGCCGAATGGTATTTTGAGGTAGTATTTCTGTTCTGTTCTCAGAACTGTCTGAGTCCTGCCTCTAACAGCCTTGGTAGAGAGATGCTCACAAGGAAGAATTCCCTCTGAGGGGTTGACAGCAACGGTCCTTCTTCCCCAAGTTACATCTTGGTCCGGCTTCCCTTGTGGCACTCTGGTAAAGCCTGACCTCCCCATAACCCTGGTATGAGGCCGTGATGAATGGAAGGAAGCTCTCTTGGCAGAAATGGTACACAAAGGACAGAGATAGCCCATGTTATCAGGGGTCCAGGGATTACTCATCCCTGTCAATCAGACCCCAGGAGAATAGAACCCTGGCTGGAACTTAGGGTGAGCAGAGAGGGACTGTAGTTCCCCTGCCCTAGGGGGAGACCCCTCTGGAGGCCACAACCCTGGGCCTCTGCCTCTCCCAGTCTTGATTCTTTAGTTTGCAATGTTGGGGATGGAACCTGGGTCTTGCCCCACTTCCAGGCAAATGCTCTGAGCCATCTCCTCCCAACCCTGGGCTCTTTTTGTATGACAGAACTGGCTGCAAATCTTGCCCTGAAGGCTGTGGCCCTTGAGGATCCTCTCCAAACTTCTCTTCAAAGCCTTAAGGTAATTTCCATTCTCGTCAAATGGCTTTGATAAAAATATTCAGCCACAGCATCCTTTCCATTTGACTCTTAACTTGATAAGACATAATTTGCAATTGATTATTGCTCAGACATTCCTGGCACTGCATGGTGACCTGGTCATACATCTCACTCACTCTCTGCCAATTCAGAATGGGGGGGAGGTGTTCTTTGACCTTTGACCTTTCTAAGGGGCAACTGTGAGGTCATTTGGGCTATTAAGAATCACGAGACCCTATTCTGCAGCTGACAAGGATGTACCTAGAAGCATGAAGTCCTGAATTAACATTTTTTTCCTACTCTTGGTAAGACACAGGTATTTTTCAGAGTTGGAAAATGTCTTGAATGAATGAGCTTCGTATATATATGTTTTTAATGTGATTTTCCTGTATTTATTTGGGTGATCACAATTTATGCCAAGTGAAAAGGTTACGTGTCCTGGAAACTGAATTACCTCATTTATTTGTAGACATGATACAGTGCAGAACAGCAGAGGGCTCATCCTCTTTGCTCTGCCCCTGACCTCACCCCTGAGCCTGGAGGTGGGCATCTCACTGTCAGCCACTTTCTTGGGACCAAAGTGACCACTGCCTTCATAGAAAGGTTCTGAAAGCAGTCGGTCTTTGGGGGCTACTGTGGGTGTCCATTCCTCAATAGTTATCTCCATAGATGCTTTATTACTGCTGATGTTGTTTGAGACAGGATATCTCTATGTACCCAGGCTGCCCTCCAGCTCATGACTGTCCTGAGTCTGGGATTGATGGCTTGCAGGCTTCTGCAACCACCTATTTTCATAAGTAGAAATGGAATAGCATCCAGATGCAATCTCATGTCCTTTCCCAGGGGCCATCCTGCCAGGCTTGGGCTCTGGTCTGTTCCTTTGCAGGACTCATCAGAGGCAGCATGCCTTGGTTGTCTTTCCATCGCTACACTTCAACCTGAATGCGTATTTTCAATGGAGTTATTTCCTTCCGGCCTCTCACCATCCCTGACATGGCCACTGCATAAAAGAGGGAGGCAGGAGCCCAGAGGATGATGTCCTGGCTTGCTGGTGGCAGGGCCTGCTGAGTGTGGCATGGCCTGTACCTGTCACTTTCCAAGCCTGTGCCTGGCCTGTTTACCTAGTACTTCTGGTTGACACTGAATCATCTTCCAGCCCAAGGAAAGGCTCTGCTGGAGGGGAAACAGCTCCAGAGATTGCTCGGCTGAGGGTGGGATTTCCCCATGCCCTCCAAGTCATACCCTGCCCCTTCTTTGTGACCATGAATCGCAGGAATCGAGGCTGTGCCAAGCCTCCATTTGATTGGCTGTTCCCAGGCTGGGCCCTTTTGGCTTGCCTCGACATCACTTTCATATTACCCGGGAGTAATTGGATATTGGCAGCCAATTATGGGATTTTTTCACGTCAGCTTCATCAGTGCCTCTTAGACAACTGAGCCAGAGTCTCTTTTAGATGAAGAGGAAAATTATAAAAATTTGCATTAATGTCCTTTGAGACATGAAAGCCCTGGACCTGATGGGATGAGAAAAAGGAGACAGTGGCTTGGCCCCTGGTTCCAGGGGCGCCAGCCTCCTTGACGCCTGCTTACAGCTGACCCCCCTTATCCTTCTCTGCCCCTCCTTTGCCCTTCCTTTGTTCCTATTAAAATGAGGGTGACTCTGATTCTGGGGACTGAAGGGGGCTTTCTGAAGTGACCACACAGACACCAAAGACTATGGCTCCAAGGAAGATCTTACAGGCTGCAGAGGAAAGGGGGGGTGGGAGCCGAGGGGGAAGGAAGAGCTAGGAGCTGAAGACACAGCTGGAGCCAACATTACCATACTGACCTTGCTGTCCCTAAATGAACCTTGGGGGTCACTACAGGTGTTAGCCACTTCTCTCCTCCCTGGGACAAAACTGACAGAAGCAATTGGAACAAGGAGGGGATTATTTTGTTATTTTTGGCTCGTGGCTTCAGGGGGACAGTCTGTCCTGGTGGGAAGTATGGCTTCTCTGACAGTGAGTGTTTGTAGCCTGCCTTGTTCACACTTTCAAGCCCAGGAAACTGTGAATAAGACCGGTGGTGGCGCCCGGTACTAACCCTTAAGGCCTAAACCTAGTGGCCTACATCAGCCTGCTCGGTACCTTGACTACCAGAATCTCCCAACACCACATCATGGGCTGGGGACCAAGTGCTCACCCACAGGGGCTTTTGCATCCAGACTGTAGAGCCGCAGACAGTTTCTCATGCCTTTGGCTTATTGTTTCTCTTCTCTGCGGTGTTCTGTGTTCAGGACAGGGTGACAGCCTAGCAACAAAGCCAGGAGTTATTAGACTGCCCGCTCCTCTCATTGACACAGTCCCAAGACCTGCTCTTCACAGCCACTGAGAGGATGCCCCCATGAGTGAGACTGGTCCAGCTGCCCACTGTGGCATCCTGCTCCTCCTTGATTGACTCTTTCCAGATGGACACACGCCTTTAGCTCAGTTCCTTACCCAATCAACTAGTGTCTTCCCGGGATCAAGTCTACTTAGAAGTCCTTCCCATGCATGTCTCTGAGGGCTTAGTCTTGAGAAACCACAAGAAGGCAGCCCCAAATGCCAGGTGCGTGATATCCAAACACGAGGCGGAAGTGGACGGACGGATTGTTCTGATCTCCATCTTCCTTGTTTTTCAGCCTTGCAACCACAGGGCAGCTTCGGCTCTGAAGGATGCGGACCGGATCTCCTGCCACAGGACCGTGAGCTCTGCTCTCTTAGAGCCCTCCGCACGAGCCCACCTGTGCCGGGTGGTGGGCAAGCTGATTGATCTGGCATGTCTGGGCTGAGGAGGGGCATTGAACACTTCTCTCTGGGAGGGATTTTCAGCTCATTTCACAGATGAAATCAATCAGACCTAAACCTCATTCACAGTGGCCACGAGAAGCAAACCAGAACAGTGGGGGGTCAAACAGGAGACTTCCTTGCTCCCTGCCCATCTGGCTCTACTTTGGCAGTTGGGGCCAGTGGTCCTTGGGCTGTGAGGAAGCATGGTTGCCTTCAAAGCAGGTGCTGCTGCAGATGCCCGTCTGCTTGCCAGTGAAATCAGCACCACACTGGCTCACTGAGGGAAGTCAGGCCGGAAGACGGCTTCTCCAGCAAAGGCAGGACCCTAAATCACGCCAATATAAATTTTCTTTGTCTTCTAGCTGTTGTTTGGCTAACTGTGTGGACAGGGAAAGGGCTCAAGAATGCCTACTAACGGTGTATGTAGGTTTCTTTTGCTTTCCTAGGGGACACGAGTGGTAAGAATCTGTACCAGGGATTGGATAGATTTTTTTTTTCTTTCTGGAAACAGCACTGATGAATAGGCTAAAGCTATTGACCTTTGAGTGGTAGGGTGTCTCAGTTTTTGTTCTGTTACTGTAATAAATACCATGGTCAAAAGCAACTTGGGAAGGAAAGGGGTTGTTTGGCTTCTCTATCCTAGGTGTCAATCCATCATGGAGGGAAGTCAGGGTAGACACCTGAGGAACGCTGCTGACTGGCTTGCTGTCCCTGATTTGCTTAGTCCTCCTTAGACAGCTTAGAACCACTTGCCAAGGGGTGGCACTGCCCACCATGGGTAGGCCAGGCCTTCTTCCCAGATGACTCTAGCCTGTGTCAACTTGAGAAAAGATATTCAGCACAGAGATGGTTTCTCTGTCTTCTGGTCATCCCCCATAAGCAGACATTGGGATGTTCATGTTAATCCTTCTCCAGGATGCTAGGGGCTCAGCCCTGCAGACCAAAGATGGCTTAAAGTATGGCCTAAACAACAAATGTAGGCCCCGTGCTGACAATTGCTTCTAGAGCCCTGCCTCCTCTCTCAGCCGTAACCACCCTAGAGCTCGCACGGGTGGATGGCATCCCTTTCCCCACAGCTCTGTAACTCTGGGGCCCAGACTGAGAAGCTGATGTGAGAAATGGGCGTCTAAGGTCCCTGCTCACATGAAGATGATCACCTACTCAGATCTGTTGACTCTTTAAAGCTGCAGGCTGGCAGCGGGGAACACCACCACTTCTGTACAAATGGCTACTCCTTATGGTTCCAGGTAGGCTAAGTGGAAAGGCTTCTTCCACAAGGAAACAACAGTAAGAGAGGCCAAAGTTAGTTTTCTTGAGAGAAGCAGGCAAATATCTTCAAGGTACAATCGGACCAGATGAAGTGCAGGTCACATGACCTAAGTCCAGCCAATCAAAATGAACAAATCTGTATGGGGGGGGGTGGTGGGAGCTGCTTCTCCAGTTGCTGGGAAGATGGGATGCTTGTCTGTAGCTTCTGGCAGCTATCTTAGCACCATGAGGGAGAGGGAAGGGCTGCCTGTGAACAGAGCTGCCACAAAACAAGGAGCGGCAGAGAGAGCAAGGATTGGACGGCATTGTTTAGAATCAGGGTTTCAGCAGATTTAAGTGTAGACAAGGTCCGTTCTTCTGTCCTTTCCTCCTTTCTCCCTCCTTCCCTCCCTCCCTCCTTCCCTTCCTTCCTTCCTTTCTCTCCTTTCTTTTTAAATGAACTTTATTATTAAAAAACAACTTGCAAACAAATAAAAACAACACACAAGAAAATCAACCTGACTTCAAATCTGTACAACCCATCGAAACTATACACACAGAGCAGGCACACAGAATGGAAGCCGGGGAGTGCCACATTACATTTTATACTTTAAACACATCTTATGCACTTATCTATCGCCAAAACCGAATAACCTATGACCAGATTAGAACTAAATACCAGTCAGCTTCGCATCCTCTTTTGTAACCCAAGCTCAACACTGACTTCAGTGTCTCCTCATCCCCTTGTATCCATCCCCTTCTTTCTCCTTTTATGCCATGTGGCTCTGTACCTACATATAGGTTTGTTTACACCCGTGTTATTGGCCAAGTTCCTCATGTAAGAGAGAACATGTGAATCTTTTTTCTTTCTGAGACTGTATGGCCTCACTTAATATTTATACATTCTAAGTCCATCCTTTTTTTTTTCTTCTGAACAAGTTTAACTTCGTTTTTCTTTGGATCTAAATATTATCTCTATATAATATGTATGCATAGAGAATATGCACACATATACCAAATTATTTTCATTATCCATCTGTTGATGGGCAACTAGGTTGATTCATATGAGCATATAAACCTCTCTTTTGGTGTAAATCAATACATTAGTTCCTTTTCTCTATGCTGAGACAAGCTCCCTGGCAAAATTAACTTAAGGGAGGAAGTGTTGCCTGCGGAGGACCGTGGTTTTACGGGTTTAAATCTACCACAGAGATAAGGACACCGTGGCAGTCTGTGGTGAGAGCTGTGGTTAGAGACAAATAACCTGGGAGGTGACAAGGAAGCAGAAATGGAGATTGAAGCCAGGGCAGGGTCTGACCTTCAAAGACCCACCCCTAGCAACACATTTCGGTCCCCCCCAGCACACACTGAACTAGGATCCAAGTGCTCAAAACAGGAGACTGTGGAATATTTCAGATTCAAACCATACAGGTAGCTCGCTTTTAAATATGCTTGTCTTTGTAACTGATTTGGGGGCAGACATTAAAAGCTCAAAGGAAGCCCATGATATTGCGGCTGTACCTTCAGAAAAATTCATGGAAGTCTGTCCAGTCTAAACATCATCTTCTTCTTCCATTCCTTTCAACCTTTGTCCTGGGTGCTAAGGAGACAAATCAGGTGTGTAGTTTAAGGAATTTAGAGGAGAGTGGAAAACACACCCTAGGAGGCACCGCCCAGCTAAGGTTTCAAATATATTTTTAAAGGAGTGCGTGCAAATGTACACATTAATTAATACATGCTAATTGGATGTTGGAGGCAATATGGTGTGGGAACTCCGAGAGGCAAGAGATTGATTCTGACTGAAGATACCTGGGAAGGATTCGGAGGAGGAGGGGGTACGGAATGTAGGCTTTGTGTGAATGAAGGAATCAATGAATTAACACGGTGTCACGCATATTTATATCATCTATTACGTGCTCCAGTTCCCCGTGCAATACTGGTAATGAAAGACGGAGGGGACCATAGACATAGGGACCGTGTCTTTTCTAGGCTTCCGATTCTCATCTAGTTGGGGAGATGATATCTTCTGATAACTTATAATAGAGATGTCACCTAAGGAAGACTGCTTTGCATTTGGGCATTGTGGCTTGAATGAGAATACCCCACACAGGCACTGGTATGTTGGGGAGGATAAGGAAATGTGCCTGGCTTAGGAGGAGTGCATCACTACCAGTGAGATTTAAGGTTCCAAAGTCTAGATCTGTTCGTTCTCAGTTCAGGGACTCTCATCCTCTGGAACTGTCAGCCCAAATATACCCCTCATTCTATAAGACACCTTGATCATGGGGTTTTATTAAAGGAAACTGACTACATGGCTTAATTAAAAAAAAGTTATAATGGCAGAGAGATTCAAGAGGGGAGTCAGAGAAGGAGGTTCATCTAAGAATGAAGAAGAGCCTTAGGGGATCTTTAGAACTGGAGAAATGAAACATATACCTCCAGCCAAGAGCTAGTTGAGTGAAGAGGGAGGTGGTGGGCGAATAAAGAGAGAGGTGGTGGGCGAATGAAGAGGGAGGTGGTGGGCTAAGGCCTGGAGAGGCTTTGGTGGTGGGTTTGTGATGCTATATAACACGTGATGGAAATCTACTGAAGGTTGTAACCATGACCATGGTGTGACTCCTGCTTTGGGAGGATAAATCTTACCAGAGGAGGAATTACTAAGAGGAAGGACATGGGTTTGCTAACAGTTCCAGGACTAGGGAGTTGCTACAATGCCAGTCTTGCTCTTTTTGACCGGTGGCAGCCAGCTCTCAGATGGTGGGTGGTGAATGGGGACAGTGCTTCTCAGTGTTCCTGGTCCCCTATCCTACAAGAGTAGAAAGAATTATTTCCTCCCGTTTGAGATCACTCTGGAGAAGAATGTGTCTGGTTTAACTTGAGTCTCGTGTCTATCTGATCAGCAATAGGTATCAGGATGGATTGCTGTCGTAACTACCCTCAGCAAGGACCAGCAACTGGAGATGGAGGCAGTTTATTACCAGGGGAAAGGCATCCCTCTCTCTGAATAGCACATTCTGCTCTCTGCTAGGAGAGAGGTTTTTATGTATCTGAATCCTCTCCAGCTTGAGTGTTTCATAGCCCTGGGCATGGCCTGGAGGGACCATCCGGGTCCTGAAGAAGGCTGTTAGAGGAAGAATAAAGAGAGACAGGGAGGTGTGGGAAAGGCTGCAAGAGTGACCAAGAGGACGAGGTATGCTGTAGCCTTGGCCATTTTCCCACAACATCCAAAGTTCCTGCCACAGCTGAAGCTGGGCATCTGAACTCCACAGCAGTCCCTCTTTGGGTGGCTCGTTCAAAGTCTGAATGCACTATTAATTCTGCCTTCTGCTCATAGCCTTCAGAACACCACTGACAGTTTGAGGATGGACTGACATACTCTTGCTCCTCTCTGTTCAATACTTTATAATATGACCGGGATGTTATCTATTCTGTTTACAATGTGCATGGTGGGGTTGGGGCAGGGAATTGAGATTAAACAGGCCAATGTCTATCTTATCCCCCATGGGACAAGTGGCCGTGGAGAAAATAACACTGTTTAAAAAGTGGAAATTTTTTACTCACTTGGATCGCTGGGCTAAGAATCTTACCACACACCAGCTGGAATTATCCCCTCACTGTGAGGTAACAGCAATTAGACCTGCACCCCCAGCTCTGGTCCCGCAGCTGGGCTGACAGACACGTCAGATTAATACATCACCAGGTATGGAAGCGCAGTTAGAATTTGACTGAGGTACTTCTAGCCTGAGAAAGGGAACGATTTATCAATGCAAACTTAATAACATCTATTTGAATCTAACTAAAAATCAATATTTCATTACCAAATTGTTAGTGAGAATGAAGAAAAATTGCGGAAGTCGGGCAGTTTGGAGCTGGGGAAGCGTCAGGAGTTCAATGTGAAGACGGGATGATTCATGAGGCCATAGCAGAGGAAGGGTGAGGGAGGACGGTGGAGGAAACTCAGAGGGGGCCCCTCGCTCATGACCTTGGCCGTGAGGAGGGGGGGACACAAGAAAATGAGAGTGACTGTCAGTTCCCTTCAGGGATGGAGCCCTCCATAAATCACAGGAAGCCAGTCCTGGGAGAGGAGAGGAGGGCTGGGCTGGAGGAGGAGATGAGGGCCAGGCATGATGGGGAGGAAACAACTTAACTCTTTGCATTCTGGCAACAAAGTGCATCTTGACTTCGGACCACATGAAACTCCACCAGAGCGGACTAGATGGATTCCTTGTGGACAGTTCTTGCTAAATCAAGAATCAAGTGGAAAGAGTGAGAAAGGCTGTTCCTCAGCCCATATAACTAAGTTCACACCTTGATTCCCAACAGAAACTAGTAATGTGTCTTTAGTGACTCAAATAAATCAGCTCTTTGGGAGATGAGATGCGGGAGAGGTTGGGACAAAGAGTTCAAAACTGCATTTGAACTGTATTGTGGACTCAGGTTTGTCTTTGCTTTTACTATGGGTTCAGTTCTTCCTTGTGTTTGACTTCATGGACCCAGCCATCCTCTGTTAGAGAAGGAATATGCTTGTGTCCTTCAGCAGGGACTAAAGGTGAGTCACATGAGATGAGACTCCTCTCTGAAGGCACCCCATAAAATAACTTATGGCCTCTGCCTCTTGTTTCATCAAAGAGCAAGGTATGACTACTCACAGCTCGTTGGTTTGAGACTGCATTTAGGGATTAGAGAAAACAAATGTGTTTGGCCTTAGAGGCTTAAGTAGTAGCCACCATTTTAGAGTCCCTTTCTTTACAAAGTTAGGGTTATTTTCTTGGTTCCAAAAGAAAATGTGATCTTTGAACAAAATGTGGGGGGTGCATTTTTTTTTAACTTAAAAGTCTATCTATAGCAAAACGTGTCTACAAGGGAACCAAGGAGTTAAAATGGTAAATGTGGTGGATACCAGTAAGCCAGGTTGGACCAAAACTAATATACAAAGGGCAATAGATTCTTCCGCATTAGCTCTTGATGAGATTAAATGCACACTAGCCTATTGCCATCCCAACTTCTGAAGCAAACTTAGGTGTGTACACCACTCTTTACCCAGACACTTCTGATGTTCCAGGCATATCAATTCCACTGGACATTCTTCTAAGCTGTCTTACGAATGTCCTCATTCACAGCCCTGGGAAGGATGTAGTGTTAATTCCCAGGAAAGGAGCCAGGATGACAAGAGTCAGGTGACTTGCTCCAGCTCATATAGGAAATGACATAACAACACTGAACCGGAATATCAGTTCATCCTGGAGCTAATTGTCCTCCTGGCTCCATCTGTGGGGCCGTTATAGAGTCTGTTGGTTCTTCAGGAAGTACCCGTGCTGCATGGGATCCTCTCTCGGTACTGTCCTGAGTCAGCACACCTTTGTTATGTCAGCTGGCAGCCCAGGTACTACCGTAAGCTCACATTGTTGAAAGTCTACACTTAACTTGCTCACAAGTCACAGGGAACCAGGTTACAGACTGTTCTTGAAAGCCTTTAGAGCTTTGTTAATATCTTCCCCCGTATATGCACTTTAGTCACGAGGAAGGGACACAGAACAGAGAATTAAATCCCCGCAGGCACTATGGTGCCACTTTGGCCAATACCTTAAGAAATGAACCATCTGCTCACTTCAGAAGTCCCAAGGAATGTTCCGTTTAAAGTGTGTGTCCAAGGGCATTGAGCAGAAACGAACTTCCAGGACCTCTTCCCAAAGATCAAGCATTGGGGAAACCTTCCATGCGTATGGCTGATGTCTCTGGGTTGTCTGCCCTTGCATGCTTGACAGAGTCTGAGCGTGTGAGGTGGTGCCATATTTACTAGTTAAGAGAAGCAGGTTGTTGTCTCTGTGAGTCTTATGCCCAAATCTTAAGGACCTAATACATTTTCAACGTGGCAGTCGTTCCCTGTCTAGGCATGTACAACGAGACCAACATGGGGAGCCGCTTCCCCACAAGGAACACTGCTGTGGGGAGAGCACAGGGAAAGGTAACGACTGCTCTTGTTGCTGAGAACTGGCCCTCAGCTGCCCCTTGTGAAGATCAGCTGCAGGACTTTTATCTGCAATCCCAGTTTGCTGGCTGTACACTATTTCACAGCAGACAAAAGGAGGTGATGCAATAGACCTTAGTCACACACGCTGTCTGCCATCTGTCTCATGTGTAAGATGGGCCACATTAATACACAGGGGCTCTAATAAAAGCATGTGCATGAGGTCATATTGTATACCCCGAGGATCAGACTGCAACTCATCAGGGCTGGCCTGGGTGTTGAGGGAAGGGAGCTTAGGAGGAAACTTGACCTTGCCCAGGCTATGAACACCTGTTTGTCAATGTCACACTTTGTCACTCATCACTCACCCAAGGCCATTTGGGTTAAGTGCTTTCTGTTAGAATTTTTCATGGTTCCTGGATTTTTCTAAGACTGCAGAGAAAATTCTGAGTATGTGTCTGTGGGCCTGGGTGTCTAACTGCTGGGTCAAATCCCAGCTTAGAATTCTCTAGATAAAGATATAGACATGCTTGGGCAAGTTTAGTGCTTTGAGTATTGCACAGGAAAAGAACACTTGAACTTGGAACTCACCCAGGGTGGGCATGACAAGAATTCCATGTGAAAGAAGATGGCTTTCCTGTAACCACTTCATACATTATGAAGTTATCAGAAATCAAAGCAAATAAGCAACACAAAGGAAAGTTCTTATCCCAGTTCAAATATGTGACCAAGGTAGAATGGCCTTAATCATTTCTTTATCTCTATTAAAATCCACACTTACAAATCACCATTTTTCCTATAATCATTACTTCAATTCAATTCTAAAATTCAGTTCATGCACACACACATACACACACACACACACACACACACACACACACACACACACACACATATATATATATATATATATATATATATATATATATATATATATATATATATATATATATATATATATATATACCCCGCACAACCAAAAGTCCATGCTTCAATCCCTCTCTTTGTGGCTTGTTGACTTTCCTTCCCAACAGCTCTCTTGTTGAAGAAGTGGCTCAGTTCCCAGTTACTATTCTTAGTGGCTGAGATAAGTCATCTTACAAAAGGTGAAGGTTTACTTGAGCTCACAGGGTTGGAGGTCCCAGCTGTGCTCCATTGGTCTCCCACTGATTTTGAACGACTTTAAGGTTACAACACATCACGGTGGTGACACATGTGGACTACATTGCTTACCTCATTGTGGGGAGTCAATGAACAGAGGAGGATGAAGTAGAGTCTCACAGTCACATTTGAGGTCATGTTTCCAATGACCTAAACACCTCCCACTAGGCCACACCTTTTAAATGTCCCACCATCTCCCGAAAGTACATGTAGGAGACCAAGTTGTCAACACAGGGGGCTTTAGGGGACACTCTATAGTGAAACTAAAGCAGGGGGATCCCATAACAGAATAGTTTGAGAGAGGACAGTGTTTCTTCTCATAACATGACAAAGGCGTCTCTCTGGTATGTTGTTCTACGAAGTAAAGCAGGATATGAAGAGAAGACGATGGTATATGTCCTGGTTATCGTCCTATTTCTATTACTAAGGATCTTTTAGAAGAAAGCATTTAACTGGGACCTCGCTTACAGTCTCACAGGGTTCGTCCACAATTATCATGGCAGGAAGCTTGGTGTCAGGCAGGCACACCACTAAGGAAGTAGCTGAGTTTACAACTGACCTGCAAGATGGAGGCTAGGGCATTTGAAATCTTTAAACTCTTTCTCAGTGACACATCATCAACATGGCCACACCTCCTAATCCTTCCCAAAACAGTTCCACCAATTAGGGACCAAACATTCAAATATATGTGACCATGGGGACCGGTCTTATTCAAACTGCCACAGCATGTCATTGTTAAAGAAAATGTGAGACCAGCTGTGCTAGCTAGCACATGCCTTTAGTCCTACCACTGGGAAGGTGAGACAGAGACAAGTGGATCTCTGTACATTTGAGGTCAGCCTTGTCTACATAGTGAGACCCTGTCAAAACAAAACAAAACAAAACAAAACAAAACAAAACAAAACCTGGATGCCAAATATATAGTGAAATGCTAATTCCTAAGTGTAATAATAAGAAGAGGGAAGGAAAACAGTGGAAGGGGGCAGATAAAAGAAAAATGTCTGTGCCTCAGTATACTTTTGAAGAATTGGTTCTAGAATAGATGAATAGTTTAGATAATTATTAAATATTATTAATTCAAAGTTTCAAAAGAAATTGTTCATTGAAATCCAAGGTTAAAATAAAAAGATGAAACTAAATTTGAGCTGAGCTGGGTGTATAACCCACAGAGAGAATTTACTTTTAGTGAATTTAAAACAGATTTTCAAGTGGGTTATAATGTAAAAGCATGAACTACCTACAGCTGTGCTGTGTGGTACCATATTGTCAGTGACAATGTCATTCAGAAACTCCCTCTTACATCCACCCGAAGTAGGAAGAAACCCTGAAACAGCTATGTTAATGTCATTAGAAGATTACCAGCATGAGAAAAGAGGCAAATCAAGATTCAATCTAAACTAAAATTGAAAATGTCAATTTGAATTTGTGACATATTTTCTCTTGAGGATTTAGAGGGGTTTTTTGTTTGTTTGTTTGGTTGGTTGGTTGGTTGGTTTGTTTTGTTTTTAATGTGTTCATTCAAAGGGGTTGCTGAGAGACAATGGCCAGCCCCCTTGAGCTGAGAATCCCTAGTGAATGATTGGTCTCTAAACATCCTTTTCTACCACATGGAAGCTGGGTTTCTTGGAAACATGATGCAGGTCAGATACATGATAGGGACTTTACAATAGCTTTTTACATTAGAAAATTTTCAGAGATGATTGGCATCTTGGCAACAGAGTATAAGAACCAACTCAAGTTGAGGGTGTGGCTCAGTGGTGGAGCCCCTGCCTAGATCCCCAATGAGAGGCTGGGGGCGTGGCTCAGTGGTAGAGCTCCCGCCTAGAATCCCCCAGTGAGGGGTTATGTGTATGGCTCAGTGGTAGAGCACTTGAAGACCTAAAGAGTGAAGCTTGTGCTCTCCCATCAGCTATCTTGATGGTTTCTATTCAAGTCAACAGCTGTATTTAACAGGCATGTAGGGGTGCCATCTTGAAGGTGACTGAGATATACAAGATGCACACACAAAAGGAATGGGTTTAGGGGCAAAAGCTTTGTCCCAATAAGTAGGGATCCCTGAGACTCTTCTCTTTCAAAAATGGGGGTTCTTTAGGATGAAGTATCTACTCCATCTAGTTTCTTCTTTCTGAGCTTATATAAAATATTGTCTCTACAACAGAGAACAGAGACAACAGAGGAAATCTAAGGCCCAAATACGGTCTTCTGTACCTTCAGGATAGTAGTGGCTAACCTGCCTCACAGTTAACTTCACATATGATTGAGTCTTTGTCTTGAGGTTGCTTCTAAACTATAAGCCTGTGGGGAAGCCCAGTTGGGAGGATATTAGCCATCCAGCCATGTTTGACCAAAATAAATATCTTCCTCTGCTTATTTCTATGCCATTATTTATTTTGGAACATTGGGAAACAGAGGCAGTAAGTAAAGAACATGCCCTGTAACATTATGAGCCTTACTTCTCAGACTTCTGTGGGCTACAGTTTGTCTGACCTAATCCTGTCCTCTAGGGACCCATGCAAGTCAAGAAGAGAGGAGATATAGGAACAAAGAAAGAAGGAGTATATTGGAGTGTGGAGGAGACCTGCCACTCCACTTGTCCCGACATCTGTTTCTCAGAGTGACCTGACCCAGGAGTAGTCCCTCCCGAGTGTCCCACAGTCACAGAATGAATTGAAACTTTGGGGTATTCTTTCTTCTTCTTTTTCCTGTGTAAGCATATGAGTATGTGTGTGTGCCTGTCTGTAAGCCAAGGTTAAGGCTGGGAATCTCCTCCATCACTCTTCCTCCTTCTTTGAGTCAGGGTCTCTCAGTCAAACCCAGAGCCTAGCATTGCAGTTAGTCTCGATGGTGAGCCTGCTCCTGGAATATCCCATCTGCCTTCTGATATTGGGATTACAGGAGAGCTGCCATGCCTACCCAGCATTTATATGGATTTAGAGGATCCAGTGAACTCTGATTCTGATCCTCTCACTTATGTGTCATGTGGTTTAACTGCTAAACTATCCTCAGAGCGTGGGGTCTCTCTCTCTCTCTGCCTCTGTTCCTCTCTCCTTTTAAAGAATATTTTTGAGAAATTGTATTGAGAATTCCATAATGCATGCAATGTTTTTATAAAAGCATCCCCAGTACTCTTCCCTTGTAATGGTTTGTGTATTCTTGATCCAGGGAGTAGCACTATTAGGAAGTGTAGTCTTGTTAAAGTAGGTGTGTTACTGTGCATGTGAGCTTAATATCCCTGTCCTCAATGCCTGGAAGTCAGTATCTGCTAGCAGCCTTCAGATGAAGATATAGAACTCTCAGCTCCTCCTGCAGCATGCATGTCTGGATGCTGCCATGCTCCCTCCACAATGGTAAAGGACTGAACCTCTGAGCCAGTAAGCCAGCCCCAATTAAATATTGTCCCTAGAAGAGTTGCCTTGGTCATAGTGTTTGTTCACAGCAGGAAAACCCTAAGACATCCCTCCATTTTTCCCATTAACCTCAGTGTCCCTTCTAACTTCATATGCTCTTTAGTTGTTTTTATTTTATGTGTCTGAGTGGTTTGCCTGCATGTATGGTCTATGTGCAAATGTGCATGCAGTGCCCGATGGGGGTCAAAAGAGGGCATCTGATTCTCTAGAACTGTGAGCTAACAAGTGGGTAATGGGAAACCAACCTGCATCCTCTGCAGGAACTGTAAGTGTTCTAACTCACCGAGCCATCCCTCCATCCCCTGTGCTCTCTTAAAGACAAAACAAAACCCACCGAGTCCACTTAGAGATGCTTACGCATAGGAGTGGGACCATCTGCTGGAGTGTGAGTAGCTTTTCAGGGGCTGCATCCCTGAAGAACACTGACTGTCTCTCTGTTAGCAGTCATTGACTAGGTATGGGAATTCATGAGTCCTTCTGAAGTCCACGCTGAGATGTTGGCTGGCTTGCTCTTATGTTTTGTGGATTCAGTTACAGGTGTTGTACATGTAATTCCCTTGTTATGACTGGCAAATATTGTTTGCTACAGTCCACTGCTTCTGGCTCTAACAATCTTTCAGTCTTCCCCTTCCTTCTTCTATGAGAATCTCTGTTTTGGTGGAAGGGATGTGATATGGAATTGTAAAATTGGTGCAGGGGATACAACTCAGATTCTTTTGCGTGTAGCTGGGAATGTGAGTAAAGAGGACTTTGCTTATGTCATGGGATGTTTGCATGGGTAGTCTTGGTAATTCTGGCTCAGAAAGTTATCCTTGGAATAGGAGTTGAGGCTGGGGTACAGGTCAATTGTAGAGCTCTTGGCAAGCATGCAGGAGCCTCTGGTTTTCTTGCCAGTACTGGGAGAGGGGAGAGGGCGGCTTAGATCTCTGCATCTACTGCATGAAAAGTTCTTGCCCCACAGGGACACTTCAATCCAATTAAGGTCTCTGTAGCTCTTTGTCTTAGTGTCTGACTATAAGTTTATGTTGCTATATTTAAGGTAAGTGCAACTTAAAGTCTGGTCCTCTCCAAGGTAAAGTTCACAGCCTACTATAACTAAGAAGACGGTCTACATGTAGCAGATTCCCAGATGGCTGGTATCTATCTGTAGCTAATGCGCTGCACATTGGGAAGAATCTAGTGAGATCATAGCAGGCACGTGGAAGCAGTGGTGTGGTGAGTTTGCAAGCAGCCACACAGCCCGCACTACCTCCTGTAAGATTTGTTTGTTCCCAGCCACCAGCTTGGCCAAGGACATCACTCTGTGGCTTGTGATGTGTACGTTGGCTAGGGTCTCCATTTCCTCTTGCTTGTGGGTTGTGGTTAAAACATTCCACAGTGATCAATAAAGAGCTATGTGCCTGTTTGCTTCTTGGTTCTCAAGGACACACTTTTTAAACCTCACCTGTTTTTAGAGGAATATCTGCTGGGAAATGGGAAATACAATGCCCTGGCAACAGATGGGTTTTGCAGAGGTCCACTATGCCCTTGCTTACTGTAGCTAAATGTGGGGTCTGTTGTCACTTGTGTGGTGGCTTTGGTCTGGATCCTAGATTCCCACTACAAAAGGTGTCCCATTGCCTTTTGTCTTTGGGATGTATCCTAGGTCCAGAATTGGCTTAGAATAGAGACAACATATTGTATCCTTTTCCTTCACCGTAGCAGAACTCCTGGGCCTGAGAAACACTTTAAAGTTATATTTTGGCTCATTGTTCTGGAGGCTGAGAACAGGCACTGAAAAGGCTTTATGTTGCTGCCACAAGATTTCAGAGAGAAAGCTCAGTTTCCTAAAGGTAACACGTTAATCTATTCACAAGGGATCCATCCCCAAAGCTCAAACACTTCTCAACTCTACAGCCTGGGACAAAGCCTTGGCATGAGCTTTGATGGAGACCAGCCCTGTTCTATCTGTCACGTCAGCTAAGGCGGCACTCAGAGCAACCGAGGGCCCTGTTCTTCCTCAGAGCACAGGCCCACCTTTGAAGATGCAGAAAGCTGAACCAGGTGTCTACAAACAAACCTGGGAAGTGTGGATCAGCTTGGAGATGTGGGTAGGGCAGCAGTTAGAGGCCAGCTCTTTCCTTGGGAGCAGAAGTGTGGGAAAGCTTGTGCTCACAGTTCGGCTTGCTGTGCAGACCTGGGTCCTTCATCTGTCTAGATTAGAGCCTACTGCCGCTCACTGCTCAGACCACAGCAGAGTTTAAACAGCTCCCCTTCTATACACCTTTCAATTTCTCCCTTCCCAACCATTCATGGTCAGCACTGAAGTGACTTTGAATGTTACATTGTAGAGTTGGAGCTTGGTTTTATGTAATAGAAGTTTAGTAAGGGAGGAAATCCATTGAGAAAGAAAATTAAGATCCAGGGAGCCTGGGCTTTGCAGCCTTTATCTTCTTTTCTGACCTCTGGTTAAACAGGAATTTGCTGGGAAATGGGAAACTGAGGGCTGAGGAGTCCTCCCTGTTTGTCTTCTTCTCTGGGACCCTTCCAGACAAAGAGGGGATTTTGCTGACGCGATGGTTCTTCCTCTCTCTTGTTGTATGTGAATCGCAACTCTCTTGCTTTCTGTTTCTTCCTACAACACTCACTGTCAAAGGTGTCACAGGTTATCATGGGTCACTTCAATGTCCTCAAAGAGTGCACAACTGTTTTTGTTTTTATAAACAGGCCAAAGAATGAACAGCAAGCAGTGGTGGACTGAATGTTGTCTCTGCATTGTATAGAACACATTGGGTTATTTAGAATACAGATGTGTGTGTGTGTGTGTGTGTGTGTGTGTGTGTGTGTGTGTACAGAGTGGACCTATCTTGTGTTCAAAGAAGACCCCTGGGTGTGAGGGAATCTCAGTACATTCTTGTCTTTCATTAAAGCTTTATGATTGTCTGTGTGTATCTTGTTCCAAATGTATCCAGAACTTTGTTTCTGACTAAAAGCTTCCTCTCTTAGCTGACTTAATTTGCTTTTATATTACAGAACCACAGGAGCTGTGATATCAAATTTCAGAATTATTTGCAAATTTCAGCCCATGCCTGATTTTTGCCTTCTTAAATATGTGCAGTTAGGCAACAATATGAAAAAAAAGCCCCACTTAATCATGATGAGATTAAAGGATTTTTAAAAGGCGGTTTGCGGTCACATTTACATTCCCCGATAATTTCTTAATTTTCTCTTAAATCACCTTTCATCTTCATAAAATGAACTGTAAAAAAAAATCCTTCTGAATTCTATAATGTGCCAAGAAAAATGGGGGAGAAATTAAGGAGGCCCCTACCTTTTAATCATTTTGTTCATAAAGTACTTTAACTGCCCGCCAGGAAAAAGATGGAGGCTCTGGTGTCTGAGGTATTCTGTGCCATAAAGTCCCATAATAGAAACAGATGGTAGAATTGCCTTGGAAGTGGAAAAAAAAAAAGGAGTGTACACGCCGCTCACCCTAACATATGAAGAGATTCAGGGCTGACACATGAAGGGATGCGCTTGGCGTGGGGCCAGAGGAACGCTCTCAGCAGCCAGTGCTCAAGCTGGGGACTGGGAGACCCACAATTTCAGGATCTGGAATGCCCAGGCTTCAGGATTTAGAACGCACTGGAAGCTTTCCTCTGAGGCTCCTGTCCTACAGTAGATAGTGTTTTATGGGTGTGATGGGCTGTTGTGGGGACTCCAGTGACGAGCCCCTCCCAGCTTTTACAAATACTTCCTCGAAACGATAGCTGAGGAGTACCAGCTCATCTGGAGGCTCCTTATAAGTAAGGAGTGGCTTGTCACCTAGACCAGCACTGTTGAACAAAGAGCAGTCTCCCAGCCAGAGGCAACCTTGTGAAATGGCATTGGGTAGGAGGGACACCAGATACCAGCTTAGTCTGTCTTCCTGGTTGGCCAGATCACCTAATGTGTTTCAGAGAAATCTCTCATGGATACTGGGTTTTCTGAAGTGAAATCTGATATGAATTCCACATCGTACTCCAATAGCATCGACGCACACACCATCTTTCCTTTGTATTTTGAAGTATGGAATTCATTTTGTTTTGTTTTAGTCTTTGGTGTTAGTCTAGTCTCCTGAATGGTGATTGGGTGTCAGATGCTAGTTAATTAAATGTAAACTGTTATCATTGAAGTCATCATTGAAGACATGTCAAGTATTTACTGGGAACCTTGACCAAGACTGTAGACCCTAAGTTCAAGAAAGGACTTAGAAAGTAACAGATGAAGGAGATGAGTAAGAATTCATCAGGCGTGGTGGCGCATGCCTTTAATCCCAGCACTCGGGAGGCAGAGGCAGGCGGATTTCTGAGTTCGAGGCCAGCATGGTCTACAAAGTGAGTTCCAGGACAGCCAGGGCTATACAGAGAAACCCTGTCTCGAAAAACCAAAAAAAAAAAAAAAAAAAAAAAAAGAATTCATCAGGCAAAGAACCAGAGGGTGGTTTGGTATGGAAGTTTCCAGAAAACCTGAATCATTGACATGCAAAAGGATAGTTAGTGATGGACACAGAAGGAATTTCACAGAAAGAGAAATCAGTACAGACAAAGGCCCTGAGAGCATGTGTGTTGGAAGTATGGGGGTGTGGGGTGTTTCAGAAAGTGCATTGATAGAGATACTATTTGAAAAGAGAAGACAGAAGGAAACTGGATACCAGATAAGGAGGAAGAGTCACATCACACAAACCCATAGAGACTGCATCTGATAGCCCCCATATGGATTCTCAGAATAATTCAATAGTGATGTGATCACTGCCGTGTCAGGAACAGATTCTGCTACAAACAGGCCCCCAGATATAATGACATTCACATGGAAGTTTGTCACATAGACAAATTCAGGTCTGGGAACTTGCTTCGGTGTACTTATGTGAAGACCCGGGCTCCACCCACCTCCTTGCTCCATCATCCAATGGTATTATCTTATCATTCTTTGCATCTTCTGGTGGTAAGGGATAGGATTTTGAGAAGGCCCACTCAGAGTGCAAAGCTGTCCGCAATGAGACATGTTCCAGATGCCCAGCTGTGCAAAGAATAGTTAGGAATGCTTATCTGCAGTGTGGCGCATAAATATGAGAGCCTGTGGCCTTCACCTTGGAGAGATTCACACATCCCTCGGTAATATAGGCCTTGTTAAACATATATGCTTTCTCTTCTCTCCCAGGATGCCTGGTATCTTTTGATCATCCATCTCTACAGAGGTGCCAGCCAAATTCAGATCAGATGTGACAAGGCTATTCCTTTCTCATAGGGCTCTCTACTTGATGCCAGCGTGGGAAGAGGGAACTTCACCTGAGGAATTGCATCCATCAGACTGTCCTGTGGGCATGTCTGTGCATTTTCTTGATTAATGACTGATGTTGGTGGAACCAGCCCACTGTGGGCAGTGCCACTCCTTAGGAAGGTAGACCAAGGCTGTGTAAAATAGCAGTTTGAGCAAGCCAAGGAAAGTAAGCCAGTGACCAGAGTTCCTCTGTGGTCTTTTCTTCCAGTCTTAATGCCTGAATGCATAGGGATGAGATCTTCTAAGGCATCTTCCAGTTCTGCCTGGTTTTGTAGGGAATGGATAGGTTGCTTGTGTATGTGGCATGCACCTGCCAGTGAACATGACAGCAACAGAAATCTGAAGGAGAAAAGGAGGGTATCCCAGAAAATAGGCTCCATCCTGCTTTGTGGCAGGGATAAAAGGCTGACTATGTGTGGATGCTGACTCCAGAGAGCTGACTAGCAATGCCCGTACCTGCTGTGGGGGTTGGGGGGGCAGGCAAGGCAGCTGGAATACCAATTTCTGCAAGCTTTTTCTGATGTGCCCTAGCCCTGGACACTCTTCTCTGGAATCTTAAATCTTTACTTCCGACTGGGATTATAACTGGTTTCTAGTTGGACTATCATCTTCCACCAGGCTGTGGCAATCTCATTGTGGTCATGGTCTTCTTAGAGATTCTTCCAGTTCACCTCTACTTCCTGTCCTTGGGCTGGTGTCTAGCTTCAACTGTACACTGTGAAAGTTGGAAAGTTGGCTGGATAGATGGTAAGATGAGAACGCTTTGTCTTACTTAGGAAAAGGGACAACGGACTGGCCCAACTCATTTTCTGGGCGTGGGTATACTTTACTCTGAGCCCTTCCTTCTGGACCATTGCTAGCACCTGAGAACAGACCGTGTATTGGACTCATCATTATTAGCTTCCCAGAAGCTCAGGGCAGAGGGCTAAACATCCAGAACTGAGGATGACCACGCCCATGGATAAACACTCCTCTGCCTGTGAAACAACAGCCACCTCTGCATTCACGGAAAAGATGGATGCCTCTGGAGGCGGAGGCTCTCCAGTGGGCTGAGAGGTTCGTTCTTTGTGGACCGTTGCATGTTCCAGTTATTTCTGGGGGTGCCAGACAAGAGTACATGGGGGTTAATCTCCATTATATTAATGCCCTTCTTCCCTTCCTCCACAGACCCATATCCCCCAAAGCCCCATTGAGGATTCACGAGCTCACAGATTCCTTTGTCCTGCTTGTAGGGTCATGGTTGAGGGCTGAGAACCCGAGGGAGCAGAGCCGATGGGGCTCTAGGACCCAAACATGCTCTTTCCTCACTGATTCCTAGGCCCCTGAGCAGATGTACCCCGCCCTCTGCAGCCCCAAGGGCTTCTGCTCTGTGTCTAGGGAAAGGAAAAGCCCGGCTGGTTGAATCCCTGTGAGAATGTTGCCGGCGTTGATTTGCGGTTTGACAGTCAAAAATAATCCAAGCATTGCTTTGCATGTGATTTATACAAGTGTCTTAATTGGCATCTTGATTATATGATTGCGTGAAGGGCTGTTTTCAAGGTGTGCCTCTAAATAGAAAAAAGAGGAAACATACAGCTGGGAAATGTGGGATGAGCCGCTGAGTCTCTGCTTTATCCCTGGATTTTTAAATTATTATTACTATTATTTTGAACCAAGCCAACACTCCATTTTCCGGTTTCTGCCCCTCTGCCGGACCGTCAGTGGCAAACATTTCCCCCAAAATTACATAAATCTTTCCTGCAGACATGCTGCTAGGTCTGCAGTTTCTCTCCGGGATCCACTGCTTTTTTTTTCCCCCTCTGCCGAACAAACTCAGAGACGTGGTCTCTCCTAGCCTGATTACAGCTAATTATTTTAGAAATCCATTTTAAAGGCAAGTTATCTTAACTTTATAGCTAACCCGACAGTGGAGATCTAAGGAAAAACCTGAAAATCATAAAGCGTTCCAGAACATTCTATTTTATGCAGTCCAGAATGTGACACATGGGGTCTTTAATAATTCACTGCTTGTTAACATTAAACAACTGTTAACATGCTCAAATAATTAGTTATGCTTGCTTGACATGTTTGCATCTTTAATAATTGATGCATTTATCTTAATTACTAACAGTATTATGGTCGTAATATGCATCTTTTTTCTATTTTAAAATTTTAACAAAAACTGACTTTTTGCCAAAAATGATTATGCTCTAAGTTTTAATTACTCATTGTAATTAAATTGCAAGCTGCAGTATTTTACTAAAATATCTTTTGCAAAAAAAATATTTAATGGGAGAGAGGTGCTTTGCTGTTTATGCAGCCAAGTTAGTAAATGTTTCATGAGTTTGATATTACCCTTTCAGAGTGGATATAAAATAACATTGCTTTCAAGATATGAGTCAATTTAAAAGTCTACCATGACTGAGGGTGTCTCTATGATTTCTACCCAAAATTTCATCCCCTTTCCATTATCCACTAGGCTTGGGGGATCAGAAAGGCCTCTTTGACTGACTAGGAGGCTCTGTTGTAGGATTTGCTCAGAAAAAAAAAAAAAAAGAGGGGTCATGGCCACAATCTCTGTATCTCTTGAGCTAACCCTGTTCGAAGAAATGTTGAAGAATGGCACTGGGTAGCCTTTTGACTTGATCTCTCCTGCAGAAGGCAAGGCTGTGTCAAATGCCTGATGTGAGAGGAAGGTCAGCAAGACAGTTAGTTAGCTCCACAGGAAGCATGGGAGACCAGAGGAAGCAAGCATGGGGAAACTGAGGCACACATACAAAAAGAACCCAGGTGTTTAGAAGTCATGTCTGGGATCCTGAGGACCCCACCTGAGGACCTTCTCCGTCACCTGCAAGTGTCTCTTTTGAGACTTGGCCAGCCACCGATCTTAGGCGACATGGTGCGACCTCAGCAACCAGGGAAGGCAGCATTACAGGCCACACCTGGATACCACAGATTACCTAGCTGTGCCACTTGCTGGAGTACTCAAGTGTTCTATATGGCTCTGCTCTCCCTGCCCGGGGTGGGGGTGGGGGGACATCTATGCTGGGAGTACCAATCAGCACGAAAGGTCAGGAGGAGCCTGGGTAGGCTGCACTGACTGGTCAGCCATGGATGCATCGCCTTAAAGGTTTTTAAGATGCAGATCAGGCCATTACTGGAATTTTAGGAGATAGGAGCAGACAGAGGAAAGAGGCACAGAGAAGTGAGCCTGCTAGGAACCTGGGTCTCCTCCACAAGCTTCATCTTGAACTCAGGAAATCCTGTTTTTTGTTTTTTTGTCTTTTGGGTTTTTTTTCTCAACGAAGTTTCGGGGCTTCCTGGAGACTCAAGAGAGGGGGGGGGGCGCTAGAGTCTCTCATTCATTAGAGCACAGTTTTAGTTAAGAGGCACTTAGTGGAAAGTACACAAAATAGCTACAACTCCCTCCCCCTCAGTCAGAAACTGCATCCAATAGAAGGAAGTGGAAGATCATGGCTTTTCCTGTCTGTAAGCATCCAGCAGATTCGCACCCACATCTCCTTGCTGAACCCGCTGCCACCAGAAGGTGGGATAAAAATGGCCAGACTGGGCTCAAGCCTGTCACAGGCCTCAGTGGACTTGATGACATGTCCTGTGTTTGCTCAGTCTGTCTCCTCTCCCCCACAGCAGTCATTTTCCGAGCATATCCGCCATGCGACACACACTGTTGAGCACCCCAGGGAACAGGAGATGAATAGACATCAACTCTGACCTCAGAGAGTTTCAGAGCAGGGCGCTCCAGAGAGCCACGTGGTCAGAGAGGAGAGCTAAGTGGATAGCAAGGGCAATGGTTTAAGAGAAAAGCTAACAAACGCCTTGCTCAGCACAATGCATCAGGCATCTCCCCAGATCTACACAAACACACACACACACACACACACACACACACACACACACACACACACACACACACATGCGCGTGGTTAAGGTGTTGTTTAGGAAATGAAGCGCATAAAAAATACATTCTTCCCGTTAAACAGCTTAGTTAAGGACACCAGATATGCATTCGAGGGACTGCCTGTGTCTTTCCCTCACTCCAGGCAGAAATGCAGATGTCCCGTGGCTAGTTTAAAGGAGTATTTATGAAGAGTCATTTCAAAGCTTCTTGCTGGGCCTTTGCATAGCTTAAGAGAGTGGCCATTAAGATGTGTCTGTCAGATGAGAAAGCTTTTCACTCTAAGTAACAGAAAACCAGATTAACTGTGTCTTAAACATCAAGGGTGTTTATTGTTAAGATGTCTCCTCCAGCCTTGCCAGCAGCTCAGCCGCGGAAGCAAGTTTTGGGGATTTTCCTCTTCTTACCTCAGTAACTTGCGCAATTTTCATCTATATACATTTTGCCTCATGGTGGCAAAATGGCCATTGAAGCTCCCAGGATTAAAGTTAAATCTGCCTTCTGAGCAGGAAGAAAGAAAAGGAATCTATCTGCCCTGCTGACAGACTTCCCCTCTCTGATGGTCTTTTTGGTTTGTTTGTTTTCTTTTTTAAATCAGGAAATATCCTGTATAAGACATTTACTATCAACTCTCCCTTCTTAATACCTAACTGTTCAGAGCTAGACCCCTGACACTTCTATATGTGAGGGAGTTAGAAATCACTGCTGAGGGACAGAGGCTGGGGCTCGGGAAAGACTCTTGGTTGGCCAGGTAACGATGCCTCCCATAGGAAGCACAGTGGATTTCGTTGCTGTGACAAAAACAACTTCAAAGATAATAGTGTTGGTTAGATTAATTTTCTTTAGCACTTCCAGCGGTGGTCAAGGCAGGTTCCACATTTTGGGGGTGGGGGGGTCTGTGGTGAGGCAGAGTATCATGGTGGAAGGCCACAGTGGAGAAGAACGCCATTTTCAGTAGTAGTAGGAAATCAACAGAAACAGGTCAAAGAAGCGACTGGCACAAGATATTCTCTTTCAAAATAGACTATATCATTCTAGTTAGAGTCTGCCTCTCACAGCCTCCACCAGCTTCCTGTCCTTCACTGATGAGGAAAGGGACTTCATGGCCCAGTCACTTCCCAAGGTGCCTCCAGTCCTCCCAATCGCCTGCACTAAGCATTGCCTTGGGGACAAAGTCTTTAGTCTATACTGTTCAGGGACATATCCAAACACAAGCAAGGCACACAGCCTTTTTCTGTAACTGGTGGGAAGGCTTTCGGGCAGGGGTGCAGGGTGACATCAAAAAGATGGATCAATGGGATGTCACTGAATTCGGGGACAGATGAGTTATTAATTAACTGTAAGAACTTCTGTCCAAATTGTGGAGCAGTTGGGCAAATATTTCTTTTTCTCTCTTCTATGCCTGGCTACACTCTTTTTATTTGATTTTGGCAGTGCTTAGTTCTGGTGTGTGTGTGTGTGTGTGTGTGTGTGTGTGTGTGTGTAGGCATGCACACACAGGTATGTGTGTACAGGTTTGTAAATGCTTATGCTTATGTGTGTGTATGAATTAATTCAGAAGACAACCAGAAAGATAAACCCAAAACATTGTAGAGGAGACAGAGAGCCCTCTCTATATCCTGAGGTTCAGCATTTGAGTGCGCGAAGTGAACGAAGAAGAGAGAGAGATGAATAGAAGAGGTGAAGCTCTCATGCTCATGTGCCCACTTCACAGAAGAGGAAAGCAGCAGACTGCAGACAACAGAGAGAGAGACTAAGCAGAGGGTGACAGACAAAGCCTGGGACGGCTCTTTGCTGATGTTCAGGCACAGAACAACTCATCATGTCCTATGCAACCTCGTAACTCAACACTATGATCCCTCTGGCTTCTCAAACTGCCCCACCACTCCCAGAGATGAGGACAGCTCTCCTTTCCATTCTGCCCTCATCCCAGGTCCTTAAGTACCTTTACACCTCCTCCTGGTCCTATCCTTTCCTGGGCTCATAGCTCTCTTCTGCTCTTTAGCCTCCTGGAAAGAAAGAGTGAACCCCAGCTCTCTGGACTCCTGCCGTTACCACTCACTCAACAATGTCTCAGCAGCCTGGAGCCAGGCTTCCTTTCCCAAGGGCTGGTCCCTGTGTGACTGCCTGGGTAGATCTGTTCTTTTCATGTGTCTGTAAGTAACTGTAAGTGTACTAGTGACATAGAACAACATTATTTTGTCACAGGTCAAAGGAGAGCAAAGATAGGTATGCAAACAGGCGCTGGACCAGAGTACTAGGAACTAATGATTGTCCCTGCCATCCCTAGGATGTGTGATCTAGGACAAGATTTTGAACCCTTTCTGAGCATATATTTTCTCATTCATAAACTGGGATAACAATAGCTCTTAATGATGTTTCTGTACGGATTAAATGACAGTGTTAGCAGCACATACGTTACGCTATTTCATAGAAAGGATTTTAGCATCCTCGGATTTGAGTATCCACCAGATTCCCAGGGCAGACACTGAGAGATGGTTGCAAAGGATCAGCTCTTAGAACAGGTTCTAAAAATTAATCCTCATTAGAGAGTTATCGTTCTTCGAGAATCTCTACCAGCATGGGGTAAAGACATTTACCACAGCCGCTTTCTCTTTCTGGAGAGTCACTTCACGTCCCTTTTAAGTCAGGAATTCAGGGACTTCCTCCAGAGCACCCCTCCATCTGGGTCATGCTGCTGCCACAGCTTAGCTCTGCCTCTGACGTTGGCACTGCACCAGCTAGCTAAGGCTTGCTTCTGAGGGAGGAAGAGAAGAAAGCAATTCCTGCACAGGCCTCTTCCTCCTTGTTGCAGGTAATCTGTAACACAATATTAATTTTCTGGGGGTTTGCTATGTCCCCCTTTACCCCTCTACAGGAAGTCTCTGGCCCACATTTGTTCAAATAGTTCTCAAGTAAAGGGCACAGAAGCACTGTAAATTTATTTACAAGCTGCAAGCCTAGACTGGGCAGGTTCTGAGCTTTTCTAACCTTTTCAAACCACAAGCCCTGTGTCACTTGCAGCTCAAGTCTTGCCTGGCTTACTCCGAACCAGCTTCTCTTGGTCATGTCTCCTTGTCCATCTTGTCTCCTGCTGACCTGTCTCCTCCGCTGTCTCTCCTCCTGTCTCCTCGTGGTCCCTCTTGAGACTCCTCACTCTATTTCTAAGTTCTGCCCTCTTCTCTTTTCTGCCCAGTCATAAGCCCCAGACACTTACTGACCAGTCAGAGATTTGGGAGAGGCGTTCTTTACAGGACATAAGTTACTACAGTGTCCCTTTGCAGCCTGGTCCTGGGCACAGAACCCAGCTTCTTAATACACAGCTCACAATACTAACCCCCACAAATCTGCTTGGATAGAGGAAGGGGAGGTGAGACATTGGGTTCTGGAACATCTCTTCCAACTACCAAGTAAGCTTCTTATAGGAAACATGATAGGTCATCTTCATGGGCAGCTTTGATTTGGAATCACCTGGGAGACATACCTCTGCATGTGTCAGTTAAAGTATTTCAGGTAAGAACTAACTGAGGTGGGAATTTTTATCCTACATGTGGAGAGTGGCATTCCATGGGCTGGGACCCTGGGCTGAATATAAAGGAGAAAATGAGCTGAGTCCCAGCATCCACCTCTCTGTGTCCTGACTAAGGACAAAGTCTGATCAGCTACTTCTCTCATGCTGCTATGATAGCTTTCCCTCCACAGAAGTTTCCATCTTCAAACTGTGTGGATTGAATTGTTTCTTAAATTGTTTCTATCAGATGGTTTGTCACAGCAACTAGAAAAACAATTAATCCTGCACTGTTCTCCCATAGTCTATCTGGTGTCCAAGCTTCCTGTGCAGGAATCCCTTAAACAAGCTTCCGAAGTGGGAGTGGGGTGACCCGGAAGTAAACACTCAGAGAGGAGGGTTAAGGAAAGCAATGTGAGGTTTCAGGAAGTCAGACACAGCCAGCTTAACTAAGACTGTATCTTAGAGTGTATTCCTGATACGCCAGCTGCAGCCCAGAATCTTCCAAACCAGGTCAAAGGCACTAAGAGATGCCATATTTGTTGGCTCTGGACTAAGCAATATATTTTCCCCCACCCTAGTGCCCAAGCCCTGTAAGGGATGTGGGAGTATTCCTGGACATGCTATACCCCAAAGGAACAGAGTAGGGTTGCAGCAGCCTTTGGAGAGAAGTGTTCTCCAGAGGAGGTGCTGTCAGGGGCTAGTGAAGAGGGGTACCAAACAGGAAATGAGTGGACAGAGTCACCAAGGAGATTCGATGATTCTATAGGCAGGAGGGAGGAAGAGGACTCAGGGTCTGACAGAGGGTCTGGAGCCAGAGGGACACCAGGTCGCCCCTTTCCCATGGTCCCTCCCTTGCCCGTGGCCCCTAGGTCTGCAGAGAACGGAGGGAGGCGGCTAGCCAGTGAAAGCAGAACCCCCGTGTGTGCAGATGAGGTTTGCGCCCCTGCAGAGCACTTTTCCACGGATGTGTTTTTCTTTCCGACTTTATAGTTAATTTATTTATCTGACCACTCGGGAAAGGAAAGGAAGTACTGTTTTATGAGTCCAGGACAAAATAAAAAACAATAGCACATTTACGTGCCTTAATTTTTTTCTGCTCACGGAGATTTATTTCTTTTTATTATGTTTGACAGCAGCCAACAAACAGCAAATACACGGCAGAGTGCAGCTCTCTCAGCCCAAAACGGTTTGTATTCTCTGTGCTCGGGGTCGAGAGCTCTTAGTACATACATCATTTGAGGCTTTCTGCATTGATTCCCACAAAGTAACATGCACAATCCTCCTGATACAGATGAAGCGGTGTAGCTAAACCATAGCTGGGGAGGGTGGCCCCACCCTGAGGGTGTGGCTTCTCTTGGTAGGGGGAGGTACCAGAGAGTGTAATGGGGGTGGGCCCTTAGTGGAGGCTCTAGGACTTGAGTTAGTGAGATGCGTGTGTGCTGCAGGTTAAGTTGTATAAATGCTCACACGTGTGGCACACTGGTAGGTCTCAGTGGCAATGGGTTACATGGTGTAACCGTTGTTCCTAGCAGCTTCATGAGACGTTGTAGGCCCCTGGAATCCTGGCCCTAAGATGGTGTCCTCTGCAGAACTGGACAAATAGGCTCCTTGGGTCTCTGGTCCAGCTGGAAGCACCCAAAGTGTTACAGCACTCAGAAGGGAAGCCTGCACAGACCAGATAGCAGGGGTCCCAGGCCTTGACCACTTCTGTGGCAGCACCAATGCCAGCACCAGGCAGTGGTGGCAGCAGTAGAGGTGGCAGGGTGTGAGCTTGGTCTGTCAGGCAGGTCCAAGGTCCAGCGATGAATGCTTCAGGAGAGAAAACTCTTCTTCAAAAGTGTTACAGCTCAGTAAATAGATAATTCTCCATGGGGGGACCAGATAATTCTCTGTGAGGGGAAAATATACCTATGCACTTTATTCCACGTGGACAGGGACTTTTCAAACATTGAGGAGTAGAGTGGGATCCAGGGATAGATGCTTCCTATTGGCTCAATTTTAGAGGCTAGTGATGCTCTATTTGTATGGGGAAGGACTTCAGGTTTTTTCCCTATGTGGCTGATTGTCATGGTCCTCTCAGTGGCGTGTCATACTTACATGTTTGAGGGCACATAGAGTTAGGCAGGAAGTGGCTCCCACTCCTACCATTCTCAATTCTGAGATTCACAGGGTGTGAGCTCATTCAACCTTACCATTTATTTCTTCCGTCTGGTGGCACAGTCTACCTGCCCCACATTAGGGTGATTCAAACACTAATTCTGGGAAGTGTACAACACTGTCAAACTAGGAAGGGCTCTGGCATTATGGGAGTGAGTACTGCAGGCACTGTTCATCTAAGATTCGTCAAGAAGACTCATAGATGCTCTACCTATATTCAGAATTTAAATCCTTCTTGTTCCGGTGCCTCTGGTAGCTCAGACTTCTAGTCTCCCACCTTCAACTTCAGCTAGTTATTTGAGCCGGTTTCCAAAGCTTTCTTGGGGTGTGGGTGCCTTTCACTTTGTTTGGATGCATGGGAGTATTCTACTCGACACACACTCTCTTCACACAGCAAATGCTGTGCCACCAGGCTGGAGATGGGACAGGTGCTGCACGGATTGTCTGCTTAGCGTATACAGTGGAGAGCAGGCTGTAACCTTTTTGCAGGTTCTCACTGAAGGCTTGGGCACAGCACCAGGACACGTAGGTGCAGACGGGCAAACAGATATGGCTGACAACAGTTGACAAGCATGGCCTCTGCCTTGCAAGATGTCCCAAGAGCTATGTAGCCTTCCACCCCACCAGCATTCTGCCAGATGCTAGCTCTGTCCTCTTCTCCACGAGCTGTGATCCACTAGTGACGGTTAGTCCTAAGTGCTCAGTTCTTTGTTGACATCTCCGTGTCTATAAAGGCTGGCATCTGAGAGCAATAAAGTGATTCAAGATCCTCTCCCGCATCCATTCTGAACACTGATTTGCTTTCTTTCAGTGTTCCCTCAGTTCCTGACTACAGTGAACCCCACATTTCCCAAGACCTTTGTAGGAATAAGCTCATCCATGTATGCTATGTTCATGCCCCACAGGTGTGTGGACCTGGAAGACGACAGCTTTCTGCAAAGGCATTTTAAAATTTCCTTTCCTTTGAGAAACTTCTGGAAACATTGTGAGCAAGTAATTCCAGTGTTCTTTTTCCCCCACTTAAATCCTACCATCTCAATCTTATTCCGTGAAGCCTATAGCAACTGTATGGATGTAGTCAGGAATTCAATTTTATAATGACATTAGCAGACACAATATGCTCTGCAGTGGGCCTGGCTGGCCTTTGGAGTTGCAGAGACAAAGAGGGCACAGACTCATCCTACCAAGATGTATTACTCAGAGTATTAGAGACACGGGCATATCTTCACAGAGTCCTTTAACAGCCGCTGCAAATGACTAATGCTAGGACAGAAATCCCAGAAGGGACAAGAAAACGGGAGGAGAGATTGCCCTGGGTGGGGAGGAAGTTATTCCTTACTTGTTGGGTTCTACTTTGGGGGAGAGAATGAGGTGCCTGCACATCCCTGAAAAGTTAGATGCTATAAGTTTCCTGGGGTTTAAAAGAGAAGGAAATGGGTTCTGAATACTGATTGTCCTTTTTTTTTTTCATTCGAAAATAAAAATAGAGATACAGCCAGATCCTGGGAATGTGACTCCTTCTTGCCCTGCCTTTGCCACTGGAAGTCCTGCATTAAAGGCTTCAGCCTTGGAAGGCTCCAGTAGGCGTTCCCCTCTCCACCCCCCCCCCCATACTACGCTCCCAGTGACAACAGAAAAACAGAGAAGGCACCAGAGCCTCAGTGTAGACCTGTCATATGTTCCAAGTACAATATACTTGGTGAGGACCAGAGACCTCCTGCGAGGATCTCTGGTCTAAATGTTGTGCTTGTTTAACACAGGTTCAGAAACTTCCAGATATGAGCCAGTTCATGCAGAGAGAGGCAAGCAGTTAGGCAATCTCTTTCCTAGCATATTCTCTCTCTCTCTCTCTCTCTCTCTCTCTCTCTCTCTCTCTCTCTCTCTCTCAACTTTCCCTCTGGACCAGCACAGTGAGTGTGTTTGGGGGAGGGAGCAGTGAGAAGATAAGGGCCTAGGCTGAGACTGGTGCTGGGAACTCTATGTGCTTGGCTGTGGGAAATGAGTGACCCCCAAGAGTGTGTGCTTCACGGGGAGCCTGCAGGTGACTTATAAGGGGAGCATCTTTTCCTCAGAGCTATTAACCCCAGGCTCAGCCCCCATCCCTGCTATAGCATGACTCAGAAAGGATGCTGAGGCCTGGGCTGATTCAGGCAGAGAGAACCCCCCCCCACACACACACACACACAGAGCATGAGCACTGGCTAAAGAAACTGGAGTCAATCTGCATGGCTGGCCCAAGCTGTCTACTGTCATTTCTTGTAATTGAAGGCAAAATGCCACCCACATAGGCTCATTCGTTTGAAAACTCAGTCCTCAGCTAGTATAGCTGATTTAGAAAGTTGTGGAATTATTAAAAGGTGGGACATGGCTGTTGGAAGTGGATCATTTGGAGTGGGCGTGAAATGTGAGCGCTCTTTCCTCTTCTGGCCCAGGTCCCTCTGTCTTGATCCACAGAGATGGAAGCGAGCTGCATTATGCTCCTACGGCAACAACCAGAAACCCCTCTGGTTTTCTTGCCACCATGGCAGACTGTCCCCCTCCAGAATTTGAGCCCAAATAAATCCCCTCCCTTTGAGTTGCTTCTTTCAGATGTTTTAGCACATTACCAAGTCAACTAATAATAATAATAATAAAAATCACAGCCTCACCTCTTGACCTCAACACAGAAAGACAAAACACCAATGCAGAGGAGTCTGGGCTCGGCTAAGGCAAGCTATAGCTCTGCTATGTGTCCCGATTTTACCTAGGTAAAATAGTGCGGGGATAATCCACAGCAAAATAGTTAGGGCTGTGGGACATTCTGAAGCATCTTTAGGTACCCGTGGGACATTTTGAGTTAGGGCACACACAATAATATTTACCCAGTTGTCCTGAAGTACTTCATGGAAGTCCCAGATCTAGGTTGGGGACTCTTCATGAACCCCACACTTTCCACTGTATCCCATTTTCAAAGGCAGAGGGGGAAAGCCTAGCAGGAAGGGGTGATCCAGGTCCCTCCAACTTTCTGAGTGTCCCCAGTGTGAGTCCTTTGAGGCCCTGTCAAACTGAAGCTCAGTCATAAGAACATGTAACCTGGGCTGGATCCGGGCTTTTCTGGGTCATATCAAAGAGGGCGTTTCGTGCTTACACGTAAGAGCCCTTAGAAGTGTACACTACTGGTCTTTTCAAAAGGGCCTTCCAAGTTTCTGTGCTGGGGGGGCTTCTGAGGACAGACTTTCAGGACCTGGTTCTGAGTCTGGTATTCATGAAGACTGAGACACTAAAGGTGCGCCTTTAATGGTCTCCACTAACTCATGGTCTTCCTTTATGCACTTAAAAAGAGAACCCTTCCTTCTCGTGACACCTCCATTTATTCAGAATTAGCATGTAAAATCTTAAATTAGGCATTCCGCACTTGGGTTCTGACAGATCCATTACTTTTTATGCTGAGAGAGTTGAGTTAATTTTAAATTATTGAGGCCTAGCACCTGAGCGAAACGAACATCTTCAAACAGCCTGGGCATCTGTGGGCTTCACTAACGCAGAAACACAAACTGGATTAAAATCCATTTCTACTCCGCTGGCCAGATACATATATATATGACAGGCCCAGGGAGAGAAGTCTGGTACGGCTGTTCATTTTGCCAGAGTGCTTCTGGGGTAGGAAGATTCCAAGTTGTGTACCCCAGCAGTCAACTACAGGATCGACCTGTAGATGCCACCTGCCTAATGGCCCGGCCGCAGAGCAGCTTCGTGCTTTGGAGGCTATGTTTACTCTGTTCTCTGCCTACTACAGTGTGTGTCACCAAGACTGTGTCCCTAACAGCAGAGATGTCTGGAACAGAGAAAGATATGCACCATGGTTAAAAGTGCTCCAGCGCCCATTGTTCCCATTATCCCATGGCCTTTTCTCCATTCCTGCTTCTTACTGGGTACTAGCCAGTTTGAGAAACGACTTCAGACACTGACTTCCAGATCTTACCAGGTTTCCTTCTGCACTGTACATGACCAATACCCTTAAAAGGCACTCACTACACTAGACCTCTCATTCTCTAAGCTTTCTACATCCCTCACTACCAGCTTGAAGTAGAGTGTCCCATGTCCCCCTTGTTAGATTTCTTTAAGATATGACATAAGTCAGTCATGCAAACAGACTCAATTGAATGGGGATAGATTCATCTATTCCCTCTCATCTACCAGATCGATTCTAAGACACATAGGTTACTTCGTGGCCAGCCAACAGATCACAGAGACACCCCCTCAATGTGGCCTATGCCCCAAGGATCCATGCTCTATAGGGATATATATGTTCTCTGGGGAGCCTCTCTTCTTGACAGTGACCCAAGATTTTCTCAGGATTCATTTCTTCTCGACCATTGTCCACCTTTTCATCCCCAACACAGACTTCCAAGGTAGCCATATCTTCCAGGTGTCTGCCCACAATGCTACTTAGGGTGACAAGTCTGATGAGTTACTGAATAATTTGGGGTTGGTGTATCTCTTAGTCAGGGTTTCTATTCCTGCACAAACATCATGACCAAGAAGCAAGTTGGGGAGGAAAGGGTTTATTCAGCGTACATTTCCACATTGCTGTTCATCACCAAGGAAGTCAGGACTGGAACTCAAGCAGGTCAGAAAGCAGGAGCTGATGCAGAAGCCATGGAGGGATGTTCCTTACTGGCTTGCTTCCCCTGGCTTGCTCAGCCTGCTCTCTTATAGAACCCAAGACTGCCAGCCCAGAGATGGTTCCACCCACAAGGGGCCCTTGATCACTAATTGAGAAAATGCCTCACAGCTAGATCTCATGGAGGCATTTCCCCAACTGAAGCTCCTTTCTCTGTGATAAACCAGGTGTGTCAAGTTGACACAAAAACTAGCCAGTACAGTGGATAATATCACTTAGATGTGAATTGGTTATTGTTTTGTCTGCAAAAGTTTAAGTTGCTTCCCAAGCTAATGACAAATACATCGATTCTGCCAATCCAGTCCTTAATGTGCTGCATGAGAAGCCAATGAAGTGTTGGGAGGCCCTGTACTATTTTAATCAGGACCCTTCGGGGCACAGCAGAGATGCCAAAGTTTGAGAAGGTGTGCTGTAGCTGGGTGTGATCTTCTACAGACTGTGAACATCTTAGAGAGGGACCGGAAGTATCTGCATTGGAATCTGAGGGAGTCCAGTTTGGGGCCTGTGGGAAGAGTAAAGCCAGGAAGGATTAGCACTGAGCAGACTGCTGCAAGCTTTGCTGAGCCTCCAGTAAGGCTAACTTGATAAGCTTACAAGTTGATCTTTGACTTTGACCTCAATCCACTAGAGGGTGGCTTGTGGCAGGAAACAGCAGACAGCCTGAGAACCAGAGGGTGCAGAACCTAAGACATGAAGGGTCAGAAACTTTGAGAGGTATGACTTAGCTTTGCCTTGTTGCAAAACCCAGAAGACTGGCTGATGCATTCTGCCAAAGACTTCAGTGGGTCTTTGCTCTTGACCTTGGCATAAGGAGAAACCCAAGTTTCCCATCAGGTCCATCCCAGGCCAACCGCAGCCCAGCAATCCGGTCCAGACTCCAGAGACCCATTGGTCTCCTTGGCTTCCCAGGCGGCCCAGCTACTCACATCCATCTGCTGGGAAACAGGCGGCGTGGCACTGAGGACTGTCGTGTTCCGTTTTAAAATGCCACAAATAACAGATTTATAGATTTTTCTAAATACATTATTTTAGCTTGACAGCATTAATCATTCATGCTTCCTTCTTTCATTTTTCTACCTGCAATGGATTATTGAAACAGAAAATAACAACGGGAAAGGCTAGCAGCAGTATCAAAATGTCAAGTTTGTACTTACAGTTGTATGGGCCCAGACAGGGTCAAGAGCCTCAATTATTTGTGTATGTACACAGTGGTACGACACGAAAGGTTATGTCACCTGCAGCTATTTTCTTGCAGATTTAAATAGGGCTGATATTCAGCTGTACCATGGGCTGCTGACATGGAGTAGAGAATTGTAAAATACTGCAAACTCCAGTGTCAGAACCTAAAATATGAATTGGGTGATTTTGAGGTCTAGCTGTGGGCAGCACTACATGTCAAGGTATACAAACCTGCTCAGTTACATTGGGTTATTTCTGACCTGCTTTGTTGGTTGTTTCTTCACTTAAACATAAGGCAAGAGTAAAATTTTGGGAATGGGATCAGGGGTAGAACATGAAGCCTGTCTCCTCTCCAATATGGTAGGCAGAGCCCCAAAGAAGATACATCTAAGACAGACTGACCAAGTAAGTATGGCCAAATCGGTATTTGTGTGTGGATCTTCAAGAGTGTCACGAAGGTGCTTTTGTTGGCGGCAGTCCGTCAACTGAATACAGATGGCCTGCCCTGAATTTACTTTGGATTGTTATTATTTAGAATAACATCATTTTATGGAAAGGTCTGCACAGTCTTCTATTTGGTCAATATGTGTGGAGCTAAATTTCTTTCTCGTTTGTTTTCATCAATGAATCATAGCCCTGAGTTTCTTCATAAATACTAGACAAGTTTCTACAGTCAAAATATGAATGACATAGTACCTAAGAATAATAGAATATTCTGTAACATCCCTAACCAGACCAGCTGAATTCTACATTATCTTCACTATCACTCTGTTCCAAACACACCAGTAAAGAAACTGAAGGATTGCTCAAATTTAAAGAAAACTAGACTGTCTGCTCTGTGTGTGTGTGTGTGTGTGTGTGTGTGTGTGTGTGTAGGGGACACCACCACTGAGATTCCTGCACTTCATGTGTCATAAGATTGCTCCTTCTGACCCCTCCTCCAAGAGCAGCTGGCCTGGGTAGGTTCTATAGCAGTGGAGATGCGTTAGTATGTATGCTGTTCCTGGTTTTCCTACTCTTTCAGATGCTGGGATGCAACTAGCTAAATCAAGTCAAGGTTGTATAGGCAGAAGAGAAAGCTGACGCTGACTGTTTCCAATTTCAATGTATTTTGACCTGCTACAGAAATGCTGTCTGCAGAGACATAGAGAGAAGTTGGTCTTCAGCTCTCAGCCTACCCCAAAGGCAGCATCCCATTTTCCATGCATATTGCTTCTGTTGTCAAATACCCCAAGCTTCAGTCCGTCCACGTCTTTCCAGTGGTTTAGGATAGGCTCTGCATCCTTGCTATTTCTTTATCAGCTGTCTTGAGTGGCTTTCCTTTCCACTTCTAATCCATTCTCTTTCAACTGCAAAGACTTTCTCCCTTCCCTGGCCCTGCCCTGGCCTCACCTCCTGCAGGAATCCTCATCAAACAATATTTCATAAATTAGTTAGAATCAATGGAAGAAACCGAGTGGACGGCTATGAATCTAGGTCCAAAAAAGAACATACATCAGGGTGAGAAGCATGTGTGTAACTTCAAAGTAAGAAGGGGAAAAGATGCTTCTAGGTCTCAGCCCTTGATAGAATGAGGGGAAAGTAAGGAGGAGAGGCATTGCATGGTTCAGTATAGGTGGGGATTAAAGATAGCATGCAAAATGAGATGAGTCGGTCACAAAGGAACATATTGCATTATTTCCTTTACACATACCTTTGGTAGGCAAATCTATGGAGACAGAGAGTGGATGTCAAGGCTCAGGGACAGAAAAGAATGGAGAGCAACTACTCAGGAAGCTGAATTTTCTCTTAAGGGTGCAAGAAATATTCTGAAATTAGTGGCAATGGTTGACCAACCCAGTGATTACACTAAGACCAAGTAAATCTCAAAGGGCATATGGCATGAAAAGTATGTCCAAAGAAAGGATGGAGAAAAAAAATAAAGAAAAATTATGAATGAAGGACAGCAGGGTCTCAGACAGCCCCTTCTCCTCTCTGTCACCTGTATCCTTCCTTTTCTTGAATGGCTGTTTTCTTACTGGTTTCTCCATCCAAACATGAGCAAGTTTTTTCCAAGGCTCGTGATCAAAAGACCAAGCACAATGAGACTGGGATTACAGCCTTAACTGCAGATATACAGGAAAGATGCTTATTGGACTGGTCCAAATTATATCTTCTTCCCACTTCTGAGGCACTCTACTGTCACAGGGTGTAATGGTTTATGTATGCTTGCCCCAGGGAGTGGCACTATTAGAAGGTCTGGCCCTGTTCGAGTAGGTATGGCCTTGTTGGAGTAGGTGTGTCACTGTGCATGGCTTTTAAGACCTTCTTCCTAGATGGCTGGAAGTCATTATTCTGCTAGCATCCTTAGATGAAGATGTAGAACTCTCAGCTCCTCCTGAACCATGCCTGCCTGGATGCTGCCATGTTTCCACCTAGATGATTATGGAATAAAACTATGAATTTTTAAGCCAACCCCAGTGAAATGTTGTTCTTATAAAAGTTTCCTTGGTCATCGTGTCTGTTCACAGCAGTAAAACCCTAACTAAGACATGGGGGAGAAAGATTAGAAGGGTAAATAATTCAGAGTCTCAAAAAAATCATAAGGAATGTCAGGAGGAGAAATATCTTAGTTACTTTTCTATTGCTATGATAAGGCACCATGACCAAGAGGCAGCTCATAGCAGAGAGGATTTGTTCATCTTACAACTTGTAGGTCACAAGTCCATCACTGAGGGAAGTCACAACATCTAAACAGGAACCTGGAGGCAGGAATTGAAGCAGAGACTATGGAAGAATGATTCTTACTGAGTTGCTAGCCATGGCTTGCTCATCCTGTATTCCTATTTATCCTAAGGTTGCCTGGCCAGGAATAGCACCATATACAATAGGCTGGACTCTTCCATATACATCACTAAGTAACAAAATGATACAGCATTTTGTCTACAGGCAAAAATACTCAGATGACAGCACAATTTTGTCAATTATGTTTCCATCTTCTTAAATGACTCTACCTTGTGTTAAGTTGGCCTGAAACTCAACCAGGACAAGGAGCTTCTAGAAAAGAAATGAAGGGAGGTCTGACTGCCCCTGGACCACCTGCTACTGATCTTCCAAAGTGCAGGTGACATAGAGAAACCTGATGTATAGGCAGAGAACTCTTGTCATGGAAAAAGTTCTCTAGTCATACTTTGAACTTGGCACTTCCTGAGTCTTTCTATGACTTCTTTGTTTCTACAGATCTTATCTTCTCAATTAATTAAAAAATTTTAACATCTCTGAGTCATTGTCTTTCTTTTGTATTATATTTCTGACACCTCAGATAAGGCTCTAGAGCAGTGGTTCTCAACCTTCCTGAAGCTGTGACCCTTTAATATACTTCCTCCTGTTGTGGTGACCCCCAGCCATAAAATTACTTTCATTGCTACTTTACAACTATAATTTTGCTACTGTTATGAATTGTAATGTAAGCATCTTTGTTTCTGGTGGTCTTAGGCATCCTCTATGAAAGGGTTATTTGACTCCCAAAGGGGTTGTGATCCCACAGGTTGAGAGCCACTGCTGTAGAGGCTGATAGGAGATTTAGATAGGGTGGAGGTCCAGCAGGAGGTGGACCCAGATTTTACAAACTCATATGGTATTGATATTTGGATGGTGTCTTTTAAAAGGTACATGCAAAATTAACACTGGAAACAAATATTTGCATAGACTAAGAAATTAAAAATGATGCCGTGTCAAAGACCAGAAAATATCACATACATCTCAAAAATCATATTTCATTAATAATTTTTTCATTAATCAGCATTCTGACATATTAGTCTAGTCCATTTTTAAACTATCCTTTATTTGGTCTTCATTCTCTTTGATCAACAATATCACAATTCTGTCCTCTACAGTGGGGATGAAGATCCCTCTGCATGCATGCATACAGCATGAAGATTCACACCCTGATGAATTTTCTAGGTGGTGGGTCACTACAACTTTGCAACATACAAATGTGAATTCTTGTACTTTCTGATTTTCTTATTCTTCACTGAAAAAGGAAAAAGCAAGATGGATGTGTGCAACTGTATGTATGACTCTCCTACCGACTGGGAATCCATCATACTATACTAGACCTTCATCAATTTGTACATTTCTGATGGCAGAATGAAGTTTCACAGATTAGCATCTGGCTTCATATGCTTTAAACCTTTTTAACCCTCCACAGTTCCGTGGCAGTGCCAATGGAACTATTTGTATTTCACCAGAAGTTCTGATCCTGTGTGAGTTCCTGAGCCTGTTGCATGTTTAGGCTAAAATTCAATAAGAAGCAGAAGTAGCCTGCCAGGCAGGAGTGTGGCCAAGAGGCAAGTAGGAGTAATGTACATGCATACCCACATTAGTTTATTGGCACTCAACTTCCCCGAACACTGCAGTCAGTTCAGTTCCAGCAAGGGAAAAGGCCCAGTAATAGATAGAACCAGTAATAGATAGAACCCTAACAGTCTTCCAAAACTCATGACCACAAGCTCACATCTCTCAGTCCCATCTGAAGGAATGAAAGGAGTCTGTGGAAGGAAGGGGCCTGAGGATTCAAGCTGCATCAGCTTCAAGGAAAACGAGCACCTCTGTTGGGAGTCTAGGCACATTGGGACATTATGGAGCTGGTGCATACGTTGGATGGACTATAGCTTTTGCTGTGAGGATCAAACAAGATGATGGATGTAAACGTCTTTTACAAATAGAAAGTTGACTACCAAAATCAAGTCTAACAAAGGGTTCACAAGGTTGAGGGGCTTCCTTAGGCTAGCTCCAAAGCTCTCTAATGAGATAATGCAACATTCTCGAATAAACCTGCGGCCAGCAAACTATGAGATTGGTCAGTTGGGACTGAGGCATGAATCGATGCCAACAGGAAGAGGAAGGCCGCCCCCTCTTACAGGCTTACAGTGGAAAAGGGAGATCTTCCAAACACCTTACTCGGGGAAGGGAAACGCAGGGGACAACTGGCCACGCAACGACGCTCCCCTCCCACTCCCTTGAAACAGTTGCTTCAGGACTTTGGTCCAGAAAGATGAGACTCTACTGTCCATCAGAGATACGTTTGACCCATGGAGGGAAGCAGCCTGAAAAATGGAAACATCACCCCAACACAGGTTTGTCATAACCAGTCAAGCCCAACAGTGATGCTGGCGCTGTACCCCCAAATCCTCGGTGTCTGTGTAGTAACATGAAATACATTAATCACAGACAGCTGTTAATTGTGATTCGTGAGAAAGGTGACATAAACAGATTCCTGCCAATTGAAAGTTTTAATTAGATTTATTAATTCCAGAATGCAGTGGAAACCGTGGTGAATATTGATTGTAATGGCCTCTATTTTAAATATAATTAATTCATGATCTACATAATTGCTCATTACCTGTACCTTAATTATGGGGCATAAAACATTGTTTATCACTAACATAGTACTAATGGGAAGACAGGCTTTCCCCGATAACTTAGGATTCTTGATATTTTGTTGTTGTTGAAGAGAGCAACAAGACATTTCATTTTCTTTAGCAGCAGCAGAGAGGGAGAGAAAACAGGAGCCTGTATCTCCAATGACAACCGGTATGCAGAGACAGCCTGATAAACACGGGGTCTCTATGATTCTTTCAAGACTGTGTTCTCTGACAAGATAAAGTAAATACTCTTCTGTGGGACTTTACAACTGCACAAGGCTAGGAGCTACTGTCCAAGGAAACTGGAACAAAACGTGAGGATAAATACTCCGCGTTGGAGGCTGCTTGTGGGCAATGGGGGTATCCTAGCGCCATGACAATTTTCACATAACAACATGAAGAATTTCATGAGTTTTCTTCATCTTATTGCTAGGACGGCACAATACATCTTTCTTAGGGAAAAAAATTGGACAGATCTATGGAACTTTGTGTTTTTTTCTCATATCTCATAAATTCTAAAGATAGTTTGTGTGCTTATTACTGTTGGCATTTTTTTTAAAGCTCAAGCAGAAATCTGAAGATGATGTGTATATGTGTGCATGTGTACATGCATGTGCATATCTCTCTCTGTGTGTGTGTGTGTGTGTGTGTGTGTGTGTGTGTGTGTGAGAGAGAGAGAGAGAGAGAGAGAGAGAGAGAGAGAGATTCATGTTACCAGAAAATATAAGTTATGTGAGATTTTAGTGACTTTGAATTCTGGAGTCGTTTTTGTAACCCTCTCATACAGACTATAATGAAAGATGAGGGAGGGCTGGTCTGTGGACATCTGCTTGGGTCTGTGCACAGCTTACCATGTCCAGTGGGGGTTGTGCACCTGTTTCATGGAGGCTGTGAATGTCGACTGTAATGACCGACTTCATCTGGCCATAGCAGCAACGCAAAATTATGGGAAGGCCAGGGAGGCAGCAACCAGGACCGCTTTCCCTGGACGCCGCCTAGCTTCTGGGGGGACAGTTCTGGAAGAGAGTTCATTCTCATGGGCATCTTTACAAAGTGGGGAAACCTTCAGAAAATATAAGTGAGTGTATGGATGTGTATGTGTGCTTATGTCTGTGTGTGTAAAGGCACTTGGCTATGTGTATACATACATGTGTACATGAGTGTGTGTGTGTGCTTGTGTGTATGTGCAAATGCAATTGACTGTGTGTATGGTTGTGTGTGTGCAGTGCTTGTGTGTGTGTGTGTGTGTGTCTGTCTGTCTGTCATGTCTATGTTTGTCTGTCTGTGTATGGAGGCCAGAGGACTTTGGGTTTCCTCTTCTACTTGTCTCCACCTTAGTTTTGAAGGCATGGACTCACACTGGGCTTGGAGCTCTTCATCTAGGCTAGGTGGATGGAGTGCAAGACCCTTACCCAGAATCTCCTCATCTTATCCATCTAGAGCTGGGGTAGCGGGCACATGCTGCCATGCCTGACTTTCAGATTGTGCTGGGGATCCAACTCAAGTCTTTGCATCTTTCTAGCCCCAGCATCTAATTAATGCATTAAAATGAATGTTTCAAATTTTTCGAGGTAGGGTTTTGCTATGTAGCCCAGGCTAGCCTTGAACTTAACATCTTCCTCCCTTAGCCCCCAAGAGTAGGGGGCTGAGTATGTGATCCACAGGTGACTCTTGTTTTCTGTACTGGAGATGGAACTTTGAGCCTAGAATCCTAGGTAAGTATTCTACCGCTGAGCTCCAGGTCCTGGCAATGCATTCAGGTTCATACTTTCTGAGCTATGCATGTAATCCTTATGGTGGCTCTATGTGTCCTTCATCCTAAATCCAGCTGGCTGCCAGCCAGTCACTGATATTCTTGATACATCACAAACATGATAAGCCAAATAATGCATAGTGCTATGCTATCTACCAGGAGAAAATGACTTATTTTATCTAAATGTTCAATTCTGTATGAAGTCTTATGATGCTGTGAAAACTGAAACAAACAAACAAATAAACAAACAAACAAAAAAGAGAAGGAAGCGGACAGTCATGAACAAGCATTTAAGAGTATGTCATGTTCTCACCTGTGTATGTTTCCTCTGTCGCCAAGAAGCACACATAGTGAATGTTCAAGTCTGTGACAAAATCTACCACCGACAAAAGCCAATAAAGTACAAGAAAATTCCTGGTAGATAAAACTTTCACACTCAAAGCAAGTATCCTTCCCTTGATACTGATCCCAGAGGTGAGGGCATCTTGAATCTCTGTAATGGTGACACTTCTGGGTCATCTTCATCAGATTGACAGTCTCTGCTTGTACAGTTTTAGAAAGATTTCTGAAGGTGGGAAGGAACCACCCTATGGGCTGAACAAGAAAGAAAAGAGAAGAAGCCAGCTGCGTCCCAGTATTCATCTCTCCACACTTCTTGACTGTAGATGCCATGTGCCTAGCCACGCCAAATTCCTGCTGCTGTGTCTTCCCCTGTACCCTCAGACCCCAAACCCAAACTCTCTCCCCCCTCCCACCCCTCCTTTCCTTCCTGTCTTCCTTCTTTCCTTACTTCCTTGATTTGCTGCCAGGTATTCTGTTACTGTAGAGAAAAAAACAAAAAACAAGCTAACTTGGTCCCCATCCCAGGGGGGCAGAGTGCACCTTGCTGGGCTCCTCCAGAAAGTGTCCTTAGGTATGCAGAGCCTGAGTAGCATCAATGCAGACATTTCTCACCATTCTGGGGGTGGTGGGAAGTTTGACATCTTAGTGTCTGTTGCTGCTAGACTGGTTTCTCAGGAGGACTGTGTTCTGGTCTTGCAGCTGGCTGCCTTCTACATTTGTCTTCACCCTTCGTGGCTCTCTGAACCCTAATGTTCTTTCTATAGAGACATTGGGCATATTAAATCAGATCCAACCATGGCCCTATTTTAACTCCATTTCCTCTTTTGGTCATGTTTGAAAGGAGGTGGAGTCAAGACCTCTACATACATACTGGGCGGAGAGGCTTACATCTGTCCTATACAAACAGTAACAGGAAAAAAATATGTTCAGAAGGGAGAATACTGTTTTATGGGTTGTAAACCATTAAAAACATTTTTAAAAAAGCATCCATTCCGGAGACTAGCAAAATGGCTCGGCTAGTAAAGACATTTATTGTTGAGGCTGAAGACCTGAGTTTAATCTCAGGACCCTACAGGGGAAAAGAAGAGAACTGACTCCCAAAAGTTATTTGGTTGCCCTCTGACCTCCCGCACAGGCACCATGGCCTACATGAGATAAAGAAAACAAATGCAATTGGAGTAAAATAATAACTGCACATGTCCACCCAGAGCCTATGCAAAGAACACATCTCCAGCAGTGGGCCTCCTCTGAGGAGCAGAGTGGCCCCTGAACACATTTGGTAAAATCTGGAGGGTAGGTATGGTGGTTTGAATATGCTTGGCCCAGGGAGTGGCACTATTTGGAGCTGTGACCTTGTTGGAGTAGGTGTGGCCTTGTTGGAGGAAGTGTGTCACTGTGGGGTGAGTTCTGAGAGAGCTTCCTTCCTAGCTGCCGACAAGCCTGTCTTCTACTAGGTGCCTTCAGAACAATAGGTAGAACTCTCAGCTCCTCCTGCACCATGCCTGCCTGGATGCTGCCATGTTCCTGCCTTGATAATAATGGGCTGAACCTCTGAACCTGTAAGCCAGCCCCAATTAAATATTGTCCTTATAAGACTTGCCTTGGTCATGGTGTCTGTTCACAGCAGGAAAACTAAGTAAGACACATAGTAAATGGGATGGGTGAGGAAGTGTCAGGCAAGAAGATGCACACAGGGGTCTCTAGTGTTTGACAGCCAGAGATCCAGAGAAGAGAGGCAGGTCTCGCCTCCTCAGGGTTACCAGACGCTTTATCAGGAACCAAGTGCCTTTTTCTACAAGGCCCTATTCAGCCTTGTGACCCTTCTTCACCCTGAACCCTTTATAAAGATTGTCAGCTCAGTGATATCCTGAATTCCCCTTCCTGGCCTGATGTGCGTGGTAGTCCTGTCTTGAGAAGCCCATTGTCCTCCTTTTGGCATTGTTGAAGGTGCCTAAGTATGCTGCATGTACCTCAAGTGAGGTTCTCCAGGACTGAGGAGCAGGCTGAAGGGGTCCTGGGACAACCGTCTCCATCTCTGAGCAAGTGAGGGGGCAGGAGTTGGTGTAGAGAGAGCCCTCTCCAATGCCTCCACAGAGGCTCCACAGGTCCTCTGTGCTTTGAGGGGCCATCTGATCTGTGCTGGGTGGGAGGAAGTTAGGCAGCTGTGTTTCTTGGGAATGGGCAAAAGCAGGTAGAGGCTGATTTCAGTGGAGCTGTGTAATACTCTGAGCCGAGACATATAACTCCACTGGTGATATAGACTCTAGAATGAGGGTCATCTCCCAAGATCAGAGTAATGGATTTACACCTCAATTTACACTCAGGAAGTCAGTTTATCTCTCCAGCACCACTGATAAGCAAACCCCTTAAGAGAAAGAAATTTTTTTTCTATCCTGAGAGGTGTCAGGTCAGAGAACCTGGCATAGGCTGCTGGTATGTACTGGAGGCTCAGAAAGCCAGTCCCTGCCTCCTGCCGAGGGACCAGCCACATCTGCCGGGTGGACTTTGATAGACATTGAAACAAAGACACAACCATCCCAGGACCACTGGATTTCTGAGTTCTATGAGATTCCTTGGGTCAAATGGATTCTGTGGGAATCATCCTGAGAGGCAATAGAGAAGGCAGTAAATATTCAGCGAATGAACCCTGCACTCCCTCTACACACAGTCTGCCCTGGTCACCTTCTCTTCCACCCAGTCACTGATTCTCATTGTTTCACACAGACTAAACACAGCTGTCATCGACATCTCCAAGCTTCCACCTCATTCATAAAATGGGGCCAATGACAAAGTGACTCTGCTACTAAGAGGAGGATCTGCACTGTAGCTGTGAGAGGTGACTGAGATTCACTTTGGGAAGAGAAGGGTTAAGAAGAGCAGTGTCTCTGTGGGATGGTGGAGCATATGCACAATCCCAGCTCTCCGGAGACTGAGGCAGGAGGATCATGAGTTTGAAGCTAACCTGAGCTACAAAGCAAGATACCATTTCAAAATGAACCAATCCATCGGTCAGTCGGTGGAGGGGCAGCATGGGAAACTGCAGTAAGAGGGCTTTCCACTCACCAGTAAGGATGCTTCGGGTTACCATTATCCGCCTGCAATGAAAGTAGCTGTCCCATTTTGTAAGCCAGGAAACAGGCTCAGGGAGTTGTCAAGATCATGGTGGGTGGGAATCCACATCCCAAAGTCTCTGAGAAAATCTGTGTTAGCCACACCAAGTACTAACATCTGTTCATCTCTTGGAGGTTGTTGAATGAATAACAGGCTTCATTTGTTGTTAAAGCACTGCCCAGAAACACAATAGTATCTCCCATTCATATTTCACAGTTCCAAGGCTGAGAGGGAACCTGGAAAACATGCTCAGATTTGGGAAACTGAGGCACAGAGAAAGAGGAACGTAAGTCCAAGGCCACGAGATTGGCTACAGCTGAGCTAAGATTAGGTCTCAGCATTTCAACTGCCGAGAGTATCAACTTATGAAGCAAATGGTTTCAAGGGCTGAGAAACAAGGGAGGGGACTGCATGATTATCAGTGAAATCGATCAACAAAGTCACCGTTTAATTAAAAAATATATCAAAACCTTTCTTGATAATGATCGACCTGCTACACTGGAGCAATTAAAGCCGTGATTTTATTTACTGAGTTACTGCCAACTCTGTTGATTTTTTTTTTCAATACCCCTGTGATAACTCAATTGGAAATATGTGGTGAGACGTAGTCATATGAAGCCCTTCCTTAAGATAACTTGTGTCACAGCCAACCAGGGAGTTCGTGTGATGGGCCCACTGCATCTGCTAAGTCTCCTCTGTGCCATTCAGGCTCCAATGGCTCTAGAGGGGCCTGTCAGGAGTCTTAGCTGGGGCCCATATTTGAACGGGTGAAGTGCGCCCTCCCCCCATGTTCAACAGCTCTGAGGCTGCTGCACATTTGAGGTAATTAGGCATGGATGCTTTTTAAGGTTTAATATTAACTTTTGCAAATTAAACTTACATCGGAAAGTTTTTTTTTTTTTCTTTTTTCTTTTTGGACTGAGGTACATTGCTATGGGCACAAATGGTTTGTACCCTTCAAAATTAAGTTGAGATTTGAACACTCATTGTGGTGATATTAGGAAATAGAGCATTTTGGAGGTGGCTATGTTGTGAGTTTGTCCCCTAGCATGAGCGTGGTGCCTTTACAATAAGCTCCTTCTGTCCTTTCTCCTTAGGGTGACACAGAGAGAAGTCACCATCTATGAACCAATAGCCAGCCCTCACCAGACACTGAACCTGCTGGTGCAGTGATCTTAGGCTTTCCAGACTTGAAAACTGTGAGAGATAAATTTCTGTTGTTTATAAACCACACAGTTTGCGGCACTTTGTTATAGCAGCCCAGATGGACTAAGATGGCAACATCCCTCCCACTCCCACGTGCCACTTTGTGGATGATATTGAGGAGGAGAAAAAGCCTAGGATTCTCCAAGCAGACAAGCTCTTATGCTTGGAAGTCATGGTGGAGTGCTTATAAACTCTGGCATAGAAACTCCCAAAGTCAGGGGAATGCTGCACTTTGAAAAGCAGAAAGGTGAGCCTGCCTTTGTTGAAAGCTCTGGCAGACACACTTGTCTCTAGTTATATGCCTAATATGCTCATATCCCAAGAAAGGATCCCACCATTAATTAAAATAGGGACATGTCTCTTGCCTTTGTGGAGTACCATGCTCAAAGTCCTGGGATGTCGAGATCAATACATTAGCTTACTTCTTGGCTTTTCATTTTTCCAGTTTGCTTGACTGCAAAATGCTATCCTGTCATTCCCCTATATAAAAAAAAAAAAACAAAACAAAAGCAGAACAATAACAATGTCAACAACAACAACAACAACAACAACAACAACTGTGCAGAACCCATTTGAAGAAGTTGTGCTGAACCAGGCAGAAACTGATTATTAATCAAAAGGAGCACAGGCAATAGAATGAACCATCTGGCAGAGGTCGAGAGACCCGGATTTTGGTCTAGACTCTTCCGTTAATTAGCTATGTGACTTTGGGGGAAATCCCATTCCTCTGGGCCTTGGTTTACTTGCCTGTAAAATGAGGGTCTCTAATTAGGTCATTCCTAAGGCCTCTTCTGGCTCTAATGTATGATGTTTTCTGATTTGAGAGATTTATCTACTGGTGGGCTGTCTCTCTGTCCGTTAGCTGTCGTTGCTTAGGTTGGCAGTTGCAGGGTCTGTAAAGCACCTGGAATCTCTCCCAGAGAAGGCAAAGTGAGCTGCAGTACCCCAAAGCCATCTGGACAGTACTGCCACCTGTGTGTTCCTGGCCCACCATAGGATGTTGGCTATGCCCCACCCCCCACATCCCTCCTCTCTCTGTCTCCCTCCCTCCCTCTTTCTCTTCCCTCTCCCTCTCTGCCTCTTTCAGAGACCCCCCCTTTGCCTACACTGCCCTAAAATAAGAGTTTTTGGCTTTTTTGTTTTAAGATTATTATCACTATGCATCCCAGGGTGACTTCAAACTCACATCCTCCCTCCTCGATGTCCCAAGTGCTGAAACCATTACCTGGATACTATTATCAGGTTTAAGAGTGCTTGGTGGGAAAAAAAAGCCATACCAAGCCTGGGTCTACGATCCCACTCACCAGTATGTCAACAGGGCATGTTCAGAAAGATCCTTCGTGGGACTCTCACTGGCTGAATTGTCATAGGGACTCCACTGGAAAAATGCCTAGAAGGTTGTAGGATCGAGATACCCAAGTAGAAATAAGGACAGTCTGAGTGGCATCTGTATAAGAGGGCAGAAAATGAAGAGTCATATGACACCATAGGCCACAGGAGAAACTCTTGCCTGCCAACGTGTCAGGATGTCTCCACAGTCAAACAGGCAGTGGAGAGACACTGACGCTTCTTGAGGAGCATGGTGAGCTGGGCAGCAGTATGGGCGGCACCCGTGGGCTTCACACACGGCCCTATATGCCGAGCTCCCTGAGAGCTCTAGCCTCTCCATGTTCCAACAGGTGGGACAGCAAAGACAGAGACACCCTCAAGGACATATAAGGAAAAGGAGTCAGGAGCAGGGGCTCTTAAAAAAGAGTAGTGCAAGAGGGGACTCCAGTTCTCCAAGCTCAAACAGGGAAACAAATAAATATTCCCAGGGATATAGATGCATAAGGAGGGCCCTGCAAACTCTCCTCAGAGCAGACAGTCTCTGCCTGCTCATTCTAGAGTATCAGTCTATGCTTCAGTTCTAAGTGGAGATGGCGTACTCTTACACAGTGTTCGTAGTTCCGGGATCTCCGGTGTGTGATGTCCTACTATGTGTGGTAGTGAATAGAAGGAGGGATGAGAGGCATAGGTAAGAAGTGGAACAGAACCTCTGCCCTGGAACAGAGCACAGAGAGTAGTAGGTCATTTCCTTTCATTGTCATAAAGTAGGTAACTGAGGATGTGAGTTTGAAGGCACCTTTTTTTGATTAAGATCATTGTGGGAGGATACTACCTTTGGCAGCTTGCCCTGGGCTAGGAAAGCTGGCTGAACAAGCCACGAGGGAGAAGCCAGTAAGCAGCGCCCCTCCATGGCTTCCGCTTTAGCTCCCGCCTCCAGCTTCCTATTTTGAGTTCCTGTCTCGACTTTCCTTCATGAGGAACTGTAGGTTGTAAGATGAAAGAAAACCTCCCAGCTCCAAGTTGCTTCTAGTCATGGTGTTTACAGTGGCTATAGAAAGCAAACTAGAACAAGCCTGTGTGTGGCTGGTGGTGATAGTTGGTAGTTACCAGGGTGTGAAATAGCAGACCTGGATCTCATAGGTCAATCCCAAAACACTTTCAGAAGCTTGCTCTCCCCTCCCCCTCCCCTCCCCTCCCCTTCCCTTCCCTTCCCCTCCTCTTCTCTTTTCCTCTCCCTCTCTCTCTCCCTCTATTTCTCCCTCTCTCCCTCTCCCTCTCCCCTCTCCCTCTCTCTCTTTCTCCCTCCCTCTCTCCCTTTCTCTCTCTGTCTTTCTCTCTCTCCCTCTCTCCTTCTCTCTCTCTGTCTTTATCTTTCATATTCCTCCCTGCCCTCCTGCCTTACCTCCCTCTCCTTCCCTCTCTCATTTTGTGTATGTTATAATGCCTTTGTTTCCTAACAATAGGAACTACGACCTAAGACCTAATCGGAAGAACAATAAAAGGGGTCTGTTGGCTGGTGTAATTGCAGGTCCTGGATGAAGGGTTCCTGAGTTGGCTGCCATCTTTAGTCCTCCTCACTTTGTTTCCAGGGTCCCAATTTCATCCAACAGTTATTAACATTGAAGGTTGCTAGAAAACCCTGAGAAAATATGTCTTCCACATTGCTCCCCAAACCAAGGAAGGGGAGAGAGGAGAGAAATATGGAGTAGGAGGAAAGAGACAGAGGAGAGAGAGAGAGAGAGAGAGAGAGAGAGAGAGAGAGAGAGAGAGAGAGAGAGAGAGAATGTTAGTACACATTCTCATGAGCCCACAGGAACTGCCCATTGTCAGACTTTGACTTCACGTTGAATCCTGCCAACCCATTCATCATTTCCTACAATAGCATGGCTGGACATCAGCAGAGACTTTTCTGGCTGTATCTCCATTGGTTGCTAACATTGGGAGAGACAATTCTCTTATTGAGTAAGCTTTGTGTCCTCTAGAGAGTCTGGCTAGCTACTCAGGAACCTCTGACTGCCAGATTGCCCCCAGTTTCCTTCTACCCAAAGCTCAGCTTTCAGTTCATCAAAGCTGGATCCTTTCAAATTTCCAGGTAGTTGGCATAGCTCTACCCATGACCAGAGGAACAAAACAAGAAGATGCTGTGTATTCAGGCTTTCTCTTAGAGAGAGAGAGTTTCCCACAAAGCATCACTGGATCCCAGATCCCCAACTCACCATGCGGCTACACACAACTGTGAGCAGCTTCTCAGCCTCTTACAATGTCAGTGGTATCACTTGTAGCCAATGCAACCAATGCTATTGTATCATAAAAGATAGAGGCTGTCAGTGATCCATCCTAAGACTGAGCACCATTGCTGGAATACTAGGTTCTTTAAAAATGATTAGCTTGACCTTCCTAGCATGCCTCACAAGTTCATGGGGTCTGAATGTTCTCAGAAAACAGTGCTGGGAAGAGTTGGGAGCAGGGTTCTCCTTTTTGTTGAACTCTTTGGTCATTCTTGTCCTCAACAACTCCTTCCATGACAGTCTTAGGACAGGCACGCTGCTCTGTCATCCACGCAGAAAGACTCCCCAGTATACATTCCCCTGCCTGCAAACAAACAGAAGCTGATAACCCATATCTCAGGACCTATTTTTAGTGCTTTGCAAGCCAGATCTTTCCTCCATGCCTTCTCCAGTCCCTTAGGACTTTTAGATATACCATTTAAATATTTATAAACTGTTACAATTATTTATTAGAGGTTTATGTTGTTATTATATTTTGTGTGGTGCATTCATTTCTCCCTCCAAAAATAACAGGACTTTCCATTAAACGACATGTGTTAATGATGCAGTAAATTGTCTTTTAAAGCAATAGAGAAAGTTTCCCTCTCCTTTGACAATCCTAACTACCCTTATTTAAAAGTAGGGGTCCTACTTCGCTGGAGAATGCATTGCTCCTGATTCCCCGAATGTTGTTCGATGCAGACCTGGGAAATTTTTAGTGCTTACGCAGAGATATGTTAACCTCAGAAATCATTGTCCAGTTGAAAGCAATAGATGCTTTTGGAGTTGGTAAATTTTGTCCAAGAGTGCTGCTTCGATGTGCCTGCAGATGAACATATGTGTAGTTTTTTTTAAGAGTCTTTCAGGATAGATCATCATCATCTACCCTTCTTGCCTTCCCTCCTTTCTGCCCTCTTTCTTTGCTTTATTCCAATTTAACCCACTCTGTACTAATCTTGTGTTTGATCTTAAATACAAAGGAAACTCCAAACAAACAAATTTAAAAAAAAAAGCTATGAGAAATTCTACCCTGGGGAGCTGAGTAGTGAAGAGCACTCGCTCTTCCAGAGGACCCAGGATCAGTTCCTAGCACTACATTAGCAACTCACAACCACCTATAGTTCTAGCTCCAGTGGAGCTAACAAACTCCTCTGGGGTCAACTGGCACATACACTCATGTGCATGTCCCTGGAGACACACACACACACACACACACACACACACACACACACACACGCACTCACACACACACACACACACACACAGACAGAGAGAGACAGAGAGAGACAGAGAGATAGAGAGACAGAGATAGAGAGATACATACACACACA